>LR990093.1:0-555183 GCA_905147235.1 Erynnis tages
TAACGGCAGCTATAGCTCTAGCGAGACTCACACCGTTACACCTCAAAATCGACGAAGTGTCCCTCCTGGAAACCTCTAAATTAACTGGAACAACACCTTTGCTACCCGAGGATATAACGATAGACAAACCCCTCAAAAGCTGCGAGCTACTTCACCCAGCTTACAGAAAATACATTACATTTGATTATGCTACCACTCAACTAGATATCGATCAATCGTGTCCACCAGAATCCATACAAATCTATACAGATGGGAGTAAGCACAGTGACGACAAGGTTGGGGCGGCCTTCGTCGTTCACAAACCTGACGGTAGCAAAGTCGTTAAGAAATACAAACTTCATCCGAGCTGCTCAGTATTTCAAGCCGAATTGCTGGCTATCGAGCAAAGCTTCCTTTGGGCTCTAAACAACAATATAGTCAAATTAGTTATATTGTCTGACTCGCTATCTAGCCTAAAGGAAATACAAAATAAAGACAGTACTCACCCTGCAGTTGCTTCCATACATAGACACTTCGAAGAAATTATCAACAGGAACGGTCTGGCAAAATTTATATGGGTCAAGTCACACGCCGGTCTACGAGGCAACGAAGAGGCCGATGAAGCGGCCAAGGCAGCGGCTGACTCACACAAACCATTCGATTTCGCCAAATTCCCCCTCAGCTACCTGAAAAACAAAATAAAAAAGATTAACCAAGTACGATCGGGTGATATTTACAACATGGGAACGCGAGAGCACACTCGAAAACTATGTCCAAACTTGGAAATAATTCACCAATTATTTAACACCGTTGCTCCCTCGTTCGAACTTACCCAAGTCTTGACTGGTCACGGATATCACCTGGCGTACTTGAACAGATTCAAAATTAAAAACACAGACAAATGCCCCTGCGACAACACCACATCCCAAACTATACAACATCTGCTCGAAGACTGCCCCCGTTACTTAAGTACCAGAAACGCACACACCTCCACATGCTATTTCCTGAAAATAAATAATCCGTTTACAATAAGTGAAATAATAACCAAGGAATCAACGACAAAAACATACATAAATCACGTTAAGAAAATAATTAATACACTAAAGGAATTTAATAGTAATGTCAATTGATTGCATGTAAATAAAACTATAAAATAATTTGTAAATAACTCATATAAAAACAAACAAAAAAAAAAAAAAAAAAAAAAACAAACAAAAACATCTTTTTCAATTATAAATTAGTTACAAATTACCAACTACACAAGTGTAAATATTTATTATAAAGTATTATTATTGTATAAATTATTTATTTTCAATCTATAAATAGAAATAACAAAAAAAAAAAAAAAAAAAAAAAAAAAAAAAAAACCAAACAATTAAAACAATGTACGGTGTCCAGTCGCCCGTATCACTTAGCGAGGACTGGCACCAAATTACAGAGATTAGAAATAGGCATCTGTATACAAATACAGTTTGTCCTATAAAAAAAAAAAAAAAAAAACCTGACCTAACCTAACCTGACCTAACCTAACCTGACCTAACCTAACCTAACCTAACCTGACCTAACCTAACCTAACCTAACCTTTTTTTTTTTTTTTTTATAGTAGGGAATGCGTTACGCACCGTCTCGACCTCTGTCAGGGGGACAGAGGGAGGTGTGTGGGACTCCCCCCTACCGCTACGAGGCAGGGGTATACCCACTAAACCCTACTGTGCTCCTTCATCGCCAAGGTGACGATGTTGTGGGAAATCGGCTGAGCCTTAAGCGTCCACAACATCGTCGGCGACTGCCTGCCATTCAGGCCCTACATGCTCCCCTTATGGGGAGGCTACAGGAATGACCAGGAGCACCGGGTCATTCCTGTCCATCGGTGATAGTCTGTGCAATGCAGGTGGAGGCACCCCCCGTACCCCCAGCCTGCAGACCACCACCGGGGGGAGGGAGAGAACGGTCGTATTGCCGTTTTCTCCTTCCCCTTCTCCGTTTGCGGAGCGGGGGTTGGGACGGATCGTCCTCTCTCTCCCGCTCCGCCGTCTCCTTCTGTGAGATAACTTCCTCGCAGAAGGAGGCAACAGCCTTCCAGGCTCTCTCGCTTCCGAGCATGGCCCTAACGATGCTCGGCAGCGACAGGTCCTGGCCGACAACAGTGCACAAGACTCGGCGCTGCTCCTCCCAAGCTCGGCAGCTTTCGAGGCTGTGCTGCGCCGAGTCTTCCGCCGCGCCGCAATGGTGGCACGACGGGGACTCCTCCCTTCCGATTCGGTACAGGTAATTGCCGAAACATCCGTGTCCGGAAAGAACCTGCACCAGACGGAAGGTGAGGAACCCGTGCGGCCGCTCCTCCCACGCCTCGATCACAGGACCGAGGGCGTCGAGAGTGCGGCGTCCATACTGCGCCGAGGCTAGGTCCTCCTTCCACAATTGGACCATAGCCTCGCGCGCGTCCCGCCTCACCGCGTTGCGCTCTTCAGGGGCTGGACACTCACCATGCGCCTTTTGCGCCGCCGTCCAATCATAGACGGTGGCCAGCACCCTGGCCTCCAGTTCCCACGGAGGGGTTGCCGCGAGCGCACATGCGGACGCGTAGCCGACTGTGCGGTAAGCCCTCGCTACCCGCTGTGCAATGGCCCGTTGGGGCCTGCAACCTAACCTAACCTAACCTAACCTAACCTAACCTAACCTAACCTAACCTAACCTAACCAAAAAAAAAAAAAAAAAAAAAAAAAAAAAAAAAAAAAAAAAAAAAAAAAAAAAAAAAAAAAAAAAACCCAGGATTGCGATATTGTTTTAAAATAACATAGGTTTAAAGAATGCTGGAAGAGCCATACCAGCAGTTCTGACAGGCGCGTTCGTCTCGCGGTGGATGGGAATTTTAAAGACCATACCTTAGCGGCTTATACATCATACACGCCCACCCTATCCGCCAGCCAGACGAACGCGCACTCTCTTAAAAAAAAAAAAAAAAATGGGAATGCGAGATGAAGCTTGGATTCCCCCTGGACATCCCTACCCTGAGAGAGGCCCTCAATAACGACACGCATAGACCCCACTTCTTGGAGTGCGCCCTGCACGTCGTCAAAGAGACTGGCAGGGCAAACGGGTCTAGAACTACGAGCAAAATGCAGCCGGCGCCTGTCTGATCGCCGGAGTATCCCGGTCCCCCTCCTGGCCGTACGCGCGGTGAAGCAAATCACTGCTGCGTCGGCCGGGGCACGGGGGGCCCGCACCGATCTGTGATACTCAAGTGCATTTGCGAAGTGTAGTGTGTCAAGTGCAGTGTAGTGAACCAGTGTATTGCAACTTAGTTCAAGTGCATACATATAAAATAGTGAAGAATTAAAGACTTGAAACAAGTGAGTGGACTTAAAACAAGTGAGCAGCGAGTGAACAATTTAGGGACACTAAGACAGACAAGGTCGGCTCCCGTCGGGGGCATTATACTCAGACAGGGTGGGGGCCGCAAGGCCCCCCCATTTCTAAATGTATTAGGACCCGCCACCCTTCCTGCAAAAATCAAGAATCTGTCTCCCTGTATTGTATCTCCCTGTCCTCACTCTACAACCCAGTTCTACCCCATGCAGCCGGGGTCACCGGGGGTGCACGCACCGCGGGTGACTCTTTGTGCTGCAGCGGGTAAGGTGAAGGAAAACACTAAAAAACCAACTTAGTTTTATATTTAAGTATAAGGGCTACCCCATGCAGTCGGGGTCGCTCGCGGTGTTCGCACCGCTAGTGACTCTTTGCACTGCAGCGGGTAAGGTGAAGGAAAACACTTAAAAACCAGCCTAGTGTAAGTTTTAGCATAGGTCTACCCCATACAGTCGGGGCCACTCGCGGTGTTCGCACCGCTAGTGACTCTTTGCACTGCAGCGGGTAAGGTGAAGGAAAACACTTAAAAACCAGCCTAGCGTAATTCTTAGTCTTAGTATAGGTCTACCCCATGCAGTCGGGGTCACTCGCGGTGTTCGCACCGCTAGTGAGTCTTTGCACTGCAGCGGGTAAGGTGAAGGAAAACACTTAAAAACCAACCTAGTGTAAGTCTTAAGTCTTAGTATAGGTCTACCCCATGCAGTCGGGGTCACTCGCGGTGTTCGCACCACTAGTGACTCTTTGCACTGCAGCGGGTAAGGTGAAGGAAAACACTTAAAAACCAATCTAGTGTAGTCTTAGTCTTACCTAACCTAACCTAACCTAACCGACACGAGTATGACCGATGCCCGGTTTCGTTTATTAAACGGACTATCCGTCTGGAAACCCTCGAAGAGTGGGACAGGAGGTACCAGACGGAGGAAACGGCGTCGGTCACGAAAGTGTTCTTCGCTGACGCAATAACTGCCTACAAGACGGTAAAAAAGACCCAAATAGATGCCACTACAACACAGCTGTTTACTGGGCATGGCGGGTTCTCCTCATATCTGAACCGCTTCAGATGCAAGGATAACCCGTCATGTGCGTGTGAACCCGCGGCTGAAGAAACGGTGTTGCACGTGATTCTGGATTGCCCTATTCACGCCAAGGAGAGACTCGATCTGGAACAGAAAATAGACACAGAAATTAAGATAGGTAATTTGGAAAAAATAGTAGCGAACAACAATACAAGAAATTTATTTTTAGATTATTGTAGCAAAATTATAAGAATAGTAAAAAACAGAAATAGGATATAAGAAAAGTATGATAAAAGTTAGGTCTCGATTGGTTAGGTTTATAAAAAATTAGGTTTCTATTGGTTAGGTTGTTAAAAGTTAGGTTTCGATTGGTTTGTTTGATATAAGTTAGGTTTCGATTGGTTAGGTTCATAAAAGTTAGGTTTCGATTGGTTACGTTAATAAAAGTTAGGTTTCGATTGATTAGGTTCATAAAAGTTAGGTTTCGATTGGTTAGGTTAGGTTATGTTACCAACCAATTTCGATTGGTTAGGTTTCTAAAAGTAAGGTTTTTTATTGGTTAGGTTGATAAAATTAGGTTTCGATTGGTCAGGTTGATAAAAGTTAGGTTTCGATTGGTTAGATTGATAAAATTAGGTTTCGATTGGTCAGGTTTATTGTATGTTATTAGGTTTCGATTGGTTACGTTAATTAAAGATAGGTTTCTTTTGGTTAGGTTTAAAAAAATAGCTTTTCATAGCTTACATTGATAAAAGTCATGTTTCGATTGGTTATGTTGTTAAAAATAAGGTTTCGATTGGTTTAGTTGATAAAAGTCATGTTTCGATTGGTTATGTTGATAAAAATAAGGTTTCGATTGGTTAAGTTGATAAAAGTCATGTTTCGATTGGTTATGTTGATAAAAATAAGGTTTCGATTGGTTTAGTTGATAAAAGTTAGGTTTCGATTGGTAAGGTTGATAAAAATTAGGTTTCGATTGGTTTAGTTGATAAAAGTTAGGTTTCGATTGGTTAGGTTCATAAAAATTAGGTTTCTTTTGGTTAGGTTGAAAATAGTTAAGTTTGCCTTAGTTAGGTGTAATTTAGCGAGAATTAGCTTAGTTAAGTTTAGTATAGCCAGGTTTGTCTTAATTACGTTGAAAATATTTAGGTTTGGCTTAGTTAGGTCAATAATAAAGAGCTTTTACTTGGTAAGGTCGATAAAAGTGGGATTTCATTTTAATTTTTTTTATTGGTTGTCGTGTTAAGCATAGTGAAATATCTTTTGAAAAGCTTTTACAATAGAGAACACTATTAAATGAAAGTTAACAACTTGGTCTCTATTAGTTTAATTTCTTAATTACACGGTTAAATGAAGAAATCAGTTTTTTTCAAAATTTATGTTCACGCCGTAGTTCGATTTTTTCCATCTTACCCTTGTTTTGTAGCGGCTGTTCTACCGCGTCGAATGAGATATCGAACATCCAAATCGGTGCACGGAGTTAGGAGATATTCGCAAAAAACCGAAAAAGTTTGCCCTCCCACCCGCCCTTCAGTTGTACCGCTTAGCTAGACTCGTATCAAGGTCGAACCCGAAAAAGTGCGCACACTATCATTTAATTACTGTCGAAGCATTTTAACCATAATTTGAGCTATTATTATTATTATGGTTCCAATTAGCATACAAAAACTAGTTTATGCCTGCTTTAAAAAACGAACTACATAATACGATAATTTAAAGTCTTTTAGAGAGAAGACCGTAAATATTAATGAATTATTTGTAAAAGGAACCTCATTAAAGAAAATACATCGTCGAGACTGACAGCGATGGTCGGAAGGAGCGATTGATTGTAAACAGCAGTTAGCAGACAGCAGACAAGCGAGTGCCGGTTCTACTTGCGCCGGCAGCGTGCGGCTGGGCTGGGGTGTTCACGTGAATCAGGAGAGATATTCTCCGGATTTTATTACGATTTGTGATGTCTTCTTATATTAAAGTAACAAGCCCTCCTGCAGACTACTTTATGTTTGACTTTATTCTTACTATGAAACTTCACTCATGAAAGGAACGGTATATTTTATGGATGGGATATATAAACCTACCTACAGAGCGCATGTAGTCACCCTACGTGTTTGCGTGCAATCAGTGCCCGTATTTGCGCCTCTCCATCCGATATCCGCGACCATCTACAGATTGCGCGATTCTTATTCGAAATTTGATATCTTTCGAGTTTATTATGCGAAGTTTACTTCCTATTTTAAAGTATCGAACAAGAACGAGACGGAGACTACTTTCAGAGTGAGTAGGATGTTCGTCCACCACGCTGCTGATGATGATTCTGGGTTATATAGCCTTCACGTGTCTGAGAAAACTGTGCCGAAGTGCTCAGGCATACAGGTTTCCTCACAATGTTCCTTTCGACAAAGCAATGGATAATAATTTTAATTTTTTTTATGGATCGCATACATAAGTCATACGAGTACATGTAGGAGATCGTTTCGTTATTCCCCGCCGATTATAAAACATCTAAAAAGATGTCACCGTTAATATCACTCAGCACCTTCCAGTAAACGCGAGCTCATAGAGCTCTATGTTTTACCGAGCATAAATTTCTTGGTAATATTTGTCCTTAATTGAATTTATTAGTGTTGAAAGCTTAATTACCAGAAGTGGTATCAAATTATTTTAATTGGGTGTTGGAGTTGTATTTTCTAATGGAGATGTTTGGGCGTGTTTGAAGTTTTAGAGTCTTTTAAAAGTGGTAGATTTACTACCTACTTTTAGGCGAATCTGGAATAATAAAACGAAAATATACATACAACTTATTAATTTTTTGTGTATTACGTCCATTACAATAATGAAAGTTCTTTTTTCAATGTTCTTTTTCTTGACCTGCGCCAGCCAGTCCCAACTCTTGCAGTGTCCGTGAAGGTCGTACGAGTAGCTGCAGCCATCTGCAGCAACCGCCTACGAGCTCCAAGCTCCATCTCAAACTACCTACGAGTATAAGCTAAAGTGAGAGTAGAAAGCAAATCACTTCAATGTTTACAGTCAATGATGTAAACTACTATAAAATTGTAAATTGCATTGTTCTCTATTTATACACTCATTCGGTTCTGATACAGTGTTGTATCGATCCGCATTCGGATCATAATAATAATTATGGTTTCGATCCGATCCAATTATTGACTGGATCGTATGCCCTTGATCCGATTTTCGAAAGATCGCATCGGATCGTCGCATCTCTATATGGAGGCGGCGATCAGACCCGATCCGTGCGGGTGGCGCTACTCGCTCTAATGACGCCGCCGCCGTACTGACCTAGCACATGTCGGACGCACTGCTCGATGCTGTAACATTGCTCATCGAAACAATCCTTAATGTCTATGTGAAAATGATTTTCTACATTATTGGACTAGTTACCGAGACCGATACAACAGATAGTGTTAAGATGGATGAGGTTTGTAAAAAGGCAATTTTTTTAAAAGGAAGCTGTCTCATCGACCATCGATTAGATAAGATATCCTATCGGAGATTGTGCTTTGTCACTAATGAGGACTAAGATGTTCGCCTCAAATAAAGTATCTCCGCCAATCATATTTCTGCAGCCGAAATACAATACATGAAGAGCGTGCTGTTTTACGAGTACGACGGGTTATGGGGCTGGAGGTAAGGCACCTTAGGTGCGGGCGAGTGACCACCTAAAAGAATATCATCGATAACGAGCTGATGCAATCAAAAGCATGGAATTGTTTGCTAAGACAGTCAAACTCAACGCGGTTACATATTTTGTAACAAAGAATATGAAGATCACGCTCCCAATACGTGTCGTACAACATACTTACCAAAACTTAACTTATTGAAATTCATTAAGGATGATAAAATGTGATGTTCAATTTATCTTTTTAGCAGGTTGGTGAAACAATAGAGTCGTGAATACTTTATTTAAAACTAATGTTACTTGAAACATTGTACTGAAATTCTTAAAAAGTAAGAATAATCTTCCTTTTTTATATCTATAATCTTCCTTTTCCTATAGAAAACCATGAAGAAACTACATTTCTTAACAAGGACCATGTTTAACCGGAACTGAGTCTGGCGTCTCGAGCTGGTATTATATACCTAGCCACGTGCTTGCAGGTAATGTTCGTTCAACTGATCCCACACATACAGGAGCTTAGGCATTAACTACTCTGTTGTAATCTTACGTAAATGTTCCAGGAAATACGCTATAGGAATAATTACAGTGTTGTGAGTTGGTGCTAACAAACATTAACATTGTAATAGTTATCATAATGATAACAATACAATTAATGCATTTTGTTAATGTATTTAGGCGTTAATTTCTTACGAACATCGAAATTAAAGCATCGTAATAATGAATTTTTTGAACTTGTTTTGATTCTTATCAATAAATTGGTAAATACATAGTATACTTACAGATATCTATCTAACCGCATTACTACCCTAGTCCAAATTCTACCTCGGATTAAAACAATATCTAAACAATACGCTTGAACAATATCTAAAAGACACACTATTAAAGTCACAGCTTGCATTATCATAGGAAACGTAGTTAAATATTTGCAAAATTTATCTAGTCCGTAAGGCTTTTGTGTGTATTTAATTGGATGTGCTAACTTCATTGGAAAAAGTGGTACCGTCTCCGATGTACTGGTAGGAGTGTGTGTGGTGTGTGGAGTGTGTGGAGTGTGGAGTGTGGAGTGTGGAGAGGCGCGCGGCGGAGTGAGCGGACACATTTCTAAACCTAATTAAGGCTCGAAGTGGATCGAACGGACGCGCTGTACGGTCAGCAAAAACGTGCTGACGTAATTGTCTCACAGCCCATTGCACTGTGGGAGAGGGACAATGAGATGTAAAAGTGATTATGGATTCATTGGAAAACGTAATGAAACAAATAGAGGGTGAATCTTTAATCATCCCGAGGAAGAAAGTAGTGAAATAAATAAAGAACGAACCCCTTTTACTCGTGTACTCGCTAATTAATCTTTATGGATTAACAAGAGTTTATTATAATTTTAAATGGAAAGAATAATGCAAAAGAAACGTGAATATTAAAGTGAACAGACAAATAATAACATGCATCGTTTTCAGAGCGAATGCTTGTAATTTTTGTATGCGTCCATGGTATTCATGATAAAAGTTTAATGGTAAAAATATTTCGCGAAAAATTTCAATACGCTGAAAGCATATTATATGATTTTTGGTGAAATGTATTCAAATGAAACAGCAAATCTCACTCGTGAAAGGCGTGAATAAGGAACGACAACTAAGCGACCTATATCGCGAATAACCTTTGTAATTTCAGGCGCTACATGACGACAACGACTGCAGCGAGATTACACGCGCCGCCGTCTTCCAAGTGACATGCGAGAAACTTCGAGCGAAATTAATACATAACCCTGAATAAGCGGCTGTTGTTTACAAATTCACACGGAATTAGGAAATGAAAACTTCCCCACCTATTCTTAGACAGAACGTTGAAACAAACCTCATAACTGAGAAACATGATAGTGTTAAAAAGTTTAAAAAAGATGTATTTTAAAAAACTAATTAAACCACCATACTTTAGTTCGCCCTTGTCGTTATACTCGTAGTATGTCTGAAGACAAACACTGCTAATAAAAACACGGCAAGGCTCATTTAGTAGGTAATCAACGGTTTCCAGTATCAGTTTGATGGTACTTTTACTTTAAAATTGCCATTAGTCCTGGTCACGTAAGTAAATTTTTAGGCCTTGAAATCGGTGATAATAACCATTCATAACCCAAACTTTGAAAGTTTTATTCTATGGTGACACAAAAGGAATAAATTATGCACATCGGTTAAATAGCGTAACAAAACACTGGCTCCGTAGTGTAAATACAAATTAACGAGTTTAGTATTCCCGAACGATACCATCAATCAGTGTTCTCTACATCAGTGTAACGTCGCTAAATCCATTGCAATTTCGTCACTAACTTAATTAGGCACGAGGCGAGTTCCTCTCTGCTCACTAAGCACATCAGATACCATCGTGGCTCCGTCTGGTATTTAACGATGTTCGAGTATCTACATACTCGTATATTCTGTTAAATAACTTACTGTTTTAACTGATCTTTAAATATTCAGAAGCATACTACGAATATTTCTCTGTATAAAATAATTAGTTATCAATTTTCGCATTCAAATTGTATTTAATGTCTAAAATAATATTCTTCTTGTACTGCTTTTAATGCGATGACTCCCAAATACCAATACAAGTGTTTCCTTTTAGTGTGATCAATTAATTCATAATTGTTTTTGATTTATGTGTGGAAAGAAAGTTCTAAAATACATCTAATTTCTAATGTCTGTCTATGTTTTCTCATCTAAATTAATAATAACCTGCGGAAATTTATGTCTTTGATGATGGATGATGACATTTGCGTTCCTATCATTAGAAACGGCGACTTCTGTTTGTGACGGTAATGCGTTTGTTTTGATACACCCCCCTCCCCACCATTCCTCCTCTCGCGCTCGCAACTTCCGTGGTGATTACGGTATTGATGTACGAAATGTGATTTGTGTTATGGAAATACTGTCAAAATTGTTCAACGTTCGCTAGAATAGGAGCAATGAAAAATATGACGCTAAAACAATATTTTGAAGTTCACGGCATTTTGGAGTGGTAGGAAACCATGGAGCACAGTTTGACACTCGCCGCGCGGCGAGCCGAGAGTGGCCGAGACGCCGCGTCACGCCCGCCGCCCGCCTGAGACAATCCAAAAGAGTGTGTTGCTGGCACGCAGACCTTATTTAGTTGATGCGATGCCGCCAATTCAAAGGATAAGCTGAAGCGGTAAGAAGGTATTGTTTATTGAAGTAAAGTGTAAAAGGTTTTTAAGATTCAATGTTCTTAGAAAAATCTTGTTAATGTTTTGCGGTGTGACAAAATTAACTAAATTGAATGTAATGTGAGAATGGATTCAGCACTTTTGCTTAGGAAAGGTGTTGTTTGCGGTAAAGTTCACTCCGTTAAACGAACTGATTAATGTGCCATCAACTGTATTTTTTCAAAATAATCAGGTTTTTGTAGCAAAACACAAAAATAAATAAGAACAATAGCAAAATAATAAGAATATATTCATTAATTTATGCATTTCAAATTTTTATAATTATTCTTAATTTGAAAATATTTGCATTCATTAACCTTGCACCAGCCGGCAGTTGAAGTTGGACACGCGGAGAAGTATTGTCGAATTAAACAGTGTGCGGCGCAGTTCTAAAGTAATTGAAAGACTGTAAAGGATCGCGAATCGAGAGTATTCGAGAGAAGAGTCTGATGACGAGACGAGACGAGACGAGAGGGCGCAATATCGAGAGTAACGAAGCGGCGGCACTCGAAAACGTGCAAAATAATAATGTTCACGAAGTCTGCGAGGGCAACACGTAAACATATTTTATGGTCAAATCAGGGACATTTTTGCAAAATATGCCAGGAGTCATATAAGGCAAAGCATTCAGGCAACTAGTTAAGTGCTCACTATCATGGACAACCACGTTCAATGTTAGTAAGGACCCAGGTACCGATTGCGACTGTAATATAAGTAAGTAAAGTCATGTTTTGGTGAGCCAAACTAAAAAAATGATCCTTAGAAAATTAATTCGGCAATCATAATAATTATTATCTTCCTTGAAAGCGTTCCAATGAAAATTGCCGTATGGAACCTGGATTAAAATTTAGGATATGATAGATTGAATTCCCAAGTAATTGTCATATAATAATAGTCAGGGACAGAAACTTGCCAATTCTAATGTCCGACTGCCGGAATAGTATGTTGTGGCATTCGTTTTTGATGCACGTTATTGATTTAGTTCCCGTTTCACCGCTCCCGGCACTCACCGGGCTCGGGACGCGGATTAGCTCGAGGACACTCGACACGAGCCCTTTACATGCGGAGAACTAGTGAATGCATTCTTAGCAAAAATAACGAAGGGATTAGCATCCAATCGAATATTGCTTTGTGAGACTCGTATTGGATTCTAATTTGAAGCTTTGATGTTAATGCGTCAAAAGTTTGATCTTTTTGTTTGTTTATTCTGTTTCTGGACACGGGTCTGTTATTCTAATGGTTATCAATAAAATTAGTAAAATGTAAAGTAAAATAGTACTTTAAGCATAAATCGCGTTTTATACTGGTTAATATTTTTGTTAATTTCATATCTTATTCAATATTTATAAACAAAAATCATTTGAAAAAAACTGGCATCAATCGAAATCGATCCACCCGTTTGAGCGCTAAACGGATACGAAATAGACACACATAATAAACAGACAGATAAACAGACTGATTTTGAACACCCATCTTTAATTAACTCTCTTAATGGGGGGCTAAAAATTCTAGAAAATAATGTGAGTATTGTTGGATGTATGGAGCTTTACTTTTGTACGTGGCACCACGTAGCACGCAAAAATAACTGAACGGATCATATTAAAATTCCATTCAAAGAATTCAATTCTTAATTCGGCATAGATACTGATATTTCTTTTTCTCTTTCGATCAAATAGGCAATATGTAAATAAACGTCATCAATACATTTAGAAAGATGATTTCATAGAATTATCAAGCAAAATACTTGGTTCGTATATTGTATTGTTTTATGTGCACCCTTCTCTGGATATAAGAGATTCGATCTGGGAGCCCGCGCTCGGCGCCGGTCTGGCTGCCGCGGTCATGACTTACTTGCAATCACTTCGACTGCTTCCCTATAACTGTACTCCCTTAAGTAACTGTAACAAATGTGCTGGTTTTGCTTGACGCTACTTACTACGCCTATGAGACTGAAAAGAGGATAAAGGTGGAAAATAAAAAATGTTAGAAATTTGGATAACGACGAGAAAAATAATAACCTATTTATCGTTACAATATTTAGTAATTTAGATTTTCTTGACTACCATTTCTTATTAAATTTACCAATCGTTCTCTTGAGTCCGACTTCTTTTATCAGAAACTATGGAAATTGATCATCAACTTTACTCTCTCTACTGGCCCATACTCGTATTCAAGATTCGTTACTTGCTTATCCGCTACTCCCTCCGTAGCAACTCACTTTGCTGCTATATACTCACTCGCTACATGCCCATCCTTTACTCGTTCGATTACTATTTCCTTACTCATTTTTCCCACACCCGCTACTCATTCCTCTTCTAGTCAGCACGACTCTTGAGCACAATCTTTATTGGTCGATGACATTGACTGCGCTGTTGGTTCATGCGATTCGTTTATCGGTTAGTGTACCTCATCTGTTTCACTGCTGTACATTGGCCAAAGTGTACAATATTTCTACCACCTACCCCACTTATCGCTACCGCTACCCGCTCCGTCCTCGCTCGCCGCTGGCGCGTGTCGCCACATTATCGGCCGAAGTTCCGTCGACTCATAATTTCGATCGTTAGCGATAACGACAGCGACGCTCCACTTATTAAACTGGAAATTGTCTGAGCGTACATCGTTTGCAAGTATAATTACACCTGCCCTCGATGACACGAGCCTGTAAATGAATTATAACGTAACACATGTAAGACGGCGTGAGCGTCAAATTATATACACGAAGCTAAAGACGAGATCAAAATCGCAAACTTTCAGGGACGAATTATTTAACAGGGGGAGAGACATAAAATTAATTTCAGCTGATACTGAACTGGAGTGTACGAAATTTCTATCGTATATTGTCTGTTTGCGTGGGTTACGTTTGGTGGGGTAAAGGGTGTTTGATATCCTTTAAGGATTCTCGCTAGGAGGCCTGAAAGTAGTACGGCAAATACGACTGATTTAATTGAATTCTTTGTTATCTAAATGGTTCGTAACGGCAAGATATCTGTTCGTGATGTCGGGTACATGAGTTAAGCAACACCGACACAAGCGCGGGGTTGATCGACGCGTGTGCCGTTAAAGGCTTTATCACCACATCTTAGGCATGTTTCATACAGTTGTGCGATTTCTTGTTTCTAAAAAATATTTTTATTTTTATGATATATAATTAATCAATGTATAATATTATAATGTTTATGATATACAAGTACCCTCCTGATCTTAAGCCCATGGTCAGCCACGTTTAGCCCTTACGAAATAGACTAATATAATAGGTTGTGTTATTTCTTGGTTTAAGACAGTTTAAGCGCATCATCAGGTCTATATTTATTGGTAATTGATCAGATTTCGATATATTTTTATGAGATCTTAATTATTAAGGTTAATAAAGAAGGTTAATTATTTCATGCTTTTTATCGGTTTTTTCGTTAAGAAGTTTTAATCATTACTTTTGTAGTCGCAATAGTGGGTCACGACACGTGTATTCAGCCGTATCCACAGTCGAGCAAGCGTCGTGCGTCGCGCGTCGTGCGTCGTGCGTGGAGCCGCGTTTATTGTCTCCTTGCCTCGCCTTATCTGCGCTGCTTTATTGCGCCGTTCCTGGGTGTTCCGAACCGATGTATCGTTTATATTCATAAGCGATGTTACGCACCAAAATCAGGTAGAAATAAATGTGAAAGTAGAGAAGAATAAGACTTCTATTTGGAACTCTACTGTTGGACTCACTAATTAATGATATCCTGTTCGGCTCTGGATCTCCCTAAACCGGTCTGTTTTTTATGATTTTTCACTCTGATGAATAAAATTTCTATATTAGTGGCTTTCGGTTTCTTATTTCTTAACAATAAAATTGTTACCTGTATCTTAAGCATCAAGTCCCTGTTGACCTTCTACAATAATTCAAATCGATATTTAATTTTTTTTTTATTTAAATTTTAACACTTTTTGTTTTCAGTGCATATACATTAATAGGCATGGGTCATATTCAAACTCTTTTACGGTGATACAATGCTGATTGGCAGATAAGAAAATGGAATTTTACTTTAAGAAAAATAAAACATGTTTCTACTATAAAATGAAATGTTATTGAACGGATGTGTTTGTTAAACGTACTTAGATGTCGTATGAAATCAGAATCTCAAAGCTATTGAGCGCGGCGGAAGGAGGATTGCGAACGTTTGTTACAATTTTCTGGAAATATTCAAACGTGAATACAAAATGAGAATGCGAATACAAGATACAAATACCTTCTGATAGCTGACGCGGTTCCTGCGTGTTCAGCGCAGCGCCGCGCAACGAATACACAATTTTAAACAAACGTATATTTGATCTAGACTTAGATACTTGCAAGTAAAAGAACTGTCCGAAGCCTTTTCGATACTACTGGTAGTGAATAGCACTAGAGATTACGTCCGCCCATTGCTCTACTCAATACTCTACTCAACTCAACTCGACTCAATTGAGGCTCAATTCATAAATACCTACTATACTTTACTTCTTTGACTACTACTTTGCAAGAAAAGTATTGCTTGTCCCAAATTATTAATGTATAGGGACATCGAATAAACATCGGTATTACTTAGCTCGAATTGATTGGACTACTTTTGTAACAGAACATCCAGAATTTTTCAAAAATCTCCGTCTGCTTCCAGCATGAAAAATGGCACGAAATATTTTATTCATACAACTGACACTAATGTTTTTGCGAATTATGCAAGACTTACGTACGACATGGTCGTTTGGGATGAATAATTAGTTTAAACTGGCAACTTTTCTAATTAGCTGAGAGTCGAGTGTATAAGTTTTATCTTTATAGCTGTCATATTATATTTCTACTAAATTTGAGAGGTATGCATAAAGAGGTCCTAAGTAATTCTTAAAACCGTGAAACGTGCGCACTTCCTTAAGTTTTTTACACGAGCGTGAGTTTCTTAATATTCGTGCCATTAGACGCAATACTAAAACTGATAATATAGTTTTCAATGTACAATATTTCAAATATGGTTTGACCATTATATAATTAAATTTAAGAGGCTAAGAGGCTTATCATTGTAATGTTGTTTTTCCCTCCTAAAGGAAATCTAAAACAAGTCCTCTGTTTGTCTTTCGCTGTTGCCGATAAAAATGATGATTATAAAATACGTTGTTAGTGACGTCCAGCCACGACTCCACACTCCACTCTGCACCCGCCACGGGCAGGCAGGCAAGAGAGGAGCTAATTCCGGTTGGAACGGCTGATTAAAAAAGTTCATCAACGCATCTCTTTTAGTTTTTCCACGGCTTCCGACCGGCTTCGAACCAACTTTTGTAATAAAAAGTTGCGAGAAGTTCGGCCCTTGTAGATAGTGAAATATTCATATAAGTATTACTTGAAGCGATTTTTAAGCGGGAAACTCAAGTCTTCGTGCGGTCCCGTAGCGCGTACCTGTACACGCGAGTAATTGAAAACAAGCAACTTTTACAACAAAGGTATCGAGTTAAACTATGTTGAACGGAATTATCCTTCGACGTTAAAGTGCAGAAGATACACGAACATTTTTCCAAGACTCAACTAGATATCAGATTAGAAGATCAATACAAACAATAACTATAAATTGAAAAAATATTTATAGAAGAAGCTAGAAATAAATTTAATTCCAACAAAGTAAGATTAACACACTCGAATGGATTGACATTCAAATAGCTTAGCTAAGAGTGAAACCTAATTTAGTTCAGGCTCAAAAAATTGTAAAAGAAATCTTTTCTATTAATGAACAAAATCAATTCAATTCGTCCAACGAGGATTCGACTTATTAGTCGAGAGTGAATTTTCTCTCTGCATTTGGTTTTAGTAAATTGAATTGTGGACGAAGCGGACATTTTAAAAGTCAGATAAAGCTGTTTGAACATCGAGTTTAGTGTAGATTACATCGACAACAGTGACAGACTAGTTGCTTTAAACTTCGAAACACCAGAATACAAATTACGTCTAGCACCATTTAAAATTATAAACAGTACTTGATTATGACCATAATACTAATGACAGTAATCAGCTGATTTGTTAATAGAAAAAGGTTTAATACAGTTAATACGAGTACAAATTGTATTTTGGAGAATCTAACTTTTAAAGCCGCTGAAGCTATTTCCGATCATTGATATAATTTGAAATTCCATTTTTTGTAAATAAATTACTTAAATTAGTTACTAATCTAGGTTAGGTTAGTTGGTTAGGTTAGGTTAACTTTGTCCTCACACCTCATGGTGAAAGTTGCCAGAATTCTGCATCTCAAGAAGATACCACTACTTAGTAGTGAAATAATAATATTAATGAGGATAACAGTGCAAAGCCTTGAAGTTATAAACGAGATCCACATAAAAAGGCAATGCAGTCATTGTTAATGACCGTCACTATTTAGGTATTCTCGAGCGCTATAATAACGTTGTGAAGACCCTTAGTGTGCCTCATTATCTTGGAATCTTCAGACGGCATTTTATATCGCGCTAGTTTTCGAGTTCTTTCTTCTTCCCGGCCTTTCTCTTTGAGGTCTTCGTAATTTCCTTTAGGATTAATTGAAAAGGAGGTGCCCAGGGCCGGCCTATGAAAAGGATTTCGAGTGTCTTTGTTTATATATTCCGGCGCGGGTCTCCTGGGGAGCAATTATCGAGGTCCTGTCATCTCGCGCGCTGTGTGTCGCTAAGTTGAGAAACGGCCATTGTCTGCTCCTAATGAATGGAAGGAAACGAAGTTTCGCGGCCGTTTTTACTTTTATAGATGACCTCGATTGCACTTTATGTGCCAGTTTATGTCATCTTTCGTGTCATCAAATTCGTACCTAAGTTCTTCTGGAACACAGGTGATAACAGAAGGATTAAAACATCTGTAAAGAATTTAAATATTTAATTCAGATATGTATTTTTCTTCTATTTCTTTTGCCAATACACCGAAGAGCTAAAGCTTAAAGTGGAGTAGTTACTTTGAGCATTATAATAATGCGTCCACGCTCGGTTAGAATTTTAAATTTTTTTTAAGCATTACAAGAGATTAGACATTACAAATGCCTTACTAATAGTTTTGGTAACCACTGTTGGATTTTCATTATCAAAAGCGTTAAACTAATTATTGTTCACAGTTCCACGAGTAAATTATTATTATGCTCGTTCGCAGTCGGTATATTAATCTCAGTGAGCTTTCGACGCGAATCACTTAAGGCTGACGCGGAATTTGTAGCATTGTGGATCGGAGTTATAGAGCCTGTTGCGTAAATAACGTGTCGCGATTTATTCAGCCCCTAAACCTGCGTAATTGGAACCTATTTATAAAACTCAGTATTTATAATACGGGTTCAAGTTTTATTGGGTTTAAGGGAATTTTTAGATCTTTGAATTACGAGAAACGTTGCTTGAAGGGAATTCTTAGATGCGAAGAGTGGAGTGGCATGTTGGGGAGATGTATTTCCAGTTGGAACGACGCAGGCTATTGATAATAATGAAAAATGGAAAAGATTGAGTGTAATGAGATTATGGAATAAAATGAAAGGCTAATCACACTCCACATTGGCTCAAGGTAAAATACCTGAAATTCTTTACATTAAGAAAATGAAAACAAACCAACTCTTGAAAAGGATTAAATAGTGTTTTTAAATATTTTGCGATTTCTTTATTCCTAGTTTGTTTTATGTAGCTTTCACAAAGGTATGTTTGTCGTCTACACAGTTCAAAACAAAACACCTCAGATAAAACGCTTACCCTGAAAGTAAGTACTAAAGCAAATTTCGCGTAAATACCCAGCGGCTAATTTGAAATGTGTAAATACTTATATGAATAATGTGAAAAGGACTCTCTGTTTAAAAATATTGTGTGACCCAGAAACAATGAGTAAGTTGAATATCACTCGTCGTACTCCAGGTGGCTCTATGGCTGTGGGCTGAAGGCTGAAGGGTCCTCGTGCGAGTTGCGGGTTAGTTTGTTGGGTAGCGATGAACTCATTTACTATTTAATCAGCTCCGCAAACAGACGGGTATATTTGATCTATTCTATTGTGGGATTTTACGGTACTTGCGGTAAAATGGATACTTTTAGACATTTAAAAAGTTTATACATATCTTTGTCATGATTTTAAGAGTTTTCAGGTGTTAAGAGGTAATCGGTCAGGGATAATCAGTGAATTAATTCAGTGAATCCACAATTACCCGGTAAAGGGGTATAGTATGTCTAAATGTGGGACTATCACGGAATAATAGTCTGATAGTCTGATACGATCTTTTCTTACTCGACTACTGAGGTTGATAATATACAGGGGATGAGTTGATTTAAATATTGGGACTGTTGAGGTTTCTAAGTTCACGAACCGTCATCCCGAAATATTATAAGATTAGTTATATTATATATTTATAATACCCTATTATAATACATGGGTCTGAAGCGTGAAGGTAGCAGGGGTTCTCCATTTATTTGCCTGACTTAGCTCAGCAAGAAGACACGTCATATTTAAAGTAGAATGTCTTCTAAATTTAACTTAATTTAAATGTATGAAAGCCATGGAAGTCTATACACTCACTGTGTCTATTGTAGTCACTCTATAAAACATTTTTGTCAGTTTTTATTCATGTTATGCAAACAAAAATAGACTAAAACAATTAAACAGTCATTAACTTACTCGTAAATTATATCTTTCAAAGTGTTATAAAGATCACTGATTACAACGGGTAAAACAATTAATTTATTCATTCATTTAACTCTGATATCAAAATGTTTATGTAAGTGAGGCTTCCATTTTTGAATTTAAGTTCAAACTCAGGTTCGTTTAAACCGGAAGCGGTGGGGCGGAGTTTAGATAAAATCAAATTACGTCCAAATCTTAAGTAAGAAACAAACTATGGGATGAAAAATGCGCATAAAACTTACGATTCTGAAACTATCTTTTACAAAAGGCAAAGGGAGATCCTCTGCCAGGCAATCATTCCTGGGGAACATCCGAGCTCCGATTTTGTCAACAACAAATTTTCAACAACCACAAAATCTTAAATTGACTAAGAGTTACAGATTCCGCTATATTATCTTGAGATACCGCTAGTTTATCCTGATCTCAGCATCTCTACCGCATCAGGTAATATGTTTCTGGCAACACAAAGCTCACCGTAGCAATCCAAGGCGAAATTTAGCCGCCATCTACACTCGTAACACGAAAACTTTTTTCAGTGGCTTCGTCTGGAATGAATAATTGTGGAAGTTGCTAGATAATAAACCGGCGGTAAGTTTTAATTGTGAAACTGGAATGAGCGCGTCCAGCGTTTCATTATGGCCACTTATCGGGCTGTTGTTTTCGGGATGCTGCCCGAGGATTCCGTGTTTCTTCTGCTTTCAAGCCGTGTCTTGGTAGGATGATATTTTCGTATAAATTTAGCTTCAACCAACAAAGAAGGTTTGGAGCATACTTTTCTGCTCGAATGTGGATGACTAGGACAATGCTGATTACCTTGTTATAACAGGTAATCAGCATTGTCCTAGTCATCCACATTCGAGATATTGATATAATACAGTTAATAACAAGGCGGAATGGCGTCGCTTAATAGAGATCCATGCCCAGCAGTGGTCCTTCTCTTCTTTCAGCTCCTTATAGTTAAGAGTTGAAAGGAGAGAAAGATTGGGCTTTCTATTTAGTAAAGATTTAGCATAGAAGTGTCGGGACAATCTCAAACATAAGAGAGTATTTGGATGCGTTGCTTATGAAATCCCCTCAAATAGCGTATATGTAGCGAACCTTCGATTTCTATGTATAAAAAAAACTTCATATATTATTATTATCGTAAAGATAAATATTATACAAAAAATAACATTGGAGAAAATCGTAAACATTCAACTTGTATTGGAACTTACGTATAAAGGGGGAACAGGTACTCGTCACGTGGATTGATCCCGAAGCGACGTTTGCGATACAGCGCGCGTAATATGCTCGGGTCTAAAGGCATCATCATTATAATATAACGGTTCGATCACGGGCTCGGTGCGTAATGATCCCGCGTTGCCATGGCGACGGTGGCTTGTCGCCATACTCTCTCTTAATATTCGATGCTTGAAGTACTTTAGGTTTGATAAGTAACGTGTCCTGGAAAATATAATAATCATATATTTTTCAGTATTACAAGTGAAAATTGCATTGTTTTGGTTCGGGGGTGTGGTTGTAGGAAGAATTAGGGAGTAGTAAATTTAGTGTGTCTGTATGTGTGTATGTGTACATGAGTTCGTGCGTGCGTGCGTGCGTGTGTGGGTGTGTGTGTGTGTCAATGCCAAGAATCCAGAGTAACGACCGACGCGACGGTCTCAGTTTTCAGGAATAACGATGTATTCAAAAACACTTACGCTGTTCTATGTTCTAAATTTAATAATTAGCGTTACCAATCTGATCGTTATGAATCGGCACTCTGATTTTATAATTTCCTTTGCTATAAATTGCGCTCTTAAGACACAAATAAAAGGTCTAATAGGGCTCTCATCTGCGGCACCTCTCTCGGCCGTCTCCGGCCTCCTTTATTATCTGCCATCCATCTTTCCGCGTGACGTCACATTAAGGCCTAAATAAAATGTGTCACCGCAAAATAATGCTCCACCCCGGACCATGAAAAAACGTTATATATAAATTGCTAGAGATGCCACGAATTTTCGGTTACTCAGTGTTCGGTCTACTCGGTTCCTGTTAGTAGTGTTCGGTATTTGATCAAATCGTTTGCAGTAAATCATGTGTGGGAAGAAAAGTATTAAGGTACATTTCAAAAATTCTACATATAACCAAAAACATATGATGAACAGTAAAATATTTTCTATTATAATTTGTTGTCAGACGTTTTACTCATAAACTGTATTTTCTGTTTCATAAACTGTAAAGCTTTCACAAATATCCTAGCATCATAACACTGCAACTGGAAAATAGATTAATAAATCTCAGGAAATCTTGCAGGGCTTTACCACACCTTGTAAGGGAGTGCTGAGAGTCGCCGAAAATTCTTTCACAGTAGCAAGTGTTCCTTCTAAAATTTGATATTCGGTATTCGGCAAAATTTGGCAGAACTTCCCTTCACTATAGCGTAAGTTCGTTGCCATAATGGAATGGATCATCTTGAAAATTAGAACGATTTACTTTTTACGGCCAGAAGTTTGCTTCTTTTGATATTTTACTGAAAACAGCTGGACACATGCGATTATCTTGCGAATTGAGGATTCGTTTGGCTTTAGTCTAATAGTGTTTGGTATACAACTATACATGGGGATAGAAGTATTGAAGTATGAGCTAATAGTTGCCTATCGCCATGTTATAAAGCAAGTAATCAAGTATTTCTGGGGCTCCATATTGTCTTTATATAACAGGAACAAGGAATTCACTTACAACCGCATACATTTCGCTCTTCTTCTATGTTTGTTTTGCTGGTATATGTATATGGGCGATAGTGACCACCTACCGTTAGGCAGACCGTCTGCCGTTTTGATTCCTTTATAAAACGCCGTTAATGAACCGGCCAGATCTGGGGCTGCGGATGTCAATCCAGTATAAGTCTTCCTTTTTCTACAGGAAAAATTTCAAGCTACCCGTAACACAATTTTAAAATTCAATCTCCCGTTGTGGTAACGAAACTGCAATCGTTTGCACTAGTCATCAGATGACGCAAGCTCGTTGGTTGGCGTTGGTGGTGTATCTAAAACATTCATCATCTAAGCCAATACAAATAGTGCTCCGAAACACCGTACCGCGAAATTTACTTTGGCCTAGTCAAGGGACCGTCGTCGGAAAATAGCATGGTGTTGTATGTTTGCAACCTATGTATCAGTGACCCACGCCAAGGTAGTATCTTCAATTATTATTCTTCATACAATGAAAATGATTTGCGCTGTAGCTCCTTACGCTGGCCTATTGTGGGTTGCTGGAATTCACATGCCTTTGAAAATAATTTTATGAAGATCTCTCGGGTCACGTCAGTTCCTCACGATGTTTTGCTTCACCGCAACGGCAATCGACATTTTTAAATGCATTTACATACATTTACATGTATTAAATGCTTCCATATTACGTCGACATGCAAAAAATTATCTTAATGAAATTATTTAATTGTATTTCAAAAAGATAAGTTAATCCAAGAACTCTATTGCTGTTCAATATTTTCCATCATGTAAAATTGCCCTGGGATTAACACAGTTATTGTCACAACACCGTCCCTCGGACTACCCTATGAACAGAAACCGATCCTATTTGAGTGGTTCATAAATATTTGAGGACACATGTACACGCTATCAGCACCTCTCCTCCCCTCCCTCCTCCCGACACGTTTTTTATTCAGAAATCACATTTGTTTTACTCCCAATACTTCAAAATACAGTTTAAAAGTCTGCTTTACTTACTAGTAACTTTCAGAACTTATGCAAAAAATGGGACGCTTACTTTCCATTCTGTGTCATTTCTACCAGATGGGAGTAAGGGCATATCGATTTGAGCTCATCAATCAACAGTCAATAGGAAAGTAGTTCGATTCAGCTCTTTTATACTAGCGATTGGAGAGCGTACTCTTGCAAAGCGATTCACGACCGACTGTGCGAGTCGCTTGTATGTTTTTGTATAAAAGCTAATATTTCTGTGGTAAAGTTTGCTTTAAAGCGGATTTAAGTGAGATTAGTTTTTTGCAGAAACGCTTTTAAAATATTGACTTCGTTGCAGTTTTATTGACAGTATTCAATTCCCTTTCGTTATTTTGCAACACTGCCTTTAAATAATTTATTTGAAATATTATAAGTCCACACCGGCAACAAACAAATTTACCAGAAATCACTAAAATTGAAATACTGTCGATATTTTATTGAGGGTTTAATAGATTGAAATCAAATGCAGTGTTTGTAACTGAAAAATGGCACGTTTCTCGGTCTTTTCCCAATTCCTAACATAAACGAAAACAGATACTACGTAGAACTATTTTCTAATGAAACGCACTTTAAAAATAGCTTTTTCGAGTTCACTGCTGGGAATAAGTTTGCCTAATCGACACCCCACTACCTCGTACGCAGCTTTCGACATCCTACTCTAGATTTATCAAGGCGATGAATATCGAAGATCTTGTCTTTGATTTATTAGTTCACCTCTCAGTCTTCGTTACTTTTTTGTTTTAGTTCATCTGTCAGTTGACGTTTATTTTTAGTTCACGTATTAGTCTTCATGTGTTTTAAATGTAGAGTGAAAAATCCCAATGGTTTCTTACAATCGCCAGTACATAAGGAGGCTTTCTCCTCGTGTCGGGAAGAGCGGCTGCGAACGTGTCATATCTGTCAACGTGTGGAACGCGCTCGGCCGGAATACGGGATGTGCGGCAAAATATGTTACCGTGATTGTTTGGATTTTTTCCGATTTAACATGCCTTTTATCATGTTTAGGATTTAAAGGTTATGTTAAGGATTGAGGTATTAATTTGTCAAAACGTGGATGGGTTGTGAAAGAGAGTAAGGCATCCATGCGATCCATTCATACAATTTTCAGATAATTATCCATCCATTGATTAATCCATTATCATGAATGATAATTAGATTTAAAAAACTTGTTTGTCTTTAATTATAAAGGCAATTGTAAGAATATTTTTGACACGATACCTTAATGCAAATCTAATAATTTCCTTCTCAGAATTCGAAATGTGATACACTATAAAATAGGAAGTACCTAAAGGTATTGATGAATATTGGCGGAAGTCATGGACTCTGACAACCTGGGGGCGAATCTACTAATTTATATTATGAAACCATTCCAATTGAATCCCCCTGACCTTATCTCAAAATTTCGTAATTTTCCAAAACTGTCAAATATGACAATTATTATTATGTAATCAGAATGTGATCATTATGTTACAATTATAGACAATAGGAAGTGAATATTTTATGAACATTTGGTTTTTCAGAGGTTCTAAATTGTAAAGTCTCGTATGAAATTGGCATCGACCATATTCTATTCTGTGAAAGATTAAAACCTTCGCACAAAGCGCAGGTGAATGCGCCACCGGGGCAAAGCAATACGCCGGCGGCGACGTGACGTCACATGTGAACGAAAGCCATTCACCACAAAATAGGATCTGGAGACGAATTTCACTGCTGCGAGTATGTAGTTGTGTACTCGTAAACCTTCTTCGACGTACAAGAAGTTAATAGCAAGGTACATGTAATAAGATTTCATTCCAAAGAATGGAACACTACATTGCCAAAGCAAAATGGTACGAAAATATGTTAAATGTTTAGAGGTGAAAGCTGTAGAAACAAAGTGAAGCAATGATAGGTTTTCTGCTACTCAATAACGCCACACTGCGACTACCATAGATAAGAAAACCTTCTAAAACTCATTATTCGATTTGAATGAATATAGACGATTTAGAAGTAAGTACTTATTAGAACATAATAACATAGTTTTAGGGTACAGTTATTCGCAAAAACTTAAAATAAATGGAATTATTAGCTAAAGATTAAACTTGAAAGGTACTAAAGTAAGTACCTTTTAGCAACGTTAATAAAAGACGTAGTACACGTAAAGCACGAAATTTTAAACTTCTATGTACTAGTACATAAACTAACTTCTATAAGAAGACTATCTTTTAAAGAAGATGTGAATTTTAAACATTTCAAGACTTTTAGCACAGTAACCTTAACTTCATGGAGAAATGATTAAAGCAGCTGGAGTTTGAATTATAGCGCTTTTATGCTAAGTTCCGTTACTCCCAGCTTCCTTTTGCTGGACAATTTTCAACAGGACTTATAATATCCGTCTGAAGAAAACAAATTAAAGAGGTCCTCTCAGATGCAGATTCAATTCAACTTTGCGCTCCTCTGAAACAAATGCTCCGTTTAACTAGATCAGATTTCTTTGTGCGATCCAGATAAACATACCTAATCGAGCGCAAACTCGGAATGTTTAATTCAATTTGCGAACGGATACCGATGCAACTTTGATATGAGATATCAGAGAGTAGTTTTCAGATTTTTTGAATTTAGGGATTTGAAGGGATTTTGTCTTTTACTGACGAATTTCAGTGGATCTTCTGTGGGCTTCTTCAGTTTCATAAGAAGATATACGTAGTAGTCTTTGCTTTGGACTTTAAAATATAACCTTACCTATATATTATTCGTAAGGACAAAGACGGAGATCTACTCTTGACACTGATCTTCTATCCGTTGAGTATATTATGCAAATTTAAAAGGCTGTTAAAGGAATCCATAAAATTCTTAGAATAATTTCAAACACCTCGAATCGAAATCTCTTCAAGTTGTACCTGTCTAAGAAAGAAGCAATGTACAGAACATGAATAATCTCTTACAAGTGGGTGATATGGGCGTTGGAATTGCATTACAAGTCGCAATATGTCGCTCCCCGCTTCAGACACGGAACTGAGCTCTTTCTTGACAAAGAGTGCGGCAACAGATTGTATACATATAAAACTTAGAAGATAATTTAGCGTTTTAGGATAAATTATGATGTAGTGTCAATGTATGACTTGTAAATGCCTTATATAAGGTTTCTTTAGCTGTGCTGACGAAATTACTTTAGGTCTCAGAACTCTTTTTGCTAATAAATTTATAGAAAAACATGTATCTTATTTTAACCTTGTTACTTCCTTTAAAGTAAATTTATATCAGAATGAAATGTATGACGTTCATTCAATTTGTCTAATAGGTACTTGAAAATGGATAAAAGCTTATCTTTGAGTCTATTACTAAAGATTGTTTTCTATGAGCTCTTGAGAAACTAAAAGAGTTCTTCGGTCTCGCATGGACGCTTCATTTCTGTCACCCTTCAATGAATTCAAAAACAAAATCACTGGCGAACTAATACACAGCGCTGGTGCTCGCAGTCGCAGATGAACCCATTGTATCCAGTTGAACTACTCCGCAGTTCATTTGTGAGTGAGCGCCTGACGCAGGGAGCGGACATTTTAATATCATAAATTACGCGAGATGGCGTCTCGAACGCGGGCGGCGGAAATCCGACAAAAATGGCGCGCGGATTTATGACGCCGCAAACAAAACTCCAAGAATGCTCTCATCCAAGACAATATAGGTGACGAAGTGTGCGTGTAAGTAAGTATGAACTGTTGGCACCTGTGAGAACCGTGTTCATTTGAACTGTTTAAGCACTAATCAGTTCCTTCTGGCAACATAATATTTTGTTCATTGCTGGACATACCTTGTCTCAAATAGCGTAGACTGAGCTTGTTCTTGGGCTCAGCCGGTTGCTTCATTGCCATTATTGGGAGTTTGCTGCACCATTGGATAGGAGATTCTTCTACGCTACGTTTGCCAGGCGCTTTTTTTACTCTGGAGTTATTTTCTTCATTGAAAGTAAGATTAATACATTATTATTTTAACTTATTATACTTTAGAGCTATGTCCAGTTAAAAGAATCAAATCATAAGTCCGAATTTCTTTGTTTCAGATTTATTATCTGATGGTCATCTGATACTACAAGCATTTATCTGCTTATAGCTTAATTGTTAAAGATAACCAATAATATAATGCACATAACGCCTAATAATTTAACGAAAATAAGCGCAAATTGGACAATAGAAATGATATCGTTGCTTGGAGCACTCTATATCTTATGAATACTCTAAGGCGCCTGTTGTTTTGAGCGCAGTGCGTTTTATTGTCGTTTGGAACAAAACAGTTATAGCATGAGTACTACGAGTTGACGGGCTGACGTCGTAAATCAAAATACAGTAACTGCATCTTTTCAAAGAGTCTTTATAACGCGTCTATGCAAGTTGGGCACAATCATTGAACGTTATACACTAACCATGATAATGATGATGGATATACTTTTAAATTGCTCATCAGATTTGTAGATTAGGATTGTAGAAATAACTCCCAGCATTCAGAGTTACATTATAAGGAGGTTAAATGCGCATCTACAATAATTGTGTTATAATTTAATCATCATGGTATCATTATGACTACATAGTTGTGATATTTGATAGTTTTAGTAATCAAAAGAGTTATATATTTGGGATCTTTATAATTTTTCGAATCCGATTGGAATTTCATTGACGCACTGCCATTATATTTGAATTTGACAGTTTCACTTAATGTCAATAGGATTGATTTGACACCATCACAATGCAGATGTCATAATGGCAAATAAGTAAACCTGGTAATCCATAATAATCTAAATATCCATTTGCTACTCATTTACTATGAAAAAGACTCGTATTATTTGTATCCAACTCTGGCGTTGTTTTGACTGCATCGCATCCGCCATTGTTTTGAGGAAGGGCTCGTAAAAGTTGAATGTGACGTTCATTGTTATTGTCATTTACAGCTTTTTCGCTTGTGAGTTATGTTGTTTTGCCTTAAGTTTGCCACTTGCTTTGGAACTGAGTGTTAATTATAAATCATTATTCAGAGTTTTTATCGAAGGAATATACGCGCTTACCTTCTTCATCATATCACTCAGAAGGGATCTTAACCACGCTTAACACAACTGCAGTCAGCCTAAGTGCTACATTGATCTAATACGGAGTTATATATCTATCTTCGATAGATCTTTCTCGACTTTCGCCACTCGTCAAGAGATGGCGCCACGTTTATTCTGAATCACGCTATCGAAGTTTTCTAAATCGCTGGCAAAAAAACTTGTAGATTACGCTTCCCAAACATGATCAGATCTTCTGGCCAGGCCTGGTGGGAGTTCTCCTTTTGCAAATTTGAAAAATAAAGGAATTTTCATTTAACATACATAACAACATATCTTATATAATAACACTTTTTGTGTGTAGAGTTCATAATATTTACTGAGTATGGAAATTATTAGCATTTGGTCAGGTTTTAAATAAATATCTATTTAAATATTTCTAAAGCTACTTTATCAATGAATAGAAAGAGAAGGATATTATGTATTTGGACGTTTTTGTTATGAAAAGAGTCAGACATTTCATGGTATTTACATTGAGCGGTACATTTCTTTTATAACAGAGGCGAATAAAGCCAGTTAGATCCGGGAGAGTATCAGTAATGCCTTCCGATTGTGCGGTCACGATATCGAATTGGATTGGAAGACCTTTTCTTTTAGATTACTAAGAAGATATTTTAAAGTTCTGGAGGTAATTTTGGATTTAACAATAAACTTTTCGATATATTGTAGGTATAATTCCACCGTACTGTGCCTTATGTTGAAAAAAAATCCCAAGATCCTTTTATTTCTTCCTTGGAGAATCTGCTATGCATTGCTTTAGCATAGGTAGTGAACTAAAAATAGAATATAGAAAGTACCGTCATATAAAACTTAAGAGAAATTCCTGATTCTTTATTGAATTCGGGAACCATAACCGAACTTCTATCCAGTTAAACTGTTTACAAGCGCGGAACGCTCGTCTCCCGCGCGGGGGCGCCGTCGTCCTTATCAATAAAATTCATTTTATGTTCCCGCGTAAATATATCTGAAATCGAAGTTAATTCATATTATCGTATCCCAAACGTGCCAATGCCAAAAACATCACCCTGAACGTCGCCTAGCACGAATACACTACGCGGGAACACTGACCGACAATATGCAATTCGTAACTAAACAGGCAATGTATGACACGTAAACGTAAAAAACAGTTTCTAGAAAGTTCCGCCGGGAGCGGTCGGCAGGTAAACGGTGGTAAGTCGTAATATATTTTTTCCCGTCGGTCATTTGTCTGAGGCACGTGAGTTTTTGTAGACATTAAGCGCCTTAAAAAGGGCATTTACCGAGAAGGGGTGTTTGGGGGGGGGGGACAATTGTTTTGGTCGTACGTGGAGCGAATGTGGAGGCCACTCAGGTGGGTTTATTTGCTTTGTGTCTTCAATCTCGTCCGAGTTTTAATTATGAGGGTCGTGCCGGCGTAATGAAGATCCGCATTTAAATTTTTGTAGGAAGCTTCACATACATTTTATTTTCGGTTTAATAAGTTTGTTGGGAGAAAACATAAATTTTAATTAGGGCTGTTTAAGTGAAATAAATAATGAAGGTAAGAAGGTACCAAATGAAAGGTTAAAAAATTACTAGGCACAGGATTTAATGGATCGTGGGTGTCATAAACTGGAGGCAACATACTCACTCACATACTTAGACTAAAGATTAAAGCTAACTATTTAACAACATGCTAAAAGAAAATTATGAAAAATCTATATTGTTTTATATTGTTATCTATATTGTTATATATTTTGTAATATGTTTTTTTTTCATTTTGTAAATACTAGGGACTTGATAAGTGATGCTGCAAAGGTAAGGAATCGTCTTACAGCAAGGAATAGTTTCTTTGAGATAATATGCACGGCATTGCGAGCGTCAAGTTTGTGAAAAGCAACGCTTTTGAGTTGGACGAACACTCATCTATTCTTTTTGCATTTCCTTAAACTTAATAAATGTAGGCCTTCTACATTATTATCATCATGAAAGGAGACACGATTCTTTAGGGTTACAGGCTAGCATATTCCCATCGTTCATCCATTTATCGACCGTTGGATACAGGTTCATTAAGCTCTGCTACCGTTTTGCCAATGTCTTTTGAAAATGGTGGTTTTATACTCATACAAAGAACTTCGTAAAACCTTTTTGAACCCGATTGGAAGACGGTTTTTACTAATACAAGAATTTAATTTCTGAGATTAAACTTATTCTGAACATTTATAGTTTATCACAATTTTAAAATACCTCTTTCTTAATTAAAGAAATGAAAGACTAAAGTCTACGTCTATAATACTTAAAACAAATGAAGCAAAAAGCTCATTTAATTTGTATAACTCAAGGGATTCAAGCCATTCTTATAGTCGTAAAAATTGAATATAATGAGATGCCAGAGAGGCTACAAAGGGCGAAAGTAATTCTAGGTAGCAAAGATTCTTTCGCCCGCTAATACCTAATTATGATAGCTCGGTTTCCCTTTGAGAGCGTTCTCGAACCTTCGAAGCAAAACATAATCTCTAGAAATGACGATCTTATTCCAGCTCCTAAGCAAACATTTGCCGGCTGAGGGTGGCAAGTAAATGTGTGTTTTATCCGCGGGTTCTGCTCCGCTCATAACGGCCTGGTCACTGACGTTTATGGAATCCTAAACCCTAACAAATATTTTTTATGTTCTTGCTATGGATACTTTTAAGTCTTTTCTTTTGATTTTTCTTTGTTACCTTTGGTGCCTTGCAAAAAGAGACCTAAATAACCTCGGCACTCAGCGAGGAAAGACAAAAGACAAAAACTCATACACTCGATAGCACTTCTCATAAAGTGAAGATCTTTCACTTTAGCAATTAATAGTCGGTTTTAATAATCAATCTCCGGATTTGGATGGCCCTAATGATGTAATTGTACCTTAGCAACCAAATAGTTTCCATCTTAATCAGTATCTGAAGATTAGTTATTGAAATGCACAGTTATTGATTTTGAATGCGAATGGTAACTCTTATATTCCAAAAGTGACCAATGCAAACAAGACCAAGGTACCGTCCATCTAAGGTACATTAAAATTTTTGTTCATGTTTCTTTTGCTCCTTCTAAGGTAAGTGAGATGACTTTGGCAACACCAGGGAAACTGCCGAAATGTTGTCAGCTTTGAAGGAGAAATCTTTTTACGCCCAATCTTTTTGAAGAACCCCATAAATCATACTTTTGCAGAAACTACTGTCTTCATATTAAAGACGTGAAAATTTCAGCCAATAATATTTCAGGGAACCCTAAGAATTAGCTAAGTGGAAGAAGTGTTCATTACGAGTACAGCTGTAAGTCAACGAACGTCTCGGAGTAAACAAAACCTGCTTCTCTATTTGTATACCTAATGGAAAGGTATGGGGCAGAAGTATTTCGGTCAACACACTAATGGCTCTATTCATAGCTATTTTAGAAACTTGGTTTTATATATTATGTACTTTTTGAATAATTGGAGAAGCTAGTGAGTATAGCTCACTTAATGGTAGATGATCGATGCAGCCCGTGGTTAATTAAATGAACTCTTAAGGAGAAATAATAATAATAATCTGTATGTCAACATTTTAACATTTCAGGGAAGCAAAATGGTCAAATCATATTGGTATAGGTACTTCCTTACCGACTGACTACATGCTATGCTATAATCTATACCTAGTTGTGTATTGATGTTCTACACGTGCTGACTGGATCACAAAGCCAAAACTATCATATTGGTACAGATTTTGAGATTAACATATTGTGACTACCAAATTTCCATTGGAAGCAGGAATGGAATATCCCGAATTTTGACCGAGGCTTTTCTATTCACGTGAAAAAGAGTCCTTGGTAGTCCTTAATTGACTGAACTGATGTTTACCAAACTAGTTTTCAATTCAAAAACTGCATCAAAATAGGTACATCGGTTGAAACAGACAGGTTCAAAGCCAGCCAGTGTAAACTATGACATTCCTCGTTTTGGTCGAGGGTTAAAAATATAAGCCAATGGATGAACACAGCAGCTACTCGTGTAATGACATGTCACATTTAACCGGTTTTTCCAGTTTTGCGGTTCAATAGCGTAACGAGTTTAGTAGTGGATAAGCGATAAGCCGTCGTAAATATTACAGGCTTAAAACCTTTGTGGCTTTCCCCATGACGCGACGCGCTTTTACCAGATCAAACCCCAAAACATTTTATAACAGTCACTTTTGCTGGATTTTGTGTTCAATATTGTATGTGACACCATTAATATTATAACCATATCCTATCCTACTATTATAATATTATATTATAAATATGACAGTTGGTGAGGGTGCTTGGATGTTTGTCATTTCCTAACTCACGTAAAAACGGCTGAACAGGTTTGGATGAAGTTTGGTACGCAGTACGCACGCACTTCATAACCTGGATTAACTTAAATGTCAGTTAAAAATAATTTAATTAAAAATACTAGCGTCCAAATTTTGATAGGCTACTTGGTAGATATAATTTCTCCTCACTATTATATATTAGTAAAAATATTATAAATACATAAAAAATTGGTTTTTAGCAAAAATAAATTGAGCGCACTGATCTTACGAGGCTACGAGGGCTACGAGGGACTGCTAAGTCACGTTCATTAAGAGGAGAAAACGTAACAAACTGGAGACTTCTTCAATTCTTAAGATCCTGTTAATGAAACCGGATCTTCTTCATCTTCACGTGTATTGTTCGAGGCTATTGTGACGTTGAGACAAATCTCGTCAGTATTGAAAGACGTCGCTATTAAGAAGAGGGTATTCATACCAAATAATTACATCAGCAAGGATAATAGCGCACTGTTCATGGATCGCATTGTCGAATCGTGAAGGAAATCTTTTAGAGAGATATAAATATTGTTTTGGCGCTGGGCGGGCGCCAAGCGGGATGACTGCGAGTTTTCCATGGTTTTAGAATTTCGTATATTTTTGGGTAAAGAAAAACAAACCGACGCTCGGGCTACTAAATGTTGCGTGCTTTGAACTACAAATGGAGTGCCTGCATTCATTAGTGACCCACTGCAAGGTCGGTTATCCTCTCACAATGAGCAGGATATAGGTCACAGTCCACCACGCTGGCCCGGTGTGGATTGAAGGAGCATATTATGGAGAATCCTGAGTAACGCAAGTTTTCTCACAATGTTCTCCTTCGCCGCGGAACCGTTCCAAGGGGTTTAATTTTGTAAAACCTGTAGACTTGAGATTCGTTAAGTTTAGGAGACCAATGTTTTGGCTCTTCTGACCGATCCCGGTTTATTCAAGTTCGCCAAACCCCCTGACAGGTTTAAAAACATCCAACATGGGTTGGTCATTCGACCATCTTCAGTGAAGTGTGTCCGTGGTACAGCTACAGAAAGAAAAGGTACAATCAAAAGTTGCTCCAAACGATTCAAACCCCAAGGCTAAATGCATCCGATATTCTCAAACGGATTTCAGGAGACAAAAAGTTACGTGTTGTTTACAAAAGGCATTGCGATGCTGAGCGGTTGAAAGGAAATATTTTAGAGATATATAAATATTGTTTTGATTCTGGCGCGACGCCAGCCCCCGCGTGGATTGCGTTTTTGGAGAATTCGGAGGGAATTTTTATTGTTCATTTGTAGGAAAGAGTCGAGCGTTATCACATCTGGCTGCTACCCTTTTAAGGGAGGCCGTTTGCTAGGTACTACTCTTTCGCCCTATAAGTGATGGGACCTAGGGTGTAACGTCTGCCACATTTATAAAGCGCCTTTAGATGGGAGAGCCATTATTGCTTGCCCATGAAAACACACTACATTCATACGAACGGTAAATCGGCGTATTTTTGATGTCTTGTATTTGAGGTTATTTATTTGAAGTGACTCTCTTAGTCGTCATGAGTATCAATCCACCCATGTACGACCTCATACTAGTTTTCAATTTTCTTTGCGGAACGTAGTTGTCCTTGGGCTGAAGTGATCGCTTTACAGCGGGCAGCTCGCATGCCCATTTGCTACTAAAAAAACTTTGAGGATAGATGTAGATCTATGGACATGGGTGTTGCTATGTCACTTAACATCAGATAGCCCGCATTCGCCATTCATTTAATAACCCCAAGAATTGCTCTTTGTTACATAAAAATGATAGAAATACTTCCATTTGCACCACAAAAGATACCACTTGTCTCCAATCAGTCAAGCCAACAAGGGATAGCAATCTATCACTTAATCAAGATATGGACGGTTCAGTTGGCTGGCGGCCAGCGTGGTCGGAAGAGACCATGCCGCCGCCGCTGCCAAGAAGATAGCTTTAATCTTATTCCACAAACAATCACATACACAAGAATTCCTATATCAGTTTTCCCAAGCTTTTCCATGTTTGAGTAGTATTGACTAATTGGGAATAGTTTTTGAGAAAGCTTGTACATATTTTGCATTCACTGTGGGTAATTGTGATGGATCACAGGATTAATCTACTTTGCTCGTACTAATTATTAAAAAATGAGTCTACCGAACGATATGTAATTATTCTAGGTTACTTGAATGAGCGAGCTATGTCTTAGCAAGATACCATAGACGACCAAGAAGACGACCGTGGAGTTGTTAAAAGTGTGATTAAACGAAATTAAATGAAAAAAAATGAAATGATAAAAGAGTCGCTGAAAACACATATAAAAAAATGAATCGCTGTTTGTTAGTTTCGCTAAAACTCAAGAACGGCTGAACTATTTTGGCTCATTTTGGTTTTGATATTATGTTCCTTTAAGTCCAAGACAGGTTTATATCGTAAGTAAATCTGAAAAGAATGCGATGAAAGTAGTAGAAATTTCAATATTTGGCAGAATACAGTGTGCCGGGACAGCTAGTTGCAAGAAATACATATCTCTCAATCAACACAATATTCGATATTGTTTTGTTAATATCAAAACGCGTGGAAGTGGTGGCCCAGAGTGTCTCCCTCGAGGTTTAATACTTGCGGCTATACGAGTACGTATGAAGATGAGGTTCCTTATAATCATGTCTGTTATAAATACACTTTATTAAAGCTCTCGAATAATAATATTGCAAGCTTTTCCCGTATATACTGCGCCTCGAATGACCTGTTTTCTCTCACCTAATTAAAAAATAATACAAGATTTTTTTGAGTATCTTTAGTTTTTTCTTCTACTTCTTGTTTGTATTCTAACCCTTCTAGTCTCCGCCACTTCAGCGAGTTCTTCTTCAATGGTTGACTTTCCTCCAATGGCTCCAATGACTGACGTTTTAGATCATCAGTCTGGTGGAAGAGCGGCCTGTACTCCTTCTGCCATATGTACCCTACATTCCCCATCAGCTTTTCTTCGGTTTCCGTTACTTAAAATTTGACGTGTACACTCCAAGCTCGGTGCTTAGGGAATAAACACTTCTTTATAAATTTCTATATAAATTTTTGGTTCTACCACCTAAAGTACCACTAATGAGTGATTTTAACATGTTTTGTTACTCAGATTTTATATTTAAAACTTCAGTAACGGGATCAAGATGCGTAACGCTGATTCGGCTGACTTTTATCACGATAAAATTATTTAACCATTTCAATATTATTACTCCTATTTTATCTTTAGTAATACATTGCTGGATATTAAGGCTAAGAAATAATTAAAAGTAGTGTGCCCAGCAATGTACGTTAACATTTCATTTGATCCGTTCCCTGATTCGCTGCACTCCAATCTGCGATATCGCGAGGCCACGTCAGACCGAGGTTTCTATTTTCAGTTTCCTTCGAAAAGAAAGAAGAATAATGCGTTTTCTTACCTTCAATGTTACTTCCTCTTGTCAGCTATTTTAAAGGAAGTCCGTCGCAGGTTTTGGCGTAATTTCACAAACGTCGTTATTTCGTACGGCGACTGGAGTTTTAAAGCGATGTTAATGGTCTTTCTTGTCTGCTCTGTAATGTTCTGGTTTAAGGAAACTTTAGCAAGTTTGGAACGTGTTTAAAATGGACGCTGGCTATTGTTCGTGGCCGCCGTGGTTATCGGCGTTATCGTTACGGTCTGATAAGTTCCGACTGATGTTTCAACCTCAATTTTCTAAGATATGTGTGAATTATAAAAAGTTAAATGACACCTACTGTAACAACCTGCTTTTTTTACTCTATTTCAGATTGAATGCATGCGTCAATGGGCTACAGTGACCACACATTAGGTGGCGTTTCGCTACTCAATTACTATAAAAAACCAATAACAATAAGACAAGGAACTGGACAAACAAAGACACTCAGCAGCCAACCGCCGACAGGTCTCGTAAATCACATGATCTGAGGCAATAAACCACCCTCCCCTCTGACCACAGATATACTGTCTTTGTATGCGATTGAACTTGCGATCGAGGGATCTGTGACAAAGTTGCAGATCAATTGACATCTACGAGTTTGAGCGAAAATAGTAGCAAGTAGGTAGTGTTTACGTTACTTCTTTTTATATAAATTATATAATTTTTATATAAAGTGCGTGGAGGTTTCATTTTGAGTCTGTTGATTAAATAATGAACCCATAAAATTTTGCCCTCAATCCTAAATAGGTGGTCTTATGTGCCTATGTGTGTAATGTGTGTAATAGGTGGTATACTTGAGCTGTGCTGGATTGCATAAATATAAGTGGTAGAGCCATTATAACTTGCCTGCTTGAACAGGTACCTTACCGCCGACTTCATAACCCGCCGTAAAGCAGCATGTTCTTCATATCCTGAAACGGTTCTCAACTGGCTCGATAGCTGGTAAACATTTATTTCAGGCGACCATTATAAGTAGGATTAACAGTCTATTTGAGGGTAGGTGTATTGAATATCTCTGAGTTGTAGTCAGCACTTAACATCAGGCCTGCAGGACTGTATGCTACTCATAACTGTTACAAAAAGTCAAACTTTTGAAAAATGGAAACAAATAGAGAACACTAAAGGGCCGTGTACCCTTTGTATGAGCAACAATACCGGCGTGCGAACTATTCTTAATTGAGACAGGCGCCTATGTGTGCGTCTAACAAGCGACCAATTCGAACACTTCCCTCAAAGCTCGAAACAAATATTTCTAACTCGATATTTCAGTCTCGACTGGAGATAGATATCTGAATGGATTTTTAAAAGAAAATAAGTCTTGAAATCAAGTTGAAAATATTATGGAAAATTCCCAAATCCTTTTTCCATCTTTGCTTAATGTGACAATGTAAACGAAAGTACTCGTAGCATGCTTACAAAATAACACGTTCAATATTCGTCGGATAATTTTATTATACCTACTGTATGTATCTTATAGGCATCGTTTTCTTGCATCTTGTTTTAGGTTAAATAAGACTTTAACTTTGTTCGAACTATTTAAATTTTGGGTTTAATTTCAGTTAAAATGTAGAAGGATAATTATAATGCATTAAAAATAAAGAAAATTCGTCACTTAACTTAAAGACTTTACATGCTCATAATATTAATTCCACCGCCATAAAGCCATAGCGTATCGGATTAGAATATTAGATATATGACACTAATGGTATAGAGTGCTGTCTCCTACAAAGACATTCCAATAAGTTAAAAGTGACTGTTTATGATATCAGCATCGTTGATATAATACCCAATAGTTTGTTCCCAGCTTTACGAGCATAACAAACCCACACTATCGAGGCACGATGTACACACGATACGATAATCACGCACACACACGCGACCCCTTGTCACATACATCAACGAGTTTGATACAATTTGCCGCGAGGAGTCGCCACTTTGATGTATGGCCGGAAAAATAACAGCCAGATTAAACGACGGGCCCCTACGCCGCGGTGTAAGCAGAAAACAACTCTAATATGTCGCAAATAAAACTTAATATCGCTTGCAATTATAGCCGAACACCGAAAGAGTTCTATGATCCAGACAATCTAATTTGAACGCTATTCTTTTGAAATAGGATTCAAATTCGGTGAAAACGCGTTCCTGATCAGAAATTTCAGCCATTACTTCTCTGGATGACTTTTCCTGAAATTTACTATTGCAAGGTTTTGTTCGTTGCGATTGTTTATGGCAGATTAAGGCGGGAACCGATATGCTTTAGGCTTTTATATTCTTCCGAGAGCTTATGTAACTGTGTTTGCGGATTTCCCGCCAAAGAGTTTTAGAAAAAAGATAATCTGAGATTTATGTTTTTAGTAGAAAACAGTTGGATACTAGGGGCACATGAGTCACAAAGAGTTTACGATGAAAATTATAGACTGTCGGATAGGTACCTATACTATTTATAACAAGGTCGGTGTACTCCGTCCACACCATTCCCTTCAAACGACGTTATTTCGACGTAAATCTTAGTGAATAGAAAAACATGGTCGCAATAAAATATTTTATCTCTTTATACGTGGAGCCGTTTACGAGATTTCAATTCCAATGTTTAGTAAATAGGCCACAATTTGTTTGACGAGTACAAAAGAGGATATTCTATAAGGACAGATTCTAGATAAGAGTCAGATATTGCTATTTCAGATATTATAGACTCTGCTCGTTTTCGGCTCTATAGTTCAAGGTATAATTTTATGTTTTAGAAAATATTTTCGTCAACGAATATCAGGCTGTATTGAAGTGGTTGTCCATTGGCAAAAGCCCTTTAGAATTTGGAGTAATGAAAGAATCGCTCTTTATCTTACGCAAATACTCAAGATTAATTCAATGCCTAGTTTTCGAGATGTAGAAGACTGTAAAGATTAAAAAAATGTAATTCAAAGACCGTAAAATAAAATATCCTTTAAGCGTAGCGGCAACTTTTAGCATTGATATTTAGTGAAATTTTAGTCTAAGATCTCAGGTCAGTTAGTCAATAAGCCATTAATGACCCACTACAGGGTCGGGCCTCCTCTCACAACGAGAGGGATGTAGGCCGCCGTCCACCACGCTGGCCTACTGCGGGTTGGTGGACTTCACATACCTTTGAGAACATTTTTTGTGAACTCTCAGGCATGCAGGTTTCCTCACGATGTTTTTCTTCACCGTCACAGCAGGTGATATTTAATTTTATAGTGCGCACATATTAGATCTCAACTACTTACCTGAAACGTCTACAAAATGAAACACGAGTATCATAAGAGATAAAATCGTCTTGATCCTACATATTCTGGAGCACACACCAGTTATCAGTCAGACGGAATCAAGTTCGGCAAAGTAGGTCACGTGGTACAATAGACCCTCATAGCCCAGTTGTTACAAGTTGCGGCAATTCATAACGAATATCAACGGCAGATTCGATGAAGAATGTTTTCTGGACAGAAAATAAGGTAGGTTATAAGAAAAGTTTTGTTCAAGGTATTTATTGGTTACAGTTTGCCTGATTTTCGGAGGCGACCTTCAAAGTTAGTTAACGTTGGCCACATAATTTGACGGACCCAAAAAATATGCCCAGAACTCTGAGGCATGCGGGTTATTTCACGATGTTTCCCTTTACCTTTACAGCAGGTGATATTTAATTTTATACAGCGCACATAACTTGTAAAGTAATTGCTAACTTTATTCTAAACCTAAATCGTAGTATATTCTACAAAGGCAAAGCCGTAGTTAGAACTAGTTTCGGCTATAATAACAGGTAAAGTGAACTAGTAACAAGGCTAGGTCAGCACCTGAAGTTCCCAGAACAACTTGCTCTGAAATCGATACACGAAATATTATATCGAAACTAATATTCTGAAGCTAACTGAGCTCCGTAACTTCACAGGCTTTGCTGTAAGGTTATATGCAAAGACTTTTATATGATCAGATGAAATTATACTATAATAGAGAAAAAGTAAAACTGAGCTCAATAAAATTTAAGTTATAGCGCTTTAAGGATAACGTAAGAAAAATACCCTAACACTCTATTTATAGTAGTTCTATTTGAGGTGATTTTCTTAGTCCTCTTGAGTGACACACACACACGAGAAACCCGAATTACTGTCTTATTTGTGACTGGACAGGGTTTGCCTAATAAAGCCCGATACTCCACCTTGAAATATAAAAACCTTTGCGTTTAATATTCGTTGTTACTAGAGATTAGGTTCTTGTATACCTAAGAACATGCTGCTTCACGGTGGGTAATGTGGATTGCGGTAAGGCCTTTCCTCTCTACCATTAAAAAAACTACCATTCATACGTTAATGTAGAGTTATGCTAGAGACTTAATGTAGAGTTTTGCTGGGCCAGAAATATTAATCACACAAGGTCGCGGATAGGAGGTTAGTGTTACATAAGTTGTTATATAATTGGGTAGAGCCCACCTGCCGCGAGCTCTACGTCTCTATGAATTATGAATTTGATCGTGGTGGAGCGCTAACATTTACTTGGGATCGTACAATGGGTCACATCTTGTATGCATTTTGACCTTACCACACCAATTTATAACTCATGTCGTGAAATAATAAAGACTACAATAGCATAGCAAACTAATTCCTTGGTCGGACGATACCTACCTTACTTACGTAAAATTTACCAATTTCCGCAGGCGAATATTGATATTAAAATGAATTTACATACACATACTTTATTCTTTTAAAAAGACGATTTGAAAGTTTTTGCCGAAGAACGGGCACCTGATGTTACCCCCTTTTTTTTCAAACGAAACACAAGAAATTATGAACATGTTTTTTGTCTTGTGTGTATGTCTTCCACTTCTAAGTTCAGAATACATATTAGTAATTCAAAATATATGCGTGTCGCAAAAAATAAACTCGAATGCCTGAATGCCTTAGAGTTTTGCATAATGCGAGGTGGACAAATAATCTAAACAGTTAAATTATGATTGAAACCTTTCGAGGTGTCCTGATTGCGATTCTCTTTATAATAGAAATTTCAGCAACTATAGTTCAAGTTCTTCTACTTGTCTTGCAAACCTAAGAACGTAAAAGGTAATCGAAGAAAAGTTCTACGTACCTATTCCAAAAAGAAACCTACTCATAGCTGAGAGTAATAAGCAAGTTTCGTCTCGCCACAAACTATGATTAATCTCTTTCAGAACTGAAGTTTATGTCCTCTCCCGTAATAAATCTGCACGAACCGACTGAAACTCGTGCAGAAAACGAACAAATAATGCATTTGGGGTGTATCCCAGGTTTTGATCGCTGTAGACTACAAATGTACTAAATACATTGTCTGTATCTCTTTGTAGTTGGACGCTCTTGACGGAGTGGTTGTCAGTACAAAGTACAGGCGGCTTGAGATTATCCGACACGGGATGGCCACTAGCCCATTTCTCCGCCAATCGACATTGGAGTAGCGTGGAGGACTGTGCTCCAGGCTTGCCCCTGTGGTGTGGAGACTCGTGCCCGACAGTGGGCTATTAGAGTTGCAGCCAGCCAACAGTTACTTCAATTCCTTGGAGGAAAAGACCGGTATCCAACTGATGGATATAAGAAGCGTTGATTTTGTAAAGAAAAATCTTTCCAAAATCCTAAGACAAATTTTCCCAATTATGCAAATAAGGTAGCAATTGAAATGGATATAAAACACGTAAATTGAATAACGCCTCAATCTGTTTGAGGCTTTGACGGAGCGGGATTAGGCTGAAATCATACTGAGTTAACGAGTCAGGGTTTTTAGGTATAGAAGACCTCAATATCTATGAATATATTTCGTGACGTGAAATTCAATCCCTGCCTTTTCACAAATTTAAACAAACTATCAAATCAGTCCTGTGCCGTAAGGCCTTTTATGAAACTAAGGACTATTGAAAAGATAAGAAAGCGTGGGATTGAATAACTTCAGTATAGGCTATTTCTATACACCATGTAACAATATTTATTTGTGAGCGGATGGCAATTGGAACGATATTGACACACACGATAGCTGTCACGTGTGTTCCTTTATTGGACCTAGTCACACAGCACTATAGACTAATATTCCGGGAGCCAGTAACAGATTTACATGACCAAGTTCCTCCCGATCGAAAATTCCTGAGATGCATAAGGGATTTATACTATGAATACTAGTGGCCGTCAGCTGCCACTCCGTTGGTGGGTTGGGCCGTGGCACCCTCCCAAACATGCAGAAAAAAAAAATTTTTTCAGTCATTTCCTCTCATTTGAAAATACATTCAGATTATAGTTTATCTAGTACTTTAAAAGAAAAACATCGTCAGCTGACCATAACGCGGTGGATTATACGTCAGCTGGCTCCTTGAACATGAGAAAAAAAATTTTTTTTTCAGTGATTTCCTCTCAACTAAAAATTTACCTGGTGATAGTTTATATGCTACTATGAATGAAAATTAACGTCAGCTGGCTGTATCTCGGTGGAAAGTTCGTCAGCTGGTACCTTGAAAGGGGTAACGCAACAGCATCTATGACCTACTGAATCTTATCAGCTGACGACTTTTCCCTTGACTTACAGGTAGCTGATGTTTTTTATTATTTACTAGAGTATTTTAACAATTCTCATAACAATTTTCACCCGGGAGGAAATAACGTTTTTTAAGTTATTACCGTCTTCAAAAAAGGAGGTTATCAATTCGACACGTTTGTATGTAATATTCTCAGAACCGCACAATTTTTACATATTATGTTGGTCTATTACGGCTTCCAAACAAGAATACCAAATTTCATAGGTGTATGTATGTATGTATGTATGTAGATATGTTTGTCCTCGCATATCTCCGAAACTAATTGACGGATCGTGTTCTTTCTTTGTTTTTTGTTTGTTTGTATTTTGTTCAACTTAGGGAATGGTAAAAGTTTCATCAAAATCGGTCCAGTAGTTATCGTGATATGGACTTTAAACTTTATCTTCGCTAAATAATTTTAACTGACCATTAGTTTTTTTACAAAAGACACAAAAAGGTAATACGTTCGACATGTTTATCTTATACTGAACTGTTACTATAGTAACACGCTCATAGAGTAATTAAACACTACAGTTAATTTTTATTCTCTTGTCTTATTTGGTAAACAATCTTGGCACTACTCATCACACAAATATTTGTCCTGGGTGGGAATCGAACCCACGACCTCTGGCGTAGTGGTTAGGGTCGCTAACCACTATCACTAGACCAACAGGTCAGTCAAATAGCAGTGTTAACTAATCTTCGTCCCAATCAGAGTCGCTGTCGCTATAATTTAATAAATAGTTATCATTCGCGCGCGCTAAGTACTATTTATTGAGGTTGATGTCTTTAGTATCAAGTATTTTGTTTCTATTGTTATATTTAGGCACCAACCTCAAAAATAGTAGGCCTAAACTATGTAACAAATTTTATTTTATACTTTTTTGATGTCGGTTTATTTTTTTTTTAATTATTTTATTTCGTATTTTTTAGTTTAAAGTCCATATCACGATAACTACTGGACCGATTTTGATGAAATTTTTACCATTCCCTAAGTTGAGCAAAATACAAACAAACAAAAAACAAAGAAAGAACACGATCCGTCAATTAGTTTCGGAGATATGCGAGGACAAACATATCTACATACATACATACATACATACACCTATGAAATTTGGTATTCTTGTTTGGAAGCCGTAATAGACCAACATAATATGTAAAAATTGTGCGGTTCTGAGAATATTACATACAAACGTGTCGAATTGATAACCTCCTTTTTTGAAGACGGTAATAACTTAAAAAACGTTATTTCCTCCCGGATGAAAATTGTTATGAGAATTGTTAAAATACTCTAGTAAATAATAAAAAACATCAGCTACCTGTAAGTCAAGGGAAAAGTCGTCAGCTGATAAGATTCAGTAGGTCATAGATGCTGTTGCGTTACCCCTTTCAAGGTACCAGCTGACGAACTTTCCACCGAGATACAGCCAGCTGACGTTAATTTTCATTCATAGTAGCATATAAACTATCACCAGGTAAATTTTTAGTTGAGAGGAAATCACTGAAAAAAAAATTTTTTTTCTCATGTTCAAGGAGCCAGCTGACGTATAATCCACCGCGTTATGGTCAGCTGACGATGTTTTTCTTTTAAAGTACTAGATAAACTATAATCTGAATGTATTTTCAAATGAGAGGAAATGACTGAAAAAAATTTTTTTTTCTGCATGTTTGGGAGGGTGCCACGGCCCAACCCACCAACGGAGTGGCAGCTGACGGCCACTAGTATTCATAGTATAAGCCCCTTATGTATTTTACGAAGTTTCTCTCGAGAGGAAATGATTGACCGAAAATGCACCTGGCTCCCGGACTATAAGTTTTATTTATTTTTAAAAGAGTGCTGGGAGTTCTTTTTCGCCCACTTTTTTCTCCCAGTCTACGTTTTGCCTAAGGGGCGATCAAAGCGGATGAATGTAGAATGTATAATTCATCTATATGACTTTCATTAAGTGTGCCTAATAATGAATAAAAGCTTTTGAGTTTGAGTTTGAGTTGCTATAAATTTTATATTTCTGTAGAGTTAATGAACTAGAGAGAATGATTTAGAGACCGGATTACCGTCTTTTCGCCATCATGGGCACGACAGGATGGCATACTCCATCCCGCTGCTTCAATGCGAAAAATGTACGAGTAGCCTTTTCATAGATTTTCATTGTAGATTTTTCAAACCGCCATCATAATATTATGAAAGTAGGTTAGGGTTACATAGGTGTGTACGCAGCCTAAGCCGGAATGGTTTCTTCGGCGGTGTAATGTGATTACGCTCGCTTTCGACCGACAGACACTATTCAGACAAATGTACCCGCATCCATCTTGCAAATATCGTTATTTTACGCCTTAATTTGCACCATATTTTGAAATGGCATTTTTTAAAACATAAAAGTAGATATCGAGCCGCCTGACGTTAAATGGTCACTGCAGCCCACGGAAACTCATATGCAAGAGTAACTATTGTAGAGTTCTTATTTGGGGTCGTATCCTACCTCCTCTAAAGGACATAGATGGTTACCTCAGTAAGGACCTCCTCAACCGAACAGAACGTAATCAGGGCAGATTTTAAAGGCAAAGCAACCTACACTGCTCTTAATGACAATAGTAAAGTAATGATCCTCAATAACAGTGTCGAACAGAATAAAAATGCGACCTTATACATACTTCTAATTACTACTATAATAATTATTACTCTACAAACTTTACATATTTGGCAATGAAAACAAAGCTAGAGCTTAAAGTTTCCCCTGGATGTGCTGAGAGCCGCCGCGTCTCGGAGACCGGCGGCGGATTTGCGGATTACGGACTGAATCCCGCCATAACAGTTTGCTAGCACCGTATTACAATAACGACTGAGCATAGTTTTTAGCTTTGAAACTAACAACGTGTTTCGGTTTCAAACCTTTTATGATCCACTCCCCATTACGCTCTATAATACCTCTCTTTCTACCTCTCTCTACAATAGGGAGAGACCCGAGGCGTACTCTACTTGATAGAGTCTTCCATATATCCAGATGCACATTCGTTGAAATACGAGTGTTAACTGTTTTCTTTTTGTAGTAGAACAAACAATTGTGTCGACGGGTTTCCTTTCAATGTCAATTTAGGCCCCAAGCATGTGTGTCAAAATACGTCTACTTAACATAGATACAGTACATAATAATATTCGTAAAATTTTTAAATTTGAAGCTTTTAAGGCTCCCAAATAATTTATGATTTAAAATAACTAGTATGTTATGTTTGGGTAGCAGTGGCCACTTCACATCACGTGGCTTGAATATCCACTTTTTGCTAGTAAATATAACAAAAAAATGTTTTAAATTTTTCTATCTAATTCCATTATAATCTTCTATACAAACAGACCCTATATAATCCTATACATTGTTAAAATACCTTTTATTTGCATCGACGGCTGTCAGTGTGATGGAAGCTGCGATTAATCTCGGTTTCGATTGATTTTCAAATCCAACAGAATATCGAGGGACTGTTCATCATACCGCACGTGAGACTGACGTCTAAATCAAATGCCATTCGTATGTAGGGATTAGCATAGTTTTTAACAAGCTTTTATCAGACTCCGTATGAGTTTTTAGTTTCTACTCTGGCTGAGCTCAGAGGCTAAAAACTCCGCTTCTTACTTGAGAATCACAATGGCGCCTACTTGCCTTAAGTTATGTTAAGCTGACAACGTCATTGCGTCCCTAATTCGGTCTCTTATTCTAGAGAACCGAGTCCGAGTCCCAGTGGCACGCTCCATTGACTTTCCATGACTTAAGGAATGTGCTTTATAGGTACACATAAAATGTCAGCTGCTGTAACGGTAAAGGAAAACATCGAGTAGAAACCTGTATTTCTGAGAGCTGTCCATATTGATCTCAAAGGCATGTGAAGTCTGCCAATCTGCATTGAGCATTGTGGGCTAAGGTGGTACATCCTTCTCATTGTGAGACACGATGCTGCAGTGGGTCACTAATGGGTTACAGCCTCTGGTGGAAATTGATTCTAGGACCTGGAATTGAGCCTTTACGCATAAAAGATACTTTACCTAAAACATCGTATACACAGTAGTCACTACGTATGTTGTAAATAAACTATTAAAATACAAACGTCTACATGTCTAGCCATGTTGTGGCAGACTGACGTTCTCATGGGACTTTCTCTTACAGTTCTTCAACGAAAATGTTCAACATGAAATGTAGTCTTATTATTGAAATAGCTGAGGTATCTGTTTACTACTTAAGTATTAAAAGTAGCGCTGAAAATCGTAGTAGGTACTTCAATCTTATTAAGGTTTGACGTAGAATTCCTAACATTAAAATTTCAGATTCAATACCTTTTTCGTTAAATCGCAGGTGATCATCAAAGAAAATTTTCTAGTGGTGCGTGACGCGCAACACAGAATTGGTAGTCGAAGCTCAAATTAAAGAAAATTCTAAGACAACCATATAAATTGCGCACACTTTCGCATGGCTTTCACTCATAAAAATATAAAAAGTACACGAAATTTAAATGGCCCTTCCTGCCACCGCGCCGCGTAATTTCGCCAAAAGCGACCCTCCCCGCGTCAAGGTAATGCCTTCATTTGTCGTCGCCAAAAAACTACACACATAAACCCTGCAGATGTGTTTTTGGCGCGAAATTATCGCGGCTAAGTCTTGAGTGACACGGTGTGGTATCAAAGGTAGGTATGGTTTGGAAAATTAAATGGACCCTTTAAAACACCTTGAAATCCAACTGGGGCTTACGAGAGGTATAGGTTGGTAAATTAAAAATGGCCTCTTTAATACACTTTAATTAGTGTCACCTTTGTAATCTAAATAGGGACCGAGAGCTATTACATTTACATTTGATTCGTAATAGTGTCATATTGGTTTCATTATGACTTCATTATTGAAATGTTTGACAGATTTGGTAATCAATTGAGTTAAAATGGCGTAATTTAAGTTGTATTTATATTTCTTTGCCACAATCCGCATACGTGGAACTTGTTTTGGTATGGACCCACCACCCTTCCTTATCTCTCTGAGTAGGTATATACCATAACAACTTATTCCAATAGTACACGACACGTGTTTCGCCCCAAAACGGAGCATCATCAGGTGATGTGGACTCTACAACGGCAACAGCAACCAACCAATGGATTTCCGCAAAGTAACGCCTGATACAATATATTATATAAAATGGCGTAAGTTTAATTAGCGTAAACTCAACTGCCATCATGTTTAAATTTGGTGGTTTTATACAGTTCGACAGTGTCTATAGGGTTAAATTGGAATGGTTTCATAATGGAAACATAATGACAAATTAGTAGACTTGCCCCAAAACAGTCCGTTAAATTCGGGCGTATCTATCAGACAGGCGCGTCAGGCGATTTACTATAATTTGATTTGGTACGTTTTCGAACCGTGCATAAATGCATGAAACTGTTAAATAACTGCTGTTTAATGAAACTCAATCAGAGCCGACGGACTCCTTCTTACATTTCAACAACAATGCAATATTATTGTTAATTGAAAATTAAACCGGTGTAATTCACTGATTACTGAATCGCGAAAAATCTAGAATTACATTGAACCTTATGATTATTGAGTGAGAGTTAAAATTGGTTTGGAACGGTATTTCCGAATAGTGGCAACTCGCAAGGATTAACGTTAATATGAGCGATATGGAGGTCTCAATGAAGAGCAGTTTATTTTGTATCAGGAATTGATTCGTATTCCGTACTGCGCTCGTCATGTAATCCCTGTGGGTTGTGGATACACTGGGCGCAACGAGTTATCTAGGTAAATACAAAATAAAAAAATGTCAAGAGATTTCAGAAGAGACCAGCATGTGATTGCTTGGAACGCCATTGGACTAAGCCAAAACAAATCTGTCATAAATATTATTTTTTCAAGTATTAGTAAACTAGAATTTGTCCGCGGCTTCGTCTGCGTAGATTTTAGAATTCGATCCAGAGAGGGATAAGTATCCTATATATTAATCCAGCTTTTAAACAACGTGCATGCCAAATTTCACTCAAATCTGTTCAGCCGTTTTGCGGGAAAGAGCGTGCGTGCTATCCACTCATCCTTACAAACTCTAACGTTTATTATATGTAGTACTCCTATGTATCATTTGGATCATTCTGGGTGTGAACCCTGAAGACCTTCTCTATATTAATGTTTCTACCTTTCCTTCTCTATCTAGTATCGTATCAATTTATCTGGTCATATTAAGTCTTTGTAAAACACCTAATTTTCCAGAATATCCTCGTAATTGTGTTGCTCCCAGTGTGACAGCAGCTTACGGGCGCTGCGAACCGATCGCGCCGTCGAATCACTTGTTCGATAATTGAGGAATTTGTCGCACGAGGACATGATCGATGCCTCGCTTTATATCGAGCGGTGACGGAATATCTGTCAACCGCAACTCGTACGTTTTACACTACATTTAACATTATGGCATTGAATACATGGAATAAAAGAATTCTTCTTTAATGAAAATATTGTTAAAATATACGTAGTTATAACGTGCAGGTCGTAATAGTAACTTAGTTGGTAGTTGGTCAATGCAACAAGTTAACAGTGGGCTACCAGGAAGGTCTTGGGGTTGATACCCAACCGAGAAAAAGTTTGAATTCTTATCTTGTGTGTGTCCATGTTTGTGGGGCTATCAGTTGGCAATGCATTTATGTGATGAAAATATTAGAATAGTTATGATAAAATCTTGATTCATCAAGATCATTCATATTTTGAGAAACCGTACAATTCAATACGAAAGATCAACAAAAAAATAGATAACTATCAGGAAGCAGTCGAACCGTAAGCTGTTAAAAGATTAAAGCCATCCGGACATACTCATAAATGCAAATGGTCCGATTTCGTTGAAAATTAAAACCCGTCCGATACAAAGCGAATTTGGACGGTTATAGCGAAGCTGATTGAAATTGGTGATACGAGAGGGCTTAGTGAAACGTATTAATTGGTACGCCGGTAAAAAATAAATGGCACCTGCTGTGACTATAAGTATAAAGGATAATATAGTGAGGAAACCTGCGATCCTCATACCTCTTAATGGCTGGCTGCAACCTTTTATTGGCCACTGCTGGGCAAGGGTCTCTATTCATAACGGAGAGAGGCACCACTAGGGCACTAGGAAACTCGGTTCAATTTTGAAAACCCGGGTTTTCGGGTCTAAGAGTAATCAAAACGCGGGTATACCAGTTTTTTCGAGCATTTCGATCTTTTTAATGTAATTTTTTAAAACACACTAATCTGAGTTTACATATCAATTTCCTACCTTCCTTCCTTCCTTCCTTTCAGCTCTCTGTCCACTGCTGGACATGGGCCTGCCCTAATTGACGCCACTCCGCCCGGTCCTGGGCACTCTGAATCCAACGGTTTCCCGCTATCTTCTTCAGGTCGTCAGTCCACCTGGTCGGAGGGCGGCCTGTGCTCCATTTAAATTCTGCGATAACACTCTATTGTTTTAAAGAGTTTAAAGAATAATAATCTTGACTAGTAAATTAAAAAAAATACACTAACAAATTACTAGTGGCACGTATATTAAGGTAGAAAAAAGAAATTAATAACAAAAGAGAAATTTGAAAGAAACTAATAAAGAAATAATAGTAAAAAAAAATAATGTCTTCTCGAGACTACAAAGGCATTAAAGCAATTAATTACAAAAGCAAAAGTTAATATCTAAAAATTAAAGTAAAACAACTCCGAATCGTCTTTTATAATCTGTCGGGAAATTCAAACGTAGAGAAAGGCAAAAAGCCATTAGCGAGCTCGACCATAAATCCGTTAACAAATTAAAGTGATCCGGACTTATTCCGGACATAAATGCGAATGGTCCGGTTTTTCGGATGAAAATTAAAACCCGTCCGATACTCGTAACGATTTTCGACGTTTATTGCGATGTGATGAGTTTCCGTGTGTACTCGTACCTACCGATTTAATGGATATTGTAGAACTGTAACTACTAAGGATTCATAGCGGACGAAGCGAAAGTTAGTCTGTTTTTATGTGTTAAACCAGCAAACAGGCACCTGTGCCTCAAGCATACCTATTTCCATGCTTACTAATAAATACTTACACGCATACTTAAATGATAGTGTACACACTATAGTTAAAGTATTTGTACGATAAACGTTAGTAGTAATATGGGAAACAGATCGCATTTGTACATCTTCCCATATTAATGGCTCGTGTTAATCGTTCGAATACTTAATGACGATAGAGTTCATGCACCGAGTAACTGATGGGAAGTAGTAAATAAAATAAAACTTATTTAAAACATTAATCGAACTGGAAAGTTTAAAGTTTTGTATTAAAAATGAACCTGTATCTATCGACAAATTTGGTTTTAATCTTATCAAATAAAAATTAATTTAAAAGTAAATACTTGTAGGTCGAGAGCAATTTTTGTTTTAAAGTTTTAATTCAATCACTAAAAGTCCTTTGCTTTTCCCTAAAACACATGTTGTTAAAACGGAGATACCAAGCGTGAAACGGGCCGTCAACGAAACTGAGAATATTGTGTTTGCATTTTGCATAAAAATCAAATTGCCAGCGACCGGCACAATACACCTGAAACCTTTTCACTTCGGCGAAATAAGCTGCTTACTTATTCACATACACAATAACGATAATGACAATCGAATGTACAAAAAATATGGAAAATGAAAAATACAAAGCAATTTTGTTAAAAATCGTGCTTGCACCGTTTCGGGTAGAAGCAATTTCGTTAAAAACCAGCTTATGACACTTTGGCGTAGTGTTTGTACACTCGATTGGATGTTGGGACATCCACGTGAAATAATTGTTTTAAAATGCTTTTACACGGATACTTTAAACCTTCAACCCTGTCGTAGGCCCTATGGCCCTCGTAACATGTTCTCTGGGAGTATTTTTCCGGATCAGGATGGATTGTGGGGCGCCTAAGATGGAATTACTGTACCATCATATTCATATTCAGTTTTAAAAGATTGCAATGACTTTTGATTCCCCTGAGGGGGAAACAAATGAAAGTATTATTATAGTGCAATATACATATATATGACGTTTATTAAGTGGACACAAATTATACCTAATGAGAAACGATTGTTTTGAATATATTGTACTATGTATGACGTCCATTTATTTATATTTATCATCCAACGAGTTAATTATAACTGTAATCTTAATAAACTTCTGTTACTTAGTCATTTGACACAGCGCGGCTCTATGCGCTTTATTATTCTAACACTAGGCCTCAGGCTATAATCGTACATGACCGGTTTTTAATCTATTGTAGGTTTGTATGACTATTGCAGTTACGAAGCTTCGGGCGTGCATTTTAATCAGGATTATGAGTTTACGGCTTCATGCAACGGATTATCCGGCCTGATATAATATTAAATATTTTTTAATTAACGTTTGTGTACTGTTGGATACAATAAGTACAATACAAGGAAATCTGGATTACTTTTACTACGATCTAATTTGGCGTGGTGCTGCTATCGAAAAGTTACCAATATCTATATCAAATTTTTTGGGGCGTTGAAGAGTTAAAACGATGTTTATGTATTTATGGATTTCAGTGTCTACTAAACATCAGATTTAGTCACCTAGATAGACATTTACATAAACACACCTTATACATACGAAATCGATTATACAGGCTGTCCCGTAATCAATGGACCATTAGAAAACTAATAATATGGGAAGACTGGGATGTCAGACAGACGGACAAATCACATACTAATGGTTGACCGTACGAATGCCTTGACGATAGTGTTCATGATCACGGCACAGTACAAAATCGTACGTACAAAATCTTTAACAAGTCATCAAAAACAGGTTTATATCGTACCAGAAATAAAAAAAAACTTATTTTCATTTGTCGGGCGTTGGCTCAGACAGTGGCTGGCTGCCAGACAAGCCGCGTACTAACGGCTCGTTACGTCACCACTTGGTCACCACGTTATCATATACGAACTTTTTTTCTTTGTCTTGGTCCTTATGAAGTGTGGTTTTGTTTTGATTTTCATACCATTGAGTGTTATTCCAATTTCATTACAAGTGATTTAAGGTAAACGAATTTAATAACTATTAAAAGGTATTGTGATGGTAGGTATAGGCTCTAAAATTAAATTTATTATTATTTCATGTGGTGATAGTTGTGTTCCGGTGGGAAATTCTGATGGTCTAGTGGCTAAGAATTCAGCTTCTGGCTCGAGGGGCTCGAATTCGAATCCCAGTGGCACGCACCAATAATTTTCTTAGAAACGTTTTAAAAATAAATATCACTTGCTTAATGGTGAAGTAAAACATCGCGAGGAAACCCGCATGAGTGAGTCACTATAAAAATGTTCTCAAAGGCATGTGAGTTCACTAACCCACTAAGGCCAGCGTGGTAGACGGCGGCCTTAATTCTTCTCCTTGTGAGAGGAGACCCAACCCTGCAGTGGTCAATAAATGGGTTCCAAACTTATTTAAAAAAACCGGTTAGCCCCACTCACACTTGCCCATCGTTTAGTCTGCTTGTCTAATCACAGATTGAATTGTACCGTTCTAGGTAAACATTTTTTGCACGGAACCCAAGCTTCGTGTTTTCCGATCAAACACTACTAGAAAGGATGCTGAAAATAAACAAAAACTTAGTCTGAATTGTACAGACAAATAACCAATCGATTATAGACTCTATTTCTACACGTGAAGGATTATTATCGCTTGTTCTCCTGATGTACATGAAAATCGAAAAATGTTTTCTGATTTTTGTTCAATACTGAATTAATGCTGCTGAGTGTATGTAATTATTTTAATAATTTTCAGAGTTGACTTGTTTTGGCTTACCTTTAGGTTGCTTTGGAACATTGTAATGAAAAGTTTATTTCATCTTTGTGAAAAATTATAAAAATAAAAATATAAAATCGCTTAAAAGCAAAGGTTTAGTATGGTGTATGGTTACTGGCCTGCATTCGATTACTATTTATTTATTTATTGCACCAACATCAAACATTCATGCACACAGGGTAAGTGTTACCTTCATTATAAGCGCAAATAACATTCTTGGAAAACATTACATACATCATTATCACAAATTTAAAATTAAATTAAAAATTGATAATTGAAGATTTACTATTAGGTTTTTACTAAATACTAAATTACTATTAGATTAAACATGGAATAAATGGAATAAATACACATATTTATCCTTTTTCTCGAAACTCTGATAGAGCATGATAAGGTACATTTCTGTAACTATTCGCAGTGTCACCGAAGCGTTCATTTGTATCAATTTTCCGATCTTCCGGCTTTTTGGCATTGCGATATTGACACTGCTTTCATTCCCTTTCTTACAACGTAAAAGGAAGTAAATACAATATCTGAAATTACATTTTTACTCTATATACAATAAAAATACCTGTGTAGTACATATAAACCTTTTCGGCTGTCTTATAAACATGCTTAATCTTTTTTTACACTTGTGCTATTTGGCAAACAATGTTAGCATGTCTTTTTATTTTAATTTGAGATTTTTAACGCAGATTTAAAAACAAATTATTTTTTAATTTGTAGTAACTATAATTTATTTTTTAAAGCAATTTTAAACAGTTTTTCAATAAAAAGTAATGCCAAGATTGGTTACCAAAGAGGACACGAGTAAAAAAACGCTCTTTATGACAAAAACGGTCTGTATGATAAAGCAGTCGCTGAGTATTGGTAATCTGTACCATTTTTGTTTTTAACGTCTTTTTGGTGGTTTAACTTCCGAATTTCCACGAAAAAAAGTTTCTTAAGAAACAAAAATATTATATTATTCAATAGATAGTCGTTAAATGTACGTTAAAAAATTGCCCTAAAAACATTATAATAAAGTCTGTACCCTCGTAAGCGGTTCTAATTCCATTTCGCTAACGCAAGCAACCCACGGGGGAGCCTGCGAAAATATCCTAAAAGATACTCTCATATACCTAAATGAACCCTATTCCCTGCGAAGGATATCCATAATTACGGGTCCAATTCCCCTAAGTTAACATCGGGATGATATTAAAAATTGTCTTAGCCAAACACAATTTAAGACGGCAAACATCCCCTAGAAATATCTTTAAACACGGCGACTTGGCTTTTTGTCCGGGCTAATTACTCGTGTTTCTTGCTTTAGCCTGTTAGCAGAATGGGAAAGAGAGGATAGAAAAGAAAAGAAAAGAAACTTAAGAAAAGAATGCGTTTATTGTTGAGAGTTACATGAGAAACATGTTACAATAATTATAAGTTTAGTAGAGTCTACCCAATGCGACAATAATTATGTATGTCTTACATAACTAATACTTAATTTTACATTTTATGGCAATTAATAAGTGATTACCTAATTTTGTTCAGCAGTCCAATCATTTATTTATTTTAATATTTAACCTAGATTATGTTATCTTAAATTAGATCTGGGCGTATTTACTCTTATCTTGGGTGGGTCCAAAGCATCCATGACACAGGGAATTCTAGTGTAGGACTATAGTGGTGAAGTATATTTTTTTAGTATACGATATAAAGGTTGCGCTTAAATTCGCGGCCCGCCGTTAGTAAGACAAGTGTTAAGCAGAATAAACACTTTGTTTTGTAAAAGCTGTAAATTGTGTCAATTTTGTGTCCGGGAAGTAAATGACTACCTGCCGCCTTCAGCTCGCGCGCAGTAAAACGGAGCTTTTTATGCATTTTGAATTGTTTTTCATTTTGAGTTAGGAGCAATGGAACGGTTGGGAGATAATAGAAGTTTTAAGATTTCTTTTTGTTTTTCGTGGATTCCGTACCTAAATTTTTAGGTGGCAGAGCCGTGTTCGCTCGTTCGGGGAGATCCCGCCAGCCTCTTAACCCGCCGTAAAGCAGCATGCTCTTTATGCCGTGTGGAATGAAAAATTAAAAATGAAATAAGTATTCGTTCAAGTCTTGCTTCTCCAGTTTTGTATAATTGTTTATAGATATAGAAGAGCGGGGCATCCTGACACAAGTAAATCTTTACTTAAAAGGATGTCCCCACAACTTGTATCATTGTCACTAAAATTGGATTTTGAATAAAGTATTTTTTGTATTTTTGTGGATACTTTATTTGAGGCGAACATCTTAGCCTAAGTAGCAAAGCACCCGAATACATCCTCATAGACTTGAAATGGGACAGATTTTTATTTATAATGTTTGGATTTTTATGTACTTATTTGAACTTTTTTATAAATGTCCATTTTTCATTTTAAAACATAATTCGTATAAGTATATTAAGTAATAAAGTACACATTAAATTACATGTAGGTTAAAATTTATTAACAGCAAAATGTAGTTTTTTATGAAACTGAACATCTAATCAAAATCAATTCGGTTCACTTGTAAATGACAACAAACAAAATATTTCTACACCGAAACATTTCAAAAACGATTTAAAGCCATATTCAATAACCCAAACGTTACGACCGGCAACAAAACCAACGAATAGATATAATATATTTACACAAATACTACGGAAGGCTTTATTCAGTCCGACCATATCCATATTCAATACAATTGGACAAACAAACGAACAAATGATCCCATATGCAGTACCGCGGGATAATAGATTCGAATTTATTCGATAAACAAAGAAACACTCAATTTTTTATCTGTTTGTATTCGCTTCAGGGTATTTTTACACTGGAACGTGATCGTACATAACTAAAATTCATTCCGAGGTTCACCCATATGGTGAATTTTACCGTTATAATACGACGTACATGGTCTATTTTTTTAATTCGGATCTACTTGAATTACGATCAGAATCAGTAATGTACATTGCGCAGTGATGACGAGTCAACACGAGGACAACGTTCTCTGTAGTGTGTTTAAAACCCTCGCACTTCTATACATACATTGCTCGCTTCGTTCCCCTGTTTACGGCCGGCATGGGTATAAAACCAGCGATGTATGTGCAAGTGTCGTAAGTATCAAAAGGGTAGAGCTCCATAAACAGCTCATTAGGTGTCGCGACAATCAAACGCGCAAACATTCCAGGAAGGGACGTGTTGGCGGAGGGTGCGTAACCCTGTTATGTCCATTTGTGATACAGTTGTTCCCGAATGGTATGATTGTATTGCGAAGCGAAGTAGTTTATGTTTCGGTGATATTTACTTAGGTTCGAAAGGTTTATAGATGAAATTCTATAGTTCAAGCATACCCCACTTAATGCTAGGAGTTTTGGTTTGGTTCGAGAGATTGTGCGATCTAAATGAGTGTGCTACTTCAACTTGATACACAGTTCTATGTCAATACGTTTAGATGATATAGCTTCAACGTTTTCATGCTAAAACAAATGATATTATCATGTGTACGTAAGATCTAATGATATTTTCACTGAACAAACCCGTCTACATCAGCGTGAGCGATAACCCGATATCAAAACACGTCGCTATCCAATTACTAATCAGCTGATTTATTTGCGCAACTAACTGACTGCTGACTAGTGCTAACTACTGATGAATTTAGCAAAAATGGACCATTATATTCCGTTTATGATTATGTTTTTGAAATTTTGTCGTGGGTATTTTTTTTCGATTACTGTAAAAAAAGTAATAATTTCAATTTATGCTCTACCGGAAATCGATCCCAGGACACTTACACACACTGACTCAATCAATGCACCATCAAGTTGTCAAATGTTCCTCGTATCGAATGTTTTTTTATACTTGAAACTTATTCGACAAAGTTTAACGATTGCTATACCCTTCGGACTTAACCACTGTACTACGTAGATCGTCAAATATTTATTTTATAGAATGTTATTACTATCCGAAATGTAATCGACAAAGTTTATCGATAGCTATCGCTAGCAACACACACGAGTATTATACTTAACGAAAGAGATAATAAATCAGTTCGTCCTTCAGTTATCCAACAAGACAAATATCTCGCCATTGACCTGTTGACCTTTTATTACTTGGACAGAAATCAACTCGAAATGCGTCAGCAATATACACCCCTCTAGCTTCTGACCCAGGGGTTTGTCTGGGTTAATATTATGGAGTTCTTTTTAATATAATTTAATATAGTTTTTATTTTGTGATAAATAAATAAATAATAATAATGCTCTATGGACCAACTGTCGGTACCTTAAGTTTATTGTTGGAGTTTAAAGCTGTATTTTCCTGGTTTTTTTTATTAGCATATTTGCTCCAGAAAGTTTTTCCCTTTTTTCGGACAGGTTCGGTTTTGGAAGACCCAATCTAAAAACTTCTTGGATGATTGGAGGTTTAACTACTTTCTTTTCGCATTATAGAACATGTATACGAAGAGTGCTCGAGCTAACGTGTTTCCGTACCCACACCGATCTATACATAGGCAGGCAACGCGGTGCTATGGAAAGATACTATAGATATATGTATAGACTGGTCTGAATGTAGGCTTAGCTATAGAAGGTCAAAGAAGATAGATTGGCATAAACTCGGGAATATAAATAAGTTAAAAAAAAATCACCGTGTGTTTATTTAACAAGTAATACGACGTTAGATAGTAACATTTTTATATGTTAAAATAATACAAAGAATTAATGTACTGGCGTGAGTGTTGGAGCATTCACCAAATAAGTGTCTGAAACATAAATCTGAACAAAAGAGGCGAAGGCATTCTGACACGCAGAGATATTGGATTACGCCCAAGGTTTCAAGGTGTCAAAATTTGGCAATACTTGAGGTATCTGTGTTATTAATATTTTTAATATTCTCTATTTTGCCAAAACTCTATAAATAGGTGGCTCCTGGCGTTGTTGCATCCATTTTTGGCCCACTGTTGGGTACGGAATTGTTCCCGTAACAGCATTCCTCTGGAGCACACTCCACCACACCCAGCTCCGGCCCCTCCAATGCCGATTAGCGAAACGAGATAGTGTCAGATGTTTCCGAACCGATCATAGGGAATCCGATAAGGTTTAACGACTGCTACCTTATCGATAACAACCGCGCCCGACGTTTACTTTTACTTTAACGTTTATTTTTACTTTAAACGTGTAACTATTTCGATCTACTCAAGCAGCGGGGCTATGCGAGCTTCCTATACACGAGCAATGTTGATAGATCAATGTATGCGATATTGGCAGGCTGACTTCCTTTCTTATTCAGTCCTTCGTAGTTCACCGTTGTACATAGACTTCAATTAACCGATGCGTCTCCGCGCGATGCTGGATCTTTTGATTTCAATGGTTTCCTGTCTTCGTACATCAGTCCACCTGGTCGAATCACTCCTTTTACTGAGACGTGGTCATAATTCGAGGATCAGTCTTTCACTTACTTCGACTTAATGCTATGACTTACTTAAATGCATTCAACATTGATCAAATATCCAGTGGGCTGTATGTCTATTGATGTCCATTGGATCAGTGTGGCCAAGAATGTTTAAGAAGGAAGCCACGATAGAACAAGCGTAGAACGTGGGATGTAAATGTATTTTAAGATAGTTCAAATTAAGAGCCTGCAGCGATGTCTAATGAGTGTCAAATCTACATTAAATTTATATTCGTATATAAACTTTTTTTGAAATGAACTAAGTGCGAAAGATAGAAAAATTTCAAAAATGTTTTTGTATCCAACGTAATTTTATGTAAATCTTAGATTCTTATACTTTAAAAGGGAGTGCATTTTTAAAGGAAGGCGCTAGATAACCAGCCTTTGACTTGCATTCAATTTAATGATAAAAAGACAGTCATTTATTTTAAGTGTAAGAATATAGTACTGAAAAGTTATAAAATATTCTGAAACAAATATATATAGAACAATTTCTTGACTTCCATTGTATTCACAAACTACGCAGAATCTTTTAGTTTTGGTAAATTATTCATCTTCCGCCGCACAAACTCCGTGTATAGATAAGTCGTTTAATATTAAAATGAACTTGGCGCTGCAAATTTTATCAAACAACTCGTTTAATATAATGGAAATTCAGCACAGCTCGGCGACATTCTTACATGGAAATACGGGCTTTATTCCTAAGCGCGAAGAACGATAGTGGTGTGGGCATAAGTCAAGTTCCGTGGAAGCAGGAAGCCTACAAAATTCCGTATGTAAACGCATCTGCATACACAAGGCTGAAACTTTATTAAACGAAATAATGTAGTGAATACGCGGACTCGCTTCGGCGTAATGAGCAATCTCTTAGCGCCATGCCTCTACGGCGTAGCGCTACGCCGGCCGCTACGCCAGTCGCGATGGCCGCACGGACGCGAGCGCCCGCTACGCTCCAGGTCCGCACTTCGCTCCAATTACTCCAATTAAATTGAATGTTACGTGTTTCGTGTTACCATTAACGCTGAATTAAATACGTGTTGAATCCGGTTCTGTGCGCTAAGTCAGTGCTCGTAATAAAATTGTTTACAGTGTTTTGTGCTCATATTTTTTTGAAAAAGGGAGTCTTGTCGGCGAGTTAATTAGAAGTGGTAAATTAAATGATCGAGATGAAAAGGATTTGTCACCTCATCTTCCGCTTGCTGTTCCTGCTTGACGGTGAGTCTTTTGATTCAATCTTGAGATATAATGAGGGGAAATTTTAATTTAAACTTTCCCGCAGTATTTTTTCAAAGTTCACAAGTTGCTGCTTATTTAATTAGAGAGTTCACGGAGAATGATGTCCCAATTAACTCCGCAAAAAGGTGTAAAGTTAAGACTAAATAATAGGGTAGGAAGTTATGAAAGTTTTAACTGAATTATTCGCGTTCTCGATTCGTTTATGAGTTGACCGGCGCTTTTAATTCATGTTATATGGGACAGCGGTTTCATTTCGCATAATCCCACCTCATTTTAACCGAAATTCATGTCACGATATAATTATAATGATATTTCATTTACTCGTATGAGTGCCCGGATATATACTGTAAGGCTTAATATTGGATAATGATTAAATAACACTCTGAAATTTAATGTATGTATAAGTTATGTCTAAAGTTTTTCTTTGTTTTTCGTCGGAATACACTCGTGGCAATTAACTTTATTTTTTGGACTGAAAATAAAACAATACCCAAAAATAAAAAGCTACATATTGGAGTACACGCCAATATTAAACAATTGTAATGAAAATTTCAGCGGCCCTATTCAATTCTTTGTCGAAGTCTATTGATATTGATAGCATGCTCCCAATTGGGTATCGTATATCAAAATTGAAGCTGTTATTTTCGGCGATGATAATAACATGATCCACAATTTTTAATATCTTTTTAATTAATATAATCAGTACAATTCATCGGACGAATGAAAAGTTTTTCTATTTATTTTTAACTGTTTTTTTAGTTTTCTTATAGGAGTGTCATTAAATTATTTTATGTGTCTCTTTTAGAAATATGACGACTACATAAAATTAAATCATTTGATTTAGACACAAATTTATCCACTCTACTAATCAAATAAAATACAAACATTGTAGTAGCAGATACCTACAACAATAAATTATAGTAGCAGATATAGTAATATTTCGAGACTTATTTCTTATTTGTATTTTATCTATTCAGCGTAAATTTACAGGAAAACGGTAAAGAAAAGCTGTCGCAGTCAATTGACTTCAAAGATTGGTGTTAGTGTAACAAAATAGCGGTAACCTACTTATTTAGCTGAGGGTACCTCATCGTCATCATCATTACATCCCTTTGCAATCCACTGCTGGATCCTCCTAATTCCATCCATCCATTCCATCAGGTCCTGGGCCCTTTGGATCCAACGGTTTCCAGCTGTCTTCTTCAGGTCGTCAGTCCACCTGGTCGGAGGAATCATCCTCTAAACAGATCACTATTTAGGTGGCGGATGATGTATTTGGTTTAATTTTTAGAAACAAAAAAAGGAAGTGATTTTATTTAAAGATGTTGTGAGGATAAGTTTAATTTATTTATAATGGCACGTGTCGTCAATTTTATTGCGGAACTTTCATTTGACATTTTCTTGACATTCATTCACGGTTTTTACGCGAAAATAAAATAGAAAAGAACCCATCGGCTATTGATACTGATAACCGACCGAAATTTGATATAGCGTAGAAATAGGGGCTATTTATTTAGCCGAGGGCACAAATGATCCGGGGATAATTTATTACGTTTTAATTTCCTCCCTGTCCCGGGGCGGCAGTGTTCTGTTTCAGCCCATCCACTTCCTGTGTTTGACCGTATAGTAATGTCAATACGAGAATACCCTTTTCTTTATGTAATTGTATTGAATTTCTTGTATTCTGCTCTATTGGAATGTATGCTTTATCGCTTCAATATAGCTTCTTTAATGTAAAGGGAACTATTTTTATTGATGTCGATAGATTTTGTATTCATTGCGTTGAATAAAAAGCTCTGTTGTGACTGCCTCGATTAATATTAGGATAGAAATAATTCATATTAAAATGCAAATAATATAACATATTTAACATTGCCATTATTATAGAAAATGAAGAGTGTAAATTAAGCGTATATAAAATGAATTGATTTGTAACGTAACCTTACAAACCACACAGTAATTAAAATTCTCGTAATATTTATTAAAAACAACTAAATATCTTAAACCACCATGGCAGGTTTATTAACCTTTAAAATTCGCCCGAAAAGGTAACCATAACAGTCCTTACAAAACACCCAAAAATAACAAGCTAGAGTCACAGAGATGAAGACACACATTATTATTGGGGGCGGCTCAGTACCCTTAGTCTGAGTTTTAGCGATACCGAAACGAAACTCACACATCCATAGATACGTAAATCATAAACAGCTTACTACACAGGAGTCCACACTGTAATAAAAAATAGAGGTAAAAGATTTTTAGAGGAGTTAAAAAATTTAAAATCTAATTTTTGTATGGAGTCAAAGATATGAATACTTATCGTTAAACATTATAATACTAACAAATATTTAATACCTACGGGATAATATGAGTTCGGAATTTTACAGTGCATTACGGCCAATTCACGGTTATTATGTTTCATTTATATTATTTAACATTGAAAGAGTGTTAATTAAAAATAAAGCAATTTTTGTGATGATTTATCTAATGCTTTATTAAATTTTTAACTCTAAAAATCTTTTACCTGTGTTGGTTATTACACTGTGCATTTACGTTTGGTAAGCCGTGTATATGTGCGTAGAAACACATCATAAGTACAGAAAGAAAAACTAATCTCCCCGTGTCCGACGTCACACCGTACGGAGTCGTGTCAAAATGTTCATTTTGTTATGACAACCCATTTACTTCCACAATGTAACAGTGTGTTCCTGTTTCATTGCTTTTGAGCGAATAAACGTAGGATATGTTTTAATGTAGGTTTGAATGATTAACTGGTTAAAAGTAGGTAGATATTTTTGGTTAATTTGAGATTAGTCTAATTTTGCTTTGACAAACATTTTGGTTATAAGAAATATAACTTTAAAAAGTTATCAAATTTTCCTTCTAAAATTAAATCAGTTTTTATTTCTTATATGAATTTAACGTCGCTTGCAATGCTTCAAACAATTTTTAATGTTTAATTGTCTTTAATTGTCAATTTTTAGTGTTTTCTACTGCAAAGTGTTAAGTCAAAGAATTCATTATTACCTAATTCTTATTATTTTTATGTATTATTTCATAATAATGTAATAAAAACAACAATATCGTTATGATCGCTGTGACATCATAATAAGTATTCAGTTACATCGCAAATGAGAAACAAAAACGAATCTCCCCACGTCTGACGTCACAGTGTGTGGACTTGCGTTAAAATGTTCACTTTGTTATGACAGCCCATTGACGGCCACACGTCGTGGGAGCGCAACCGGCAGACGTGTCCCAAACGTGACAGTGAGTTTCTGTTTCATTGCATGCGAGTGTATTATTTCTTTGACACATGACATTGATGTGGAAAGGTTGAAATGTGATATTTTTTGGGTAAATCGAGATTTTGCTATTGAATGGTACAATACGCACTCTGGTCTACCAAGATCTGTCTATTTGATGTGTAAGTATATCTATACGTGTAAGTATACAAAAACTCAAATATATAACAACTGTCAACATTTACAACAGTTATAATTTTTTTTTAAATATGTAAGTATTATTGATAAACATTGAGAACCTATTAACTCGTTAGTAACTTTTCATTATTATTTCTTAATTATAAGTACATACCTATTAATTCGAAAGTCATTTGTGACAATATAATGAAATTTATATTTTTAAAAAATTAGAGAGAATGTCCTCATACGAGTATTGTCTGTTGGGTCAGCATATCAAGTTATAAGTACAATAATTTTGATGAATCAATTAGTGGACAGTTATGGGTTACAAATTATTTCTCTGTTAATCCTCGTTAACATTAAAACAAATAGAGATTGATGTACCAAAACAACAGTCATAATTGTCATAATTGACAACAGTTTACATATTGAAACAAATGAATGATGTAACATGACAAATTGCAAACAAAACTACTATAACAATTGCCATCATTTACAACAGTTTCATTGAATACAATTTAATTTTGGTCCAGGCGCGGCGTGTTCCAAAACGGTCCGAGGCGCCGCGTGACGCGCCGTTTCTGTTCCGACAAAGAGCTTACAATTAGCGCTGAGATTACGATAGGATCCGAGACCAGCCTCTGTGGGTTGTTTAGACACTGGGTTTCAGGATTTAAATGAAAATTACATGACAGGTTTGAGCTTGTTAAATTTATCGTGAAATATTTGGTGTTAAAATACATAACAACTGTTATTATTGTTAGCGGTAATAGCCCGTGGCTAAGAATTCGGCTCGCTCGAGGGATCCGGGTTCAAATCCATGTTGTACGCACCGATGACTTTTGTGCATATTATCTGCGCTTTAAAAATTAAACATCATCTGGTGTAACGATGAAGAATAACGTGAGGAAACCTACATGCCTGAGAGTTCTCCATAAGTTTCTTAAAGGCATGTAAAGTCGATGGATTTGACACGACTTGACCCGTTTGATGAAACGGGTCACTAATGGTTTAAAGATTACAGCTGTTATTAGGCAAAAGGCTTTTTCTAAATTGAGAAATTCCTACCATGTGTTCCAATGATTTTAATATGAGAGTAGAGAACCATTGGTTTAAAAATCCTAAGATAATTAAACTGGAATTCATATGGGAAGCCTGGAACTAAAAATAATAAATAATTGGTAATTCAAATCAAGTAAAATCTAGCAGTATGTCCATAATTAGTGGTCTCCGTCGCATTATGCCAGTGCCACTTTCGAAAGAAAGATCTTTTACGGTTTTTTGAAAATCCTACCTATAGCTCTACTACTTGTTAATATCCCAAAATAATATTTCTTTTTGATCCTCTCAGACGATAAATTATATTTTTTCAGTCCAATTTATCGTGTTAAGTGATTGATTAATGTGTTTTCTTAGAAACACTATTAATCTAGAAATGCTGTCTAGACCTTACCGTTATTTTTCAGGATTGGATAAATAACAAGAAAATTGGCGGCTTAATTTCATTGTTTTCTAGCCAACTGAGAATAATAATTGACCTTTGAAATGATATCAACTAGTAGACTAATATTATTAATGTTAAAGTAACTATGTAACTCTGTCTGTAGGAAGTTTGTAAGGATGAATGCTCGTTACTGTTCCATACAAAGGCGATTGGACGAATTTGTATAAAGTTACCTATGGGATAATGCGAGTTGGTGGAATTTAGTTAGTGGATAGTTTCAATGCTAAACGTATTTATTTATAATTTACATAATAGAATGTAAAGAATAACCTTAACCATTAAATTATAACTCGGTATTTACAGAATAAAATGAATGATAATGAACCGTCAATGGCAGCAATGTGAGCGTAACAGTTTGGTTATAATGACTATGTGTGTCCGCGGCAGTAATCAGCGCTGGTGACATTCAATCAAAATTACTAATTCGATACCGGAACTACCTGCGCTCCCTGTGTAGTTCAAGTGACTCGGTGTGTGAATTTGATTTGCATACGATCACACTGTATGAGCCGAATGCAAGCAATTTGCGGCTATTTCGCTTTGAGGCGGATTATGGGGTTGTTTTAGTCTAATATGTAGTAATTAATAAGAATAATCATCATATGCTACTATTGTTGTAAATTTTAAAGTCTGTAAAGATGGTTGGAGAGATGTTTGTTATTCTTTCACGCAAAAACAGCGTTGAATGATTTTTTCTTTTACATTGGAATTCTGTAAATGATAATAATTATTAGATACTATAATTTGATAGTATAAGTCCACCAACTCTATTATTTCCTTCTCATTTTAAAAGGAAACCAAAGAAAGACCGAATTCTAAGTGTGGCTTAAAATTCGGGCTTTCTTTGGAACTATCATCACGTGTAAATAAAATAAAATTCTTTAATAAAATAAAAGTAACCGACATGACGAAAACTCTTAAAATGCATTTAATAATTTTCTGCTAGAACAGAAACTATGAGCTCCTTATCAAAAGAATCTGTGCAATTAATTCCCGTATGAATGCAGCTCGCAAATGACGCTGATCAACGGGAATTAAAATAAGCTGAATCAAATTCCCAGCATATTACATCTCAATCTACAGAAAAAAATTATATTGTGTAGAAGTAGTATGCTTTACTGGAATGAAATATGAATCTTAGCTATCTTAATAACGAATTTTAATTGAATTGAAATCTATTTGTACGCTAATGAAGGACATTGCAAAGGGAAACATGGTAACTAAACCTGTAAGCATGCCTAAAAGTTATCAATAATGTCATCAATGAGAAGGATGTAGGCCTTGGTCCACCACGCTGGCCTAGTGCGAGTTGTTGGACTTCACATGCCTTTGAGAACATTATAGAAAACTCTCAAGCATGCACTTTTCCTCACGATGTTTTACTTTATCGTTACAGCAGGTGATATTTAATTTTATAAAGTGATCTTTTAAGAAAGTCATTGATGCATGCCACTGTGATAAGAACCCGTACCACTATTCTGAGCCACTGGGCTATCACCATTTAACTCAAGTATATACCTGAATTTACGAAAAAAATACACACGTATAAATCTCAAAATGCAATTCAAAGTCGATTAACCGGAAAGAGATAGCAGTTAAGATCTTTTATCGAGCTCAACGCTGGCGGAAATTCAAGAAATTATATAATTACTGCAACTTATTGCACTCGAAATGCAGATGCGAATGAATATCGCTTTAAATTGTAAATGAGGAGGAATTCAGTTTGGACGCATGTTCAAACGAATTCACTTCGTTCGTATACGAGTAGGTGTGATTACGCACGAACAATCCCGAATTTAGAATTAGTATTTGAAAGCTCACACTGCGTGCGATAACTCGTAGCTTAGCTACTCTTAATCTTAGATAGTGACCTACTGTAGGAACCTATTAGGTTACAGGCTTCTATCTGAGAGATATATGGTGGTGAAAGAATTACAAAAATTTATCCTTCTATCCATGTGATCTTTCCATTCTCACAATCTTTCGCTCTTATTGTAGTAGGATATTAAGTGATGCTTTGTATGATTTTTAAAAACGATTGCATTTATTAAAAAAACGAAAATTCCCAATTTGATTATTTTGAGTGTCTAATCATAATGATATTTCAGTTCATTCCATTAGCAAAAATTTTTTACGAAATCGGAAAAAATTCCAAAAAAATTCGAAAATGCGAACGAAAAAAATTTTTTTCCAAGTTCACGCATCGTATTAATAAACGGGGAGTTGTAACGCGAAATATAAAGTTGGGAATTTTTTCTGTCGAAAAATTTTAAATGCTTCCCTAATAACAAGGATTCCGGTCGAAATATTCCGACCCTTTTCACTTTATTTAAAAAATGCTGTATTATTAAAACGGTCTCGCATTCATTTAGTTGTAAAGTCAGAGGCCAGGGTTCATGGTTAAATGAATAATCTTAAAGCATTACACTCGCAGAAAAAATAATGAAACGTAACGGACGTACTGTAACTGTACGTACTGTAACGGTAAAAAAATTAAATATCACAATATTTTTGTGTGGGACATCCCAAAATACGACACGTAGACGCGCGACAGCTTATTTTATACAGCTTGAACATCGTCAAATAATGCTTTATACAGCGTGAACATCATTAAATAATGTTTTGTGTTCATAGTCTCTGAGGTGCTCGACCAGAATCTATTTTCTACGTAACTTAGCTGCAACCTTTTTATGCTGAGCATGGGTCTCTTTCACTAAAGGGCTTGGAGCATGCTCCCCCACGCTGCTCCAATGCGGATTGGTGGAGAAACGGACTAATGGCCAAACCGTGTCGGATATCGTAATTCACTAGCGGTCACCCATCCAGGTGCTCCAACTGCGCCCAACGTTGCTTAATTTCTCGACCGCTCGCGATCAACTCAAGCAGCGGGACTAAGTGTGCTATACAGCCTTTCAAATTCAGCTTTATTTTGAAGCAGGCGAACAGGTGGACCTGATGGAAAGTTACCGAGCCTTACCTTAAAATAATATATTACGGTGTCATTATCGTTATCTGTTAGCTACTGAGTCAAAAAAGTACTCGTTAGATATTTCTGTTGTAAAATTTCTCAGTACCTCAAAATATATCTCCAAACTGAATATATTTTTAACCTACTTTACATTTTTGCGTCGGACAGTCACTTGTACCAAAAAGACGACACGCGGGAGCAGTGCTCGTGTAAATTGTGCTGTTATAAAATTTTGTCTGAAAGTGTTGAAGTTGAACTAATTTTGTATGTTTGGCTTCAACCTTTTTATTTACTTTTTGATTACATTTCGTTGTGGTGGCATGAAATAAATGAAATATTTAGTGTCTTGTTTGAAAAAGAAGCCATTATCAAAAAGAAAATCGAGTGTATAAAACGCTTATTCGGTACGGTATATGGCTTAAATAGAGTATTTTTGCACATGCAAGCACGTTTAAATAATGGTGCAGAATGCACAACCTTACGCACGGGAAGCCGTGGCTTAAATGCGGGTTTTTTGACACTGAATTTTAAACTTAAATAACCTGCTGTAATCGATAACGAAAACTCATAAGTTTGTGTTTTCATTTTTTATTGATAAGTGTAGTTTTATAAACGATTATTAATGTAAATTCCAAAAACACCAAATCATTTGGAAATATGTATTTAATAGTAAATATTTCACTATTGGGCTGTTTACAGAATAGTCTATACATATTTGGTTTAATTAACGTCAGAATTTGAACGTTATGAACTAATGGAATTCAATTAATATACCTGTAACCAATGTATGCCATAATTTTCAGTGATCGTACTTATTGTGAATTTGAAAGTTGGAAATTATACTCCTTTGTTCTAAAATCTTATTATATCTACATGTTTGAGCTTCTACTCATAACAAATAATAGTAATGTAGAATCCAAAATCACAATATAATTATAATATTTAGCTTTTTTTATAACATAATACACTTCTTATTTATGAATGTTGCCTTTTGACAGTTTCCACAGAAGTTTTCAGAAAGATTATAATTTAAACATTCCCAATGTCAATAACCTGCTTGAAGTCGATTAAAAATCATCCAAATTATTCTTTTCATTGTTAAAATTTCAAACAAATGAAGAACAAATAAACACAAAAAAGCACAATCGTATCGGGCCAATGAATCCAAATGGAAGCTGTTATTTTAATTTTTATATTGTTGTAGGTACCTATTGTTAATTTTTGTAGTATCATTTTGGAACATCAACATTGGTCAGCATTACACAATAAAAACACAAAAATGACAATGAAATGAAAATTCACTTATAGCTTGTCAATTCAAAAAAAATGCAATAAAATTATGTAGAGTTCGTCAGTTAAAAATACAATAGATTGGAACGGTCGCTAAAATGTAAAAATACGACAAAACAAAACAAAATAAAGTCAAACAAAGAGTAAATGGCTTTCGATACATTTGTCCGTTTGTTTATTAAATTGTAGAGCAATCGTGTGAGCTCAATTTCCTCTCAAACTACAGGGGGGTTGAAAAATCCTCATCTCTCTAATAATAATTATAGACAGATTAAACAGTATATGCCCCCTATAGTTTCGGATTGTTTTGAAGGCATATTATTTATTATTGTTTGAAAGTTAATATATTATGCTCAGTGGGGGTCCAATGGCCTACACCTATATTTTATTCAAATTTCGACCACCCGGTAAAGGCTTTATCACAGTTCGGTATTAAATTCTGCATTAAATTTTGAGTATGCTGGCTTGTTAGCGTTCATTACATGTTTATGGTTCCCCCTCCCTCCCCCCTCTCCCCCCCCTCCCTGCACCCGTCAGCGTCAGCGAGGGCTCCCGACTATGACTATACTGTTGCTCACGACGTTGTTTGCCGGAATGTTTACTTTTAAACATTAGAAATATTACACTTTCTTTATCTATATCTCTCTTTTTCTAATTAAGTTAGTTAAGAGTTAATCGACAACAAAATTCAATTGTGATAAATTTATTATTACAATAGAATAATGTCATCAAAAATTAAATCATTAAAAATATTTGGACGTAAAATGTCTATAAAGTTACAAAGTAACTTAGAACTATATTAGTGTTTCAGTAACCCTTTAAGGTCACACTGTACCTTAGGACTATATTGGTGTGTCAGTAACAGTGAAAGGTCACACCCGTAATTTAGGACTACTTTGTCAAAGACATACAAAGTACACCAACCCACGAATGCCTATAGATAAACTAAGGTCTATAATATCTTTAACACCTGACGTTGCATTAGGTCACTAGTGGAATGATTACAGATAAAATAGATTCTGATAAAACAGACAAACATACACTTTTATTTGTACTGAAGTTAACATAGTTATAGACGAGCGAGGAACGATAACAAGGACCAATAAGTGCCCTTGGATTATTACATTTTTCGGTAACCTTTTGTTTTTTGTACTTCGCAACGTTTCCCATTGTTATCGCTTGAAGTTTTTCGAGAGCCGTGCGCCACAGTATAAAGATTATACAGTAATGTGGCTCACCCCTTAAATATTTTTTTACTGCCACGCGGTTGCTTGATACCTAACAAGGCTACCTACAGTATTCTAAAGTACCTATTTCAGTTCATTTGCATACTCATAACATACTTGAGTATGTTTAAATAACATAATATGTATATGTTTTATTAAAATTATTTATAAATGAAATAGGAAGTGTTGAATAAAAGTACCTATGCATTGAGGATTTTCATAATAGTAATTTTAATTAAAAAATATCGTTATACTCGTAAATTTGATATCAACAAATATTTGCGCGTCGATTGAGGGGTACGAACAGCTGAATAATATAAAAATCCGAATTCAGATAATATGATCAGTTGGTATTAAGACACATTACTGTATAGTTTTTATACTGTGCCTCTATTGTATCGTAATTTGGGGTCCAACAATGTTTCGGTTTGCAACATCTTCAGAGGATCAAAACAACGGGACGCCGTGGAATTAGGTGTAAAAAAGACAAAAAAATCTTAGAACCAATTATTTTCCCTTATTATCTTATTGTGCTTCGTTGTTGTAAAACAAGACTTTGCTCGCGGCTTCTTCCGCGTAGATTTTAGAATTTGTATCAGAGAGGGATAAATGGTAGCCTATATGTTATAATATACGAAATCGCGACCAAACTAAGCGTGACCTAACAGGCATAGATATCGATTGCTTCAACGTCCATCTATCCCATTAAGGGCTGAATAGGAAGGTCTATTAAGCGTAACGTCTTCATAATCGACTTCGCTCACCCCATCGCTTGATTATTTCACCTCAGGATAATTCCATTGAGTTTATTCGCTGAGCAAACGAAATAGTCTACACGCTTGTCACAGCCAAGACGTCAAGGGCTCTTACCTCGAGAGCCCTTACCTCGAGGGTAGGCTACTGTTTGGCAAGCCCTTGAGCGATTCCTTCGAAACAGATTTCTACGGTTTGTGTTAGACCCTTTTTATCTACCGTCGCGCTAAGTGTTTGTGTTTAATTATCCGATGTTTGGATAGAGAATGTTGGATTGTGGACGGATTGTTCTGTAAACTGAGCGAATTGTATTTGCTTCAAATATTCCTTTCAAAGGCTCGGTGGTGGATTTGAATCTGTCGATGGCGGGACAAAAATCTGTGGAGGGATTGTTTTGATGGTAATCTTCATGTTTTTGGAGCGGGGGCTGTATTTAAGCAAAATATTTTTGGTACGAATTTTGTTTGATTTTAAAGCAAAAAGTTTGTTAAGGATGGACCGCTCTTTGTTTGTGCGAATTTGCTAAACATTATAGGATTTTTGATAGTTTAATATGAATAAAATCATTGCATTTCAATAAATCATTTCTAAGATGAGAGAAACATAAGAGCTCGCTAGGAGGGGAACCTATCCGCCACCCTCCTAACCTGCCGTGGAACATGTTCTTCATGTCTTGACAGTGGAGCAACAGGCTAGTAGTCAACCCGTGTTGGTAATTTTTAAAACCGCCCAGACCTCCGACGAGCTTTAACGACTGTAATCTTTTCTACAACCGGTACAGGAAGTGCCTAACGTTGCTTAACTTTTTAATCGCACACGAAGTACTCAAACAGCGGAGCTATACGAAATTTATCGCGTTTTAATAATTAAGCCTTGATATTGTGTAAGCCCCGGGAGCGGCGGATGTGTCTGCGGATGTGGGCGGATGTTGGTGTGGATTTTGTACAACGATACGTCTATTGATAGAAATATATTTGAATACGTTTTTGGAGAGCGCTCGTAATTTATTTGAATAAAACCAATACATATGTTGCTTCAATAAAATGTCACGAAAATATTTGTTTTACTTTGATTCACATTGCATCAAAATTAATAAAAATAATAATATTAGTATTATAGCTTTTTTAGGTATCAATAAAAGCACACAATCTATCTTTCAATGATGCTTATATAATGATATATATGGTGGTCTAGTGGCTAATTGGTGACACATAGTAGAGGTTAGTCTTAGTCCTTAGTAAGACCTTAGTCTTCGAGTAGCAATCGAAACGTATACTAAAACAAAATATTTGGTGTTAAGTGGTCAAATCCATGGACCCCAAAAAAGATAGAATCCCACCGCAATCCGACATTCAACCCCAAACAGGAAAGAAATCCTATCCCAGGTAGGATGCCGGTGCTTGGCTACTTATTAGGATTAAGATGTCCGCCTAAAATATAGTGTCTTCGGTAACCAAACACCCCCAGCTGAAACACAAGTCATGAAGAAAATGCTCCTTTACGACGGGTTAAGATGCTGGCGGTAACATCCCCGGGCGACATAAAATGGCTCTACCAACTAAAATACATGATTACAAAAGTTCTAGCACATATGAAATAACAGATAACATGTAACGTAAATCATACAATACAGCTGTATACAAGTTGGAATGAGCATTACGAACATAAAGATTCATCTGCAAATCGGGCTGTAGGCAGCTGTGATAGATTGCTCCTGACTTATGATCCGTAAACCTGAACAGTAGTTGTATTCTCCGAGCGAGTTGTTCTGAAAGCAATTATACCGAAATAGTCGGAATAAAAGGGTAAATTATTTGCTTTCTTTGCGAATTGTATTAGTGAAGTCTTTATAAACCTGAGTTAAAGGGGGAGGCTCCCTCACGATGTTTTCCTTCATTGTAATAGGGTTTTTAATTCATTGGTGCGTGCCACTGGGATTCAAACCCGGATCACTCGATTAAGAGGTCGAATTCGAAACTGCTGGGCTAGGTGCTGCTCTCTACTTATTGTCTTAGCTTAGCTGCAAACCTTTCATGTCCCACTGTTGGGCACGTGTCTCTCCCCTCTACAGGAGGCCCGGAGCATACTCTACGACGCTATTCCGTAATCCGTAATCTATCTCTATCATCGTTATTATTAACGTGAGCACATCGCCAATTCAACTCGTTAACTCAGTTATATCTCGTCACCCTCGATGACAAGTAACAATTAGGGATGCGAGGGCGAAGGGCCGCAGAGATTTATCTAGTGTGTGAATTAGGGGCGGGAGGGTTGATGGATATGACAAGGGCAGATTGTGCTGAATGTGTTACTGATTTTAGGTATTACTCAACTTAGGCATTATAATTCTACGGGTTCCCTGTATATTAGAGCGACTAACTAGTTGCAACGTATTCGGGTTTCTTTTATTGTAGTTATGTAGGACCAACGAAAGAGCAAGCAATTTAAGACATGACTGGTAGGACGCACTGATCGAAGTTATACGGTATTAGACAAGAAAATAATATAACGAAGGTGCGCGAAGCCGTAAAAAGTGAAAAAGTATTAAAGTTCCATAAGTAAGTAGTGATCAGTTCGTCGCCTACGCTGCTCTGACGTCGCCGGACAGGCCTAATGCGATCGGCTTGCCGGGACGACGTGGATTTAAGAGCTGATCGGAAAAACTCTACGGAGTGAAAAAATATTGGACGTGGAGGAAGAAAAAGCATTTTGAAAAAACGTTACGTAACATTGTGAAGGGATAAGTTTTGTTTATTAAAAGGTTTTAGGCCTCGGTCAGTTCGAACGCAATTTCGTGCGAAGTCAATTCGTTCGTAAACGTACGTTCACGCAACCATACATAGATGTAAGCATACATGCACTTTGGTCGCTCCTCAGACTAAACGAACACCCGTACTGTTTAATTACTGGATGAACGTTGAAAGACATATCTTCAACGTGGCCAATGATCGATGATGTTCCCAACTATCTAATACTCTCCTCCCAGCCAATCGGAAAAATGTTCTAATTGAAATTAGGCCTGACATGCGACAGACGTACACAATGAAGTTGTCGTACGAGCAACTTTCCGAGTGACATGGCCATACACGGGGTTAGACAAAAGCACAATAAGGAAGTTCACTATTTGTTTTCACAACCTTAAAAGCTCACTTCTTTGTCCCCATAAAATTTTTACTTTAAAATATTTTAAACTGCAAAAAGTTTAATACATAAGCCGCTGCCTTCAAAACCTTCAGGTTAAAGCTCAATGCACGTGGGGCTGCCTTCAGAATGTGATGGTATCGGACAGGCGTCCTGCGATAAGCTACCATCACCCTGACTTTAAATATCGTTTGGCCTTTTATTGGAGTGACCCAATTCGACACGTATCTATGTAAAATTCACGGAATTGCACAATATTAACATAATTAACAGCTGACCCTTAAAAACTACTGAACAGATTTGGTCAAAATTTGGTACACAGATAGATTATAACGTAGATTAACGTATAAGATACTTTTTATCACTATCTAGGTTAAATTCTTAGGTAGACGAAGTCGCAGACGGAACCTAGGTACTTACAATAAAACCTTTTCAAATTAAAATTCGGTCGTTTAGCTGCGTTCAAATACTTTCACTAACGAACTTGTTGAATTTTGCATGCCTGGAAAATTTAATCTAATCAAGCCTGAGGATAATAGAATAAATTTCATTCAATTCGTCCTAAATAACTACCGTTGTCAGTTCCCTGAGCAAAGATAACACGACTACTGATTGGATTACTCCGGGATGTCAGATTAGCATTAATTACTTACAGCCAGTATTTAGCCTGTCACAATGGTACTACAATATTACCTTCTCAGCTATTTATTACAGACAAAGACAAGTCAAAAACGTTTATTTGCATGAAAACATTAAACTAACCCAAAGTTTAAGGTCTCACAAAGCATTAATGATCAGTTTCTGCAAAATATTATAATTATTAATATTAAATAACATAGAAGAATAACATAGTGATGTCTCTTAATCAGTCGTGATATTTGGATATAGTATTTTTAAAAAGGTTAAAAATACTATATCAATTAATAAGAATCAAGTTTTGCTAAGATTCTAAATGGTCCATTTACGAAAAAAAGGGATAAATAGTGGATGCATTTGAATATTTTTTCGCAATTACTCTCTATGTTGGTGGTAAAAAGAAACGAAAGATAAAACATTGTAACAATATTCTGCATTAACCTCACCGCCAGCCTCTCAACCCGTCGTAAAGCAGCATGTTCTTCACATCTTGTGTTTCAGCTGGGGAGGTGTGGTTACCGAGGATACTTTATTTGAAATAACCATCTTAGTCCTCGTGAGTAGCAAACCACCCGCATAAAACCTCAGATACGATTTCTTCTCTATTTGAAGTTAATGGGTGTGTCAATGGCACATCAAGTGACATGCATGCCCGTACGCTGCTCAATTACTATAAAAATACATACATACAAACAATCATTTTCGTCCTCACAAATTTTCGCAATAACAATACGGTGGAAAGATTATTATTAAAAGGCCATTATATCCAACGTGGGCATAAATAATATACGCAACATTTACTCTTAATTTTTATTAAATTTTCGCGTGACGACGGTTGACACGTGTTGGAAGCCGACGTGACGTCACTCGTGCGTTACGGTTCATTCAAATTTTGTAGTTTGATGAGTTTTCTAATGAAGGTTCATGCATAGGGGGTTTGAACCTCAAACAAAAAGAGTAATTTATCAAAATAACGAAATGACATTTATTTTTTTGAAATGTCGATACACAAGGACGATGAGATAAAAGGGCAGCTTATAGCCCCGCTGCTTATAACTTATCAAAAAACAAGCAATATCTGGTTGGTTGAGCCGAGTAAAAATAGGTTATCAATCAAGTCTCAAACATCACATCACGTTGTCTCCACTGGGAATTGAATCTAGGACTGGGCAAATGGCAGCATATCAGCGACACAGGTCTCTACACACATAACGCAACGAATGTATCACCCTTGTTCCTTTGAGGATTATTCCAGAACGTAATGTGATGGATTGCGGTCCCGCCCAATCGATATCCGACTCTTAACCAGTGCGATAAGCTTCAAATTAGATTGAAACACGACGCGAGTTTCAAATCATGCAATTATCATACAAGTCGGTGTGAGTTCGCTTCATTAGAGCAGTATACGAATGGAGTTAAATTAGCTTTGTTCCATTGAAATTGATGCATAATTTGCTTCAGCGAAATTGCTGTAAGTACATTTACGTGTATATCTAATTATCTAGCTTATTGTAACTTCAATTTATTGAAATTTCTGCAACCTATGTCCTATTGTTGGGCGGGTCTCTCCCAACAACAGGGGGCCTGGTGCATACTCCACCACGCTGCTCCAATGCGGTGCGGTGAAGAAACCGGCTAGTGGCCAACCTGTGTTGGATGTTTTCTAACCGCCCATTGGGCCTTCGACAAGGTTTAACAAATGCTATCGTTTAGACAGTAATCAGGACTGATAGGAGATGGGTTAACGTGTCCTACGAAGCAAGGAAACCCGCATGTAATTCGCCACTAGCGGTCACCACTCCAGGTACTGACCGCGCCCGACGGTTATAGTTAAGCAACGATAGCAGTCGTTAAACCTTGTCGAAGGCCCTATGAGCATTTTGAAAATATCCGGGTAGGCCACTAGCCTGTTTATCCACCAATCTGCATAAAGGCCATATAAGGGTTGCTTTCAATGTGTCATTACGGAAACTATTTTCATATGTTGACAATACATTAAATATGGCAATTATTCTTTAGTGGAGACCCAGCTTTAGCCAAAAATAACAGTGGAAACGCACCTTTAAGAAGTCGGAGGGGAATACGAGTCGTAGACACAACACTTTTCGACAAACTCAAGATAGCTCAGTTAAAACGACAATGTTCGTTGTATCTCATAGAAATATAATGCGGAACGAGGATATTAGTAGGACCAGTGATCGACATAGAATATGGAGAGAGATTCACCTATAGCGGTCCAATACAAGTAGTAAATACTCGTAGGTACGAGTAACCACGCCCGGTTGCTTTACTTTATTGATCGCTCAGCCTTATGCGTTCTTTTAACATACCTTTTAAATTTAAGTGTAGACATAGAGGCAAAGATCTTATATTCGTATCACCAGTCGGTGTAATACTATACCTACTATAAAAGAATGGAAAACTGAGCTCAACTTTTAGAGAAGCCATAGTAAGAAAATTACCATTACTTTGGAAAACATGTTTGGTAAAGATTATCTAGAGTATCACTAAAAAATTAACAGAAGTTTCCGTCAAAATCCAAAATTAAATGACCTAAAAATAAATTGCCCCTGATTTTACGTGTTCCATTTTTGATATCGTGACACAACTTCTTGGTATATATTATTTCTTTCTGAAGTATGCTTCTTGACGAAGGCCAATGTACAGAAATAAAAATAACGCTGTAGCGATCTAATTTTCTGACACTAGAAAAAAATTACACTTTACCCTCATATACACTCATGTCTGGTTGGTTCTATAAACAAACACAAGACAAGAATACACACCTAGATCATAAACATACAATTAAACTCATAATTCAAATCTCTGCTCTCCCCGGGAATCAAACCCAGGACTCTCCGTGCAGCACACGTGAGTCTTATCCACGGCGCCACTTAGGTCGCCAAACAATATCGTAAAAATGTCAAAAGATCAAGAAAAGGCACAACATTTAAACGCTACTTAATATTAAGTGTTCGGGTAATTCGATATCCCTTGGCTCAGAAACTCCTAAACGACGATTTACGTCTAGTCGAATGTTTTAATGAATTAACCCTCCCGCCCGATAGCAATAACGGAATGACGACATTAACATGATAACGACATAACCTTTATAACATAATCGTTATAACATAACAGTTTATATGACCCTACCCCGTAGACCTTGCTCTCAGATATAAGAGGCCATAATCATAAGAGCCGAATTTGGAGCAATTCGTGCATAAATTCTTGAATTGGTAAGGTTTGTTTGATATTTTCTTACTTTTTTGCGGAAATGAGGCCTTTTCGCAACGAATACGATAAATTTAAAACAACAGGGCTGGAGCTGTTCCATGAGGATGGAGTGTAGAATTCAGTAGAAACCATTCCTTGTGAAAGAATAGGAAAGATATGAACTAATCAAACCAATAATAGGGAATTTCGCACCATGCAAGGAAAAATCCAAAATTATGTAATATTGATAGATTTTGTTAAAAGCAAGTGAAAAATGGTGATTGGTGATGCTGAAATATGTAGAATACATTTATTATTTCAATTTTAAAATTCAGGTCTGTTAATCTGTTTTACAAATGTCAAAAACACTATACGCCATGAAAGCTATCGGCGTGACGTCATTAGCAGTGTAAATAAACAATGGAGTCTTTGTTGACCTGTATTTTTTATTGATAATTTGCTTTTTCTCAGTTTTCTTGAACACCGCCACAGACAATTCGAAATAATAATATAATTTTATCATGGAAGAAATTAGTGAAAGTGAGTGATTTGTGTGAGTGGCAAAATTTTTCGCATGCAATCCCGATTTCTGCTCATCTGAAATGAGGTACGTTAAGACATCTATTACGTAAGTACTTTCCCGGCGTTTTAATGCTTGTAGCATTCAGGCACGAGACACCTAAGGACTGTAACTCATTTTGTTTTTGCAAAAATAACTTTCTTCCTTTACTGAGACGTATTGTTTACACTGCGAGTGACGTCACAAACGTCGGCAGCGCCGAGACGGCCGAGACCGTGTTTTCGCGGGGATTTTTGGAATTTAAATTGAAAAGTCTTTTTTTACATAATATTTGTTTGCAAAAAAATTTTTCCAATTTTTCATGGGTTTTTATGACTTACGAATTCATAAAAAAAGGTTTTTGACATAGGCCGTAATACGCTATTGCCTCGATACGAATTACAGTGTTTTTCTTAATGAAGAAATTCGAAGGAATTGTTTGGAAGTTATTTTATTAGTCTTGATCATTTATTAGTACTACTTCAAGACCCTGGCTTATGTAATGCCATTAAAATATGAATTTAAATTCGGCCCAAACAAATAACAATGTAGTCTGTTGACCTACAAAGTTCGGCGCTGTGACTAATGTCTGTTATACAAAATCTAGACGTTTTGACATTTCATTAAAAGTGCCTCAATATTATTGCTTAAGCGGTGATAGCTCAGTGGCTATGATTCGGTATTTTACTCAAGAGGTCCGGGATTGAGTCCTATGTTGTACATGGACACTATCGTCAAAGTATTCTTATAGTAAACGTCAGTTATTAGTATGTCATATGTCATTCTGTCTTGACATCTTCCCGTACTAATGGCAGCTCGATACGGTCATTATACGAAACTGTATGTGACCCACTGCAGGGTAGGTACTACGCCAATGCAGGTTGGTGGAGTTCACATGCGTTTGAGAAAATTATGGAGAATTCTCAGGATGTTTACCTTAACCATTACAACAGCTGATTTGCACATAAATTTTTAGTCAGATGTGCGTGCCACTAGGATTCAAACACGGACCCCTAATCGTTTGAATTATTAGCCACTAGGCTATCTCGACAAGAGTCACTGGGCTATCGCTGCTTTCCTTTTCCACAACATATTGAAGTCCTCAATTTTGACCAACTTTATTAAATTTAAACAGTGAATTATTAAAACTCACAACAGATAATTGACATTTAAAACGATACCCGTCCGCTACGATATATTACAGCCACCGGAAGCGCCGCCATATTAATTCACAAATAACCCGTTAATGAGCGGGAATGGTGAATGGGTTCCCATTTCGGACGGGTTTAAGCTTTTTGAGTAATGTTGTTAATGTAAGCTCTTGTTAACTGACGATAATGTAACGTAATGTAAATTGTATGTAACGCTATAAAACTATGTCATGGAATATTTCAACGAGAATTACAACTGTATTATTTGTGTTGGTGTCATTGGGATCAAATCTGCCGACAAACTGTTTTACAGTTTGGCAGATAGATTGTAAGATTGTATATGTATTTTTGTCATAAAATAAATAAAAATAACTAAAAAAGTTTTTTTTTATCCAATTTATGTTCGAGTTAGAGTAATTAGGTTATGTTGTAGGTAGAGCCATTGTAGAGTAGGCCCAAAGATTTTTACCAGCGAAATTAGATTAAACTATTTTAGCGCCTTTAAAAATAAACGGGCTCAAACGTTTTAGAGACACCGTATAAAGAAAATCACCTCGAACACTTGGGAGAATAATATTTTGGTTGAGGTTATGTAACACTAAAAAGTGAGATGCAGCAGTTTCCGCCAAATAACAACGACCTAAAAATATAAAGATGAATGATTAAATTTTATCGCTTAATCGATGTCCCATTTTTGATATCCAGACACTCCATCTTAACATAAAATAATCTTTGGCTCCATTTTTTAATTTATCAAAGTACTATGTAATATTGTATATAAACTTTAACATAAATAAACATTTTGACATCGACAAGGGTAGCGCGATAAACCAAAACATGTCCTCTATTTGAAACAACACATTCGCGTCATGTCGATACGGATCGGACTTGTTGATAGATGTCGTGATTCGGCTCCACAGCGGGCAATATTAGTGAAATACGATTGGAACTACACTCGTGTTTTGTTTTTATTATTTAGTTTGGAATGATGTGTTCAATTGAACTAGCTTCTGGTTTGGTGAATTCCACCTCTTAACCGAGGGATCCGACTTCGAATCCTAGTGACATTTACCAGTGGCTTTGAAAAAAAAGTTATGTGCGCGTCCACCATCCCGCAATAGGCCAGCGTGGTGGACTAAGGCCCTACATCTCTCTCATTATGAGAGGAGACCCGACCCTGTAGTGGGTCATTAATGGATTACTGACAATTTATCTTCGCCAACCATACGTCCCCAGCCGAAATACAAGGCATGAAGAACACTGCTTTACGGTGGGTTCAGCATGAAAGGAACCTATGTAGAAAATTTCAAATTTCTAGGTATATACAGTAATTTTGACCACCAACCCTCAATAGGCCAGCGTGGTGTACTAAGGCCTACATCCCTCTCATTGTGAGAAGGCGACCCGACCCTGTAGTGGGTCATTAATGGGTTACTGACAGACAGTAATTTCGGCTGTAATTTGATGTCTAAGTCAGTGACTCAGGTTTACCTTTTATATTATAGATGAGGTCCACATAATCTGATATTATATCTGATAAATAATGTTAAATCCCTTATGTGACGGAAGGACTAATAAATGACTTATTTATTGTGTGTCACAGTCCCAATTATGTGTGTGTGTCTTAGCAGTATGCCATCTTGCCTATTACGGATTATCGCTAATTCTACTTAAGGAGTTAGTCGTGGTCCGTTCACATCGTCGGGATATACGATGAGATGGAATAATGTCAGACAATAATTTATTTGTATTTATTTGTATTTGTATTAACATCATAGACCTGGTAGACTTCACATAGCTTTGAGAACATTCTTTTTGTGAACTCTCAGGCATGCAGGTTTCCTCACGATGTTTTCCTTCAACGTAACAGCACACATAACTTTTTTTTACAAAGTCATTGGTGCGTGCCACGGGGATTCCAACCCGGACCGCTCGAGGTCAAATTCTAAGCCACTTTGCTATCACCGCTTATGGGATATGGGATTATTCTGAGTGATTGTTCTAAGTTTCTATTTCATGGTGAATGAGGTGATGGACTAAATGTCTACCTTTTGGAAGGAGACCCAATCCTGCAATGTGTTACAAAAGGATTATACTAGACAGTAGGTGTATATAAACAGTAAATTATATACAAATCCCAAAGTTTTGGCTGCTACGATTCTAAAAATCCCTTGAGTGTGTGTCGACCGTCTGTAATAAGTGCGATGACCCTGTTATATAAGTCGACAAATGACCGTCTTCGCTGCTCTAGTCTTTATTATGAACATAAAATAACAGCTGCTGTTTTGTTCTGTGTAGTAAAATATTGTCAGTGGCAAAGGACGCTAATTTGTTAGGTCTATATTACACGAATGTATATTATACAAAAAATATGGTATATTTTTGTTGATCTGTAATGTTTGTTAATACTTTTCGAATGTTTCGGATAAGGCCGCTCTCAGTTTAACAATGTTCATAGAAATTTAACTCGTTCGTAGACGTACGTTCACGCACGAACAATCCAGGGGCCCGATTCTGTATGACCATTCACACTCGTATCGCGGCAATGTCGTGTCTTACCCGTGATAAAAAGTCAATAAAGGCTTAAAAGTCAAATATCGTGACAATCTATTGTGTGCCTTATAGAAAAGACATTAAGGTTCCTTGTCGTGCCGAGTTCATGACATGACATACGGTTGGATGACACACGATATCGACACGAAATCTGAATGGTCATACAGAATCATCCCCCTGACCATAGATATACTAAGGGAGCGTTCACACTGCGTGCGACTTATGCGCATGAACTCGCTAGCTAGTATAATAGTCCTGTCGACATTAGGATCGTCAAACCCCAAGCGAAGCCGTTTATGTCTGTCAATAAAACAGCTTAGCACAAAAGTCCTGTCTTTATCAAACCAAACCTTTTTCGAGTCGTTTGAGAATCCAAAACTCATACAAAACCATTCAAGAACCACCGATACATTTCCTAGCTTTTGTGACCCGGGTGTTGTGTGTGACGTCCTTATCCCGGGCGCTCATCCGGGTTCTATCCGGTGACGTCCGACCCGGGCCAAAAAAGGCTGCAAGAAAGTGAATTCGAAGGATTTGGTTACACATACATTACCGTCTTCGGCCGGTGGGATGATAGGGCTGCCGTACTGGAAATAATTCATAAAGACTATTAATATAAGTAATATAAACATAAGACAAAAAATACCAATTTAATTGCCAGTAACCCATTAATGACCCACTACAAGGTCGGGTCTCCTTCTCGTAATGAGAGGGATGTAGGCCTTAGTCCACCACGCTGGCCTACTGCGGGTTGGTGGACTTCACATACCTTTGAGAACATTTTTTTTTATGAACTCTCAGGCATGCTGGTTTCCTCACGATGTTTTCCTTCACCGTAACAGCAGGTGATATTTAATTTTATAAAGCGCACATAACTTTTTTACAAAGCCATTGGTGCGTGCCACTGGGATTCGAACCCGGACCCCTCGATTCGAGATCGAATTCTAAGCCACTGGGCTATCACCGCTTAACCAATTTAATTAAATTAATCTAATTTAAATGCTTTTTTATTAAGTTGTAAGGAAGGTATGTTTTGATTGTTTCGGAAAAAATGAATGTAGGTACCCAAATTGCACGTATGCTTATCAATTTACATACAATGAAAAAGAAATGAAACAATAAATGTATGTAATGTTTTAATGTTAAAAAATATTTATGCACCAATTGTACATCAGTTGTATTCATATAAATTTAAATTTACACTTTTAATTTGTTTTAAGTCAAGGTTTTTCTTTTAATTGATTATCTGATTGTGGTTTTAACACTTTAGTGCCCATTTCAGGGCCCGACTCTAATAATGAGAAGGATATAGGCTTCAGTCATACAAGGTTGGTACAAGCTACATATAACGGTGCGTGATACTGGGATTCAAAAGACTAAGAGACCGAATTCTTAGCCACTGAGCTTCCTTCCACCGCCTTCCACCCCGAAAACGGCGGTAATTTGTTCGAATACAGAACCCGGGTAAAAAATTATTATTCTAATGAAACTGTCAACCCTAAAACTACCCGTAGTTGAAGATCGGACCGTACTTTCCGGATTCCGGTTGGCCATCAATCTTTTCATGTAAGCTCGTTATTCATCATATCACCTACTTTCGGTGTATTCAGGTGGTGATCAAATCATAGGAATACTGAAGTTCTTCTTATTTTTTTTTCCATTAGAGCAAGTTTTTAAGAAACGCATACCGATTGCAGGGTCGGGCCTTCACTCGCAATGCCTGACTGTGAGATGACTATGGAGAAAAATAACGCTTCACACTCATAGCCCCACACTAGGAGACCCATACGTGCCATAGACACACACAAGACAAGAACACAACACAGCCAGTTCCAGTTCCATCTTAGATAGGACCCCTATCCAATTTTAGGTTGGTATAATGTAGAGCGGTGATAGCCCAGTGGCTTAGAATTCGACCTCGAATCGAGGGGTCCGGGTTCGAATGCCAGTGGCACGCACCAATGACTTTGTGAAAAAGTTATGTGCGCTTTATAAAATTAAATATCACCTGCTGTTACGGTGGAGGAAAACATCGTGAGGAAACCTGCATGCCTGAGAGTTCACAAAAAAAAATGTTCTCAAAGGCATGTGAAGTCCACCAACCCGCAGTGGGCCAGCGTGGTGGACTAAGGCCTACATCCCTCTCATTACGAGAAGGAGACCCGACCCTGTAGTGGGTCATTAATGGGTTACTGACATAATGTATAATGCAATAAGTATATCGTTCATTAACACTGTCCAATAAATAGATACAATAGTTAAACAATGGGTATGTATCACATGTGACTCACAGGACAGCGTGAAGATAGCGGTAAGTGGTTAAGTATGCACAAAGTCTGAGTTTGGTTAGGCGCAGGTGTTCATGGTTCACTGATATTTAACATCAGGTGGCCCGTTGCTATTCAAAATCAATAAAAAAATCTACATTGCGGTATAGCTGACTGTAGATTTAATCACGCCTAGACTGTTCGACGGCAAATAAAAAGCCGATAGTAACACGTCGACGGAACTGGAATTACGTGTCGATATGCCGACACGTGGTGGTGTGCACAGGGTGTCGGACTATTACCGCTCACTTACGGATTGTATTTTTTTAATTAAGTAGCATGGTATGCAGAGCTTCTGATTTAAATTAAAATCTGATTAAAATCTGATTTTAAAATGGAGAAAAAAAACCTATTTGAGGGTGTATGCGTGAAGAACATGCTATTACGCAGCGGAATATTATGATGGCGGTGGTATTTTACCTTCTCGTGGAAGCTTATCGGCTCTACAGCTTATAATTTTTCATATGCATCTGAGTTTTTTTGTATCTAAAACGTACAGAAAGTTTTAAAGTTAATGGGACTCTAACATGAAGCGTTGGATAATCCTACTACTACCTATTATAAATGTGAAATTTTGTGGGTTAATTGGATGGATGAATAGAATCAGATGTTTGTTACTCTTTTACACAAAAGAGGCTGAAGAGAAATGGATGAATTTTCGTGTGCATGTAGTTTATAACCTGGACTAACATATAGGGTTTTTTTTATCCCTCTCTAGACCAAGTTCTAAAATCTACGCGGAAAATCGATTTTAAATGCGGTAAGCTATCGGTAACGCTATTAATGTGATCCCGCCCTATGTGGCGTAACAGAGCTCATATCAAACGAACTCGTTACACGAACTGAACACTTTGCCGCTGAAAGCCAGATCAAAACTATGTACTCGCAGTATACGAGACTTGAAATCAGCACTCACAGTAATATACTTGCTGCTTTTTATAAAATACGATTACGATTTAAAAAAAAACGATTTTTTACTAAAAATTATTCTTAAGGGTTAAATTTATTCCAAGTGGGATGAAAAGATTTAATTCATTGTATGAATTATCACTGTACAGATTTTCGTCAAATTTCGTTTTTCTATTTTTGAGCCAATATTACTTTTAATTAACCCTAAGGCCTTGTTAGCTGTCGCAAACCGACACAACCGACTGACCAACCAACTCGACAAATTCTAACAGTAGCGACAAATGCACGTAATGACGTTGTAATACGACAAACGTAACGCGAGCGACAAAGTTTTCCATCGCAATTAGGAGAATTACATAATATGTAACATGTAAGAACATTCGTACATATTATGTACGATGTTCTCGTAATAATAAACTGAAAAAGAAACCCTTTATAAAACCTCGTTTAAATTTATTTTAAAATATTTTTCGGATAATTTTAAACTAAAAACCCCCGTGACACAATCCTAGGTAATTCTGAGCGCTCCCCGGAAATTGGAATCAATTTACCATCTTGGCATGTTTCACAAATTTATTTCGGAATTAATATGGCGTCGCTTCCGTTCGCGGTAATCCCGTAGCAAAGAGGTATAATTTTTAATATTGGTAATTTATATTGGCGCTTTAATAACTCTCAATCAATTTCGAATGAACAGAGGCAAGAAGTCGGATTTAATTTAATGGACCCTTAAATTTTAAACATTTATCGGCGCTTAATTTATTCACTCACTAGCTTCACCTACATTGGAATTAGGAATTTTGATAAGATTAGTGCTTATTCAATTTTGAACTAATTACTTTGTACTACCTGTGTTTCTATGGTTATAAACTATCTACTTAGAAAACCATCTAGCTATTACTGATAGAGAAACAAATTGAATACATCCATGATTTACGTATTTATGCTGTTATATTGGGACTAACAAGCCAACCACTCTTTCAGTGTATTCTGCTACTGCAACCCCCACTGCAGACTAGGAATTCGTCTGTAACCCATTAGTATCGCACAATAGGGTCGAGTCTCCTCTCGCAATGGAAGGATGTAGGTTATAGGTTAATGAACGTAATTTGCCCTTGAGAACATTACGGATAACTAGTTTTAACAGAAGGCGTTCAGGTTTCATAATTATGTGTTCCTTCACCGTTACAGCGGGTGATGTTTAATTTTCTTAAGTGCGCATTAATTTTTTTTTAGATTCCGAACCCTTCCAGTTTAAGGCTGAAAAGCCACTGGACTCTTAGATTGGGGATTTATATTACACAAACTACTTTTATTTCAAAATGGCAAAAAAAATCAGGTAGTTAAACCCAAGCTGGTATTTTTGTGCTAGTTTCAATGAATGCAGATAAGAATTGACAATGATCTGGCCGTTGTTATCCCCGTGGACAGGGAGGCCCAATTGTAATATTTCCGGTCAGAGCGCCGCCCCAGATGTCTGCACAATATTTGAATTTTCAATGCGGATTCTGATCAAAATCAACCTATTTTTAAAGGTTCAATGATTGTATGAAATTTGGAATACGATAATCTATCTTCGATAATATAAAGCTGGACCTTGAATGTGTCGCATTGCTTAAGTAGAACGCAAGCGATTGAAATAATAAGAAGTGTCAGTAATAAAAAGTACTGGATGGGTGACATGTCAAGAAAACTCCCGGAACACTCGTATGAATGAGTAGTTTTTAGTTTTGACTTATACTTTACATACGAGAGTTTAATATGCGAGTAACCGCTTGCTAAAATTTCATGAATCGTGGATCTATGGACACACACACACACACACACAAGAACACACACACACAAACCCAGACCGGACACAGAAATATAAACTTTTCATTCTCATTTTCCTCATTCTGATTTTAATAAACGTGGAAATTTGGTACCGACCGGCCAATCTTTATTTAATTTGGTACCGACCGGCCAATCTTTATTTAATTTTACGGACAAAAATTTTCACGGGCGAAAATACGATAAAAACAACTAAATACCGATTTTGCAGACTGAGTTAAGATTTTTGAGGTATAAATATAACTCAAACCCTTCACCGGTTCAAGAGATAATGCAATACAGCGCTTAAATCTCCACACAACGAAGTTCCGAAGCGAAATAACGATAAAATCGAAGCAACTCGTGCGAAGCGATCCAATTGAAACTCTCGATAAGCGTTATGCCGTTATCGTTATACCGCTCATAACGGATATAATGAAACGGAGATAACGGATATAATGAAGCTGAGATAAACTCGGATTGTGCTATGTTGGACGCCAAGTTTTTCACGTTATGTGTCTGAGTATTGTTTGTTGTTTAACAAAGTACTGTATTTCAAGTCAGCGTGAACTTTAAAAGAGTTTTCCCTAAAAAGAGTTAAAAAGTATATTTTATGTTAAACGTAGGTAAATGGCTAATCAGACAGTTTGATAAAGTCATTGTATCAAGAAATACGAATAACGATAGTATTGGAGTAGATAATTCCGCCACTCGTTACAAGATGGCGCCACAGGTATCCTGAAATTCAGGATAGCGAGATTCAGGACCAGAATCACGATATCGAAGTTTTCTACTTCGCTGGCATATATACAAAACTCCGAGATGACGTAATCGGTGCCCACTTTGCTCGGTGGGAGATGCTTTGCAAATGGTATTTAATCTCTAACAGCATGTTGCGAAAACTAAATTAACTGATACTTCGCAACATACATTATTTAAAACAACCCTTGTCCATACTGCACACGAACTCGACTCCCCTTAGACCTAATCAACTTGTCAAAATGGATTTACTTATTGCGTTACTAACTAACACTGAAGTTTGCTCCTAACTAAATTATTACTCGCTGGCCCCGTGTGGAATGGAGCTTTGCTTTGCTCACATACTAGTTTTGCATAAATTCCTTCGACGAGAAAAGCGTTTGTAGGTTTTATATGGCTATTTTATTATTCTACTTTTCAGTTAGTCAATTCCCTCCTGAAGGGCCTGAAGCCTGCTCCCTGAAACGCGCAATTTAATTCGCAACTAGAGATCACCCATCCAGGTCCGATAAACGTAACTTTTTCGATCGCTTGCGATCTAATCGTTGAATTTTGTGGCTTCATTTTTTTTTATTTGGCTTGAGCATTAGGCCGTGCTCAGTTTGGACGCGTATACGTACGTATACACACGATTTGAATTCGTACGAAATCCTGTCCAAACTGAGCAAGGCCTACTGCTCAAGCCAAATAAAAAAAAATCCAAACTGACCACGGTCCTAGCCTCGAGTCTAACATCGTTACATTAACTACCAGATGATCTCAAGTTCCCAGTACCAGAATAAGTCGTCAAAAGTACTTTTAAAAGAAGAAACAAATTACCATCAAAACAAAGGGTTCTGGAGGGCAATGAGTGCGCACAATATAAAATTGGGAAGTTCCGAATCAATTAGCGGACGAATTAGCGGAGAAAGTTCTCGGAAGCGTTCCAGAGAGGAATTAATTACGATTAGTGAGAGTTGGTCGGAAAGAAAAGATGTTAATTCATGTTTAAATTAATTTGGAAATGTCCTTCCAAAAATAATAATTAATTATTCGCATAGCCTTAAGTTGTTATAGATAAAGAGTGGGCTGGCCACATCGTTCGCAGAACTGATAACCGTGGAAGAAAGGTCTAGGTAAAGGAGCTTCAGGCTGCCATCCGACCAGATGGACTGACGACCTGAAGAAGAATACGGCGGGATACCGTTGGGTTCAAAGAGTCCAGGACCGTGTAGAGTGGCGTCGATAAGGGGAAAGGGTTTCAACATTAAAGTAAGGTACCCTTCCTTTTGAAAAGGTAGCCATTTGAAATTTGTATTTAACATTTTTGTGGTTCCACAAGATCATTTCGATTTCTCTGGACCTGAATATTCCACTAAGATCAATTGTACGAGTATTAAACAACGATACTTTTCAACGTTCACAAAGAATTCTCTCGCCCAAGAAAGCTCACGGTATAAAATTGGGAAGTTTGAAACTGATCAGTGAATGAATTAGCAAAGTAAGTTGTCGGGAATGTTCCGGAGAGGAATTAATTACAAGGAGCTGTTGCGGGATTCTGCATCTTGCGGAATTCAGGCTGCGGCTTTGATCAGTTCTAGTGGTTCAGGCTTTGAAACAACAAGAACTTTAAAGCTAACAGGAGAAGGTAGTTACTGAAGACACAAATAAGAGATAACCAAACATTAAGCGTTTTAATTTGATCACCTGTGACTACCTGAGTGGCAGTGAGTTAAAACACCGGTGCGCTACGCGGAGCGTCCTGGGTTCGATTTCCAGCATAGCAGAGATTGAATGACGAGTTTGGATTTCTGTTTCTGGTCTGTCAATTAATTTAGAATTTGTCCTTTAGTTATGAACCCAATCGTAGCTAGATTGCAAAAAAAATATTCATTTTCTTTTGGTTTTGATCAATTCAGTATTAAATTATTAGAAAATTAGTGGCTCCGAAAGAAACAACCTCTAAATCTTCATCAAGTTTGTTTTAAGCTGATTATTTTGAGATAGCAACAGTGACAGCAACAATCCCATCTTCAAAAAAAATCTATTCTTTACGCTCGTAATAGACAACGTTTCAAATTGAACTTTAATCAAAGAAAAATTTCAAGTATTCTTAATTTCATAATTTGGGCTTTAATTATAAGTATGTATAATGTAATCTCCACCACGATCCTCCGAATACTAGATGAAATTACGATAATGTTCAAAACCATTCCCAATAAACAATATCTTAAATGCACACTCGAGTTACAAATGACGCATATGAAGTGGGGTCTAACACAAAGATTGCGTCAACATGAATGAATAATTTACCAAAACCATCCAATTTGCCCCTCCTCGACACGGAAGTGATCCGAGCTGAACTCAGCAATATGTCGAAGGCTGGCAAGTTGACGGGCATCATTTTGCCTAACATCGCAACAGATTCATATCAGTTAGGAGTGCTGCCAGCGGTAGGCGTAAATATGCGTGGAAATGCCATAGAATGTAGAGTATAGAAGTCAAGTTTCATAGACTGATATACATGCTTGGAGCTCGTATGCGGTAAGCAGATAAAGAAAAATAAGAAGATGGACATTGAAAATAAGAACTGTCATTATTATAATGAACGTAATACATAAAGATTCATAAGTTGTATATTTTCGTTTTATTATTCCAGATTCTCCTAAAAAGACATACATCGCTAGATAAAACGAAATTTGGGAACTTTTGATTAGACCAAAATATTACTCTAAGTGTAGGCACTGGGCATCAAGGTTAAAGTAATATAGCCTTTGTAACTTGTAAGGGGACGAACCTCGAGGTAAAGCGAGTTTCAAAGTGTCTATCATCACTAGGAAACGAGAAAGTTGAATGTTCAACGATTTCTACATGAGCATTTCTCGAGCGACCTGTATGTAGCGTCAATTCTGTTTCGCGGAACAGTATCCAACACTTAATAATAAATTCCCTTTTTATAGCCATCCTCAAGTTACGAGACACGGCGTGCGAGGCTGGAGCCAAGTGCGATTCTGTTTGTTTATTTTTACTGTTATTGTTATGGGTGTCAATGACTGTCATAGCTGCTGTCGCCAAGTTGAGGATAAATTGGTCTCTACGCCACTTTGTGTTGTTAATTTCTGGTGACTCCTCTTGGTTGTGTCAGGTTTTGCCAGTAATAGTTAAAGTGGACTAAAATTAATTTTCTTGACTACTTCAAATAAAACTAAACGCTATTCTGTATTATTACTGTGTTATATTTGTATCATTTTTCATATGTTCAAAAATACTTAAAGCTTTATTTTCTAAAAATTTGTGTTGGTAACTATTTTCTCGCAAATAAAGATTTGTATTTGTATAAAACATAAATATTGTAATATTATACTATTTTGAAAGGGATTAAGTGAATTCATTATCACACTTAAATATTGTTAGATGTCGCCTAAAATGAAGTAGAAGCTTTTCTGACAGACTTTGCTTTACCACTTTGTTTTACCAAATAAAGTAAAAATTTAAAGAAAAACAAACAGTTTTAAAGGTAGCTTATAACTCTGTCCAGCTGGTGAGGTATTTTCAAATTAAAAACACATCAACTAATTATTCTTTTTTAAAGGAAAAGAATAAAAAACATAAAACAAACCATTTTCCACGTTAAAAAGTTGTCTATAGTCTATATAGTTACGCTATAGTTACGCATTTATGTCAGCCAAAAATTCTTCTTTTTTATATCGCTAACGCTTACTGTTTGGCAGAAGAGGGTGTTGGTTTTGGTTGAACGCCAGCGTCGTTGCGTCTTCATTCCAAGACAACTCGATTTGCACTGCATAATGACTGTGATGAGTTGTTATGGCTTCCTGTAGTGTGCCTTACTGACTGATAGAGCCAATTGCATACAATTTAATTTCAGTATGATAACTTGTCGTACAAACACAGACGGGTCACCTGATGTTAAGTCACCGTCGCCTATTAACATAAGCAACATCAGGGGAGTCGACAGTGTTTTGCCGGCTTCGTTTTTTTGTGATAATAAATGGAAGCTAAGATAGAGAATACCTTGCCTCCATTCTCTTAACCCACCGTGACATAATCTTTATGTCTTGTATTTAGGTTAGGAGTTGTGGTTGCCGGAGATACTTTATTTGAGGTAAAAATCTTGATTTTCATGAGTAGCATTTTTGACATATTTATCCTTATTGGGGGTTCATAATATTTAATGTAGGTAGTTACCCCTTCACATCGCATGACCATTTGTTACTCGTGTTCATACAAAATATGTTTTAGTCAAGCAAATACAGCCAGTGATAAGCCTGTACTAAAAAGTTCCCCAACTACAATATTAGGGAAGATTACATCAGCCAGCACGAAACACAGGCATTTGACTCGACAAATAGTTGTGTCTATTTACCCCAGGTAGCCGCACAAAGGGTTTAGTGCCAGTAAAACTGCGTACAAACTGTTTACGCAGCCCCTATGTTCTGTAAAGGACCACAACAACGGTATGAATTCGACAAGTTGGGGTAGAAACGGCCCATCTCGGGGATCGAATAGTTATCCCACAATTCTGTACCGCCAGTGAAAAGTGATTTAACTCGACATGTATCAAGTTGGTGATTTTTGAACTGTAATATTCACTGAAAATTATTTTCTTATTTTAAGCCATTTTTTAATATTGTTTGACTAAGAAATAATCAATTTTTAACAAAAACATTTATAAAAAAATATCTATCACTGTGCATGAAGTCTCAATAGAGTGGAAAGTAATATAATTCGTGTTTAATAAATATACACCAAATGTGTCTAAAGATATAACTAATTTTTTTTAATAACTAATAAACTAATTATGTTTCAAGTTATATTATTGACGAAAATGTCCTTTGCACTGTACTCGTACTACAAAAAAGTTATGTAAATTTACATTTACAAGTATGTATTAACAAACTAGCTATGATATTTGAAACCTTAAGCAGCGATTTCCTAAAAATCTGGATTTTGGACTTAGATCACTTTTTACTGGCGGTACAGAGTTATCCCACAATTTAATACAGTCCCGGTCGTTTTGACCCCTGCCGAATAATAAACACAAACTATGCCAATTGCGACCGCATCACGCCTAATTGTGCCCCCTCAGGGGGTTGAATGACCCTCGAATTGAGATTTGGGTTGGAGAGTTTTCTGGTCGGTATTAGACAGTCGGCAGTTAAACGTTTCTATTAAATGGATGGCTTATAGATGCTTATCCGTTGATTTGTTTGGTTTGGGTTTCTGATGTTAGTTAGAAACTACAATAATTATTTTAAAGATTAGCTGTCGTTAGTATTTCCACTAGCCTTGAAAAGTGTTTCCTATAGTTACTTGAAATTCTTTCCTTAAATTTAAGTTGGAATTATAACATTTGTTTTTTTTTACAAGAGAGTCTTGAAAGTTTATTTATTCGCAATATAATTTAAAAAATAACCTTAACCATTAAATTATAACTAGGTATTTACAGAATAAAATCCAAAAACAAATCATATTTATATAAATAGAATCTTTCTTTTATCATATTTGTCTCACTTTCTGATGAATTTTGATATGGTCGATTTAATAATTAAGATAGTTTTAATAATAGTTCGCCAAATAGTTAAGCTATATCTATAGCTCTAGCCAGAAGATGAAGGATTTTTATACAAATTTTAACCCCTGATTCCATCCCATTTCATTATTTATGAAAAGCACCCTTATGGAAGGAATTTATAATAATCCTTTTTTAGTGCCCACTTACTTCCCCTAAGCTGCGTCTGTCAAATTTCAGGCTTCTAGGCCCAGTGATTTTGAATCTGCATCAGTCTACTTACTATAAGAAAGAAAAAATATTGAAACATTACACAAACTTGATAGGTATCTACAAAAATTCAATATTGCGCGCCAAATAAGACACGGCGCCGTCTTTGTAGGTTTACGGTTTTCCTGATACGGCCATACATCAATAGCAGTGACCGCCCTTCTCAATTCACTATAAACTGCAAGCACTGCGATTCTCCCCATAAAAATATTTCCTTGGGGTTCAAAGAGGGTCCTTCTTGTTACGTCACTACGTTTTTCTGAAAATAATGGGAGCATTTTGTATCGCTCAGTCGTATAATATTCCATCATTAAAACTTCTGGGAGCGGGTTTGCGGCAATTATATTTAATGGGGATTATTGAGGATAAAAATATTCAGACTTTATTTAAATGGAATTGGTGTACGAATAAAACTATGTATGGATTGCATATGGAGTGCCGCAGGGTTCAACGCTAAAACCACTTTTAATCTCAGTCCATATTTGAAATGTCTATCAGGTTCTGGAGAAAGTTAACTTAGGGATATTTATTTTGAGCTCCAAAAAGAGAGCTTTAGTACCCCGGATAAACCCCAAAACTTCTATCCCTTAAACAACATTTCATGTTAATAACTGAATTTTCAATTTGAAACTAATGTGTTTTCTTCTTCCATTCCAGGTAAGTGCCCCGATTACCAATGATCAAATTGAACATATTGTCACCTACTATTATTATAAATACGAATGTTTATTACTCTTTTACACGAAAACGGCTAAACCGATTTGTATGAAATTTAGTCCACATGGTTCGTAACGGAAGCTAGTACTATATAAAAGTACTTTATATCCATGCTATTAGCATGAACACTACCGTCAAAGTATCTTGACATCGACCCATGCTAATGGCAGCTCGACACGATGGCTGTACGAAACAAGTTCTTGCTCGAAGCACTGATTTGTTCATGATGCCCCAGCACAGGAGACCGTAGAGACAAATAATCGTTTACCACTCGATTGCGTATTTAACTGATTGAAATGTAAGTAGTCCATCCATTAATTAGCAAAGCGTGCAGTTGATGGAATATTAATTGCTCTCAAATGTACATTAACGTCTTGTTTCGCAATCCCGGATTTGTGTCACTCGTAATATACACGATTTCAGTATCCCACTGAGCTTGTACACTCAAAATCAAATTGAATGTAAAGTATTACATTGATGTAACATACGGTAATTTGTTTGTATTTATTTATATTATTAGTACCTTGCAACAATCCGCAAACGATTTCGATATGGTGTGGTTCTGATCATATCATTAGAAGGACTGACAACCGATGAGGAAGAAAGTTCGAAGAAAGTTCCACGTTTGGGCGAAAGGAGCTCAGGCCGCCCTCCGACCAGGTGGACTGACGACCTGAAGAAGACAGCGGGAAACCGTTCGATTCAGAGGGCCCAGGACCGGGTGGAGTGGCGTCGATAGGGGAGACCCATGTCCAGCAGTGGCTGAAATGAAAGATAGAAGGGAAAAGAATAGGTATCCTTCGTAGGTAATTTCTTTTTGTAAAGGTTTACAAAAAGGTAAAATAAAAAAAATTGAAATGATTTAGGAACACTATGCACACGTGGAAATTGTGAAAACAGTTATGAATATTAGGTTTGATAGCGAATAAATCGTATTAACTGAAACTGTAATAGGAAACCAGTACAGATAATATGAACTGATTATTGGCTGAACGTTTTCTGCGAAGTAGTTATAGCTATTTTCGATCGTACCTAACAGTTGATTAGCTTTAGGCCACCGAGGGAATTTCAGTAATCCTCCGTAACCCGTTTTCTCTTACAATACATTTTTATAGTGGCAAAGGGACATGCAGGCCACCTGATAAGAAGTGATTACTAAACCTCAAATAAACAAAAATTCCTATCTGAGGTTGTATGCGGATGCTTTGCTAATCATGAGGACGAAGATGTTCGCCTCAAAATAAGTATCTCCAGCAACCACATCTCCCCAGCCGAAACACAAGACATGAAGAACATGCTGCTTTACGACGGGTTAAGAGGCTGGCGGTAAGGTACCTCTCCAGGCTACTAAGGCTTTACCAATTAATTTAATCACTTTGTAAAAAGTATCTACACTAGCGGCTGTTTTTCAATTACAATAACACTCTTCTTAAACAACAAACATATTATTATTATTAAGTGTGCCAATTCGAGGAATCTCTCACAGTGAATATCAAGAAAGAAGACAGACAAGGACGTACAGAACATTTTCTCGGATGTTAAATACCGAATCGCATTTGAAGAAATTCGAACCAAATGTTGCGCTCCGCCTCCCCGACTCCGCGCACATATAGAACAAGAAAATGGGTCGGATCAAGTGACGAAAATAAAATTCTATTCTCGAGAAACGGAAGGTATTATTTTTCAGAAAGTTTCTAGAAATGTCAACAAATTCCAGCAGCGTTACGTTTCTGAAGATAGTAGTAAAATCTAAAAGGACATAAAGCTGCTCACTTATGAAAAATCTAAGAAGTCCACTTTTGGTTCCTTTCAGTAATGACAAAATTGAAAGTGATATGTAGGTATCTCACGCTACACTTCGCAAGAACTTTTCAGCGGTTCCCCGCTGAGCTGTGTGACTGCTTCCGTAAGTTCGCTTCCATTGTTCGTCACTTACACATTTACATATTATCATTATATATAATCAAACGAATGTGTTACTATGTAGATTTGATAATGAATTTGACAGTCTTTTCTACTGGCTAATCTACATCAGGCGACATAGTGTGTCCGTATCATCTTTATCGTACAACATTGACATTACATGAAGAAGAACCTATAAACAGTTGCCAAAAGACCAAGTTTCACAAAAGAAGTTTCGCGATCAGAATAAAAAGGCGATTAGCATTCCGCTGATGTTTCAGTTTGGAAGAACTCTTCAGGGGTTCCGCGCTGAGTTGTGTGACTGCTTCCTCGAGTTCGCTTCCATTGTTCGTCACTTTCACATTTACATATTCGATGGGAGGGACGTTGACGTTTAGTAAGTTCTGAGTTTTTCTGTTTGGATTGATGTCAGTTGAAAGATTTACTCCTATTGGAATTCTATATTTGTGTAGATGGCGTGGCACTTATATGGCACTCATATTATTATACCTGATCCCACTACTATTGTAAATTCGTGAGTTTGTGAGGATGGATAGATGGATGGACGGATGTTACTCTTTCATACTACAATATATAAACATATGAACAGTTGAACGGCTGAACAGATTTGGATGAAATTAAGTACGCAGGTAGATTATAACCTGGATTAACATAATTATAGGATACTTTTTATCCATATCAGAGTCAAATTTTCTAGTTTTCGTGGACGACGTCACGTGTGGAAGCTAGTATAGGTTAAAGAAAATATTGGACAAAAGTCGGACCTCCAGTTTTATAATTAGAATATGTTTTGAACAAAAATGAAAAAAATATACTCTTTGGTCCACTACGTTTAGCAATTGCAAGTTGGTGGACTTCACACGCCTTTGACAAGATAATGGTGAACTTTTAGACGAACAAATTCAGCAAATCATGTTTAATAGTCTGAAACTACATACCCAGGGCAAATAAGTTCACATGGAGAATTTCAATAGCTATTACAAGTGTAGGAATCGTTTCTTTTTCACGAGAAAACTACATTGCAGGAACCTCTTTTCACCCGACTATTCCTGAATGTAATTAATTCTTCTGCAGTTCGGTTTTCATCAACTTCATCCGCATTCGCTAATTGGTTCGGAAATTCGGAATTTTTATCGTGCACATTTACATCAATGGCTGAAGCCACAATTTTGTTTATTTCGTGTCGGATGGAATCTCTAGAATTTGTGCGGAGTGCTAAAGGATGTACGGGAGCAATTCGATTGAGGACCTTCTAGATGCTCTTATTGGAATTTTTGTCTGACTGGAAAAGTATTTACTTAGTTAATTATGTTTTCAGATTATGCCCAATTGAATCTGAAATTATAAAATTTTGAATTCAGCGAGATATCGTACTTACTAGAGCGAATCTTCCTGTCTGTTTGTCCAGAACCAGTGGTAGTAATGAGGTAAAACTGATTAGAGCACACGAACGCAAATGGAAAATTTAATCCGACAAAGAAGCAAAAGTGGAACAAATAGAGGAACCATTCCGCGGTCTCTTTCAACCCATTTTTATTACGAGCAGGATGCGTTCATTTTTATGTTACTGGAAAATTAAGTGAAAATTACTGCTCACTTAATTACTGATTTTTAATATTATTCTGCTACTTTTTGTAATACTCGATTCAATACGAGTTTGTGTGAAAGTAATAGTAGATATGTGTGGCTTAAGTAAACTATTATTGCTTAGCGTGACATAAGCCATACTGTGATAAAAATCATTTTTAATCAATGCGACATGTAGGTCTATAGTAGCTTCACTGATTCCTTGTTTTCATCCTTTTCACCCGTTTTGAAGCAACATGTTCTTCATGTTATGTGTTTCGGCAGGAGAGGTATAGTTACCTCAAAGATACTTTTATTGAGGCGAACATCTTAGTCCTAATGAGTAGCGAAGCATACAACCTCAAATAGGATTTCTTCTCTATTTAAGGTTGAATGTGGGTATCGTTTGGCTACATTGACCACTTGATATCAGGTGGCCTGCATACACGTTTACTACAAAATATAAAAGTGGTCAGCCATCCATCCATACATCATGACGTCTCCTTTCAATTCCGTATAGAGGATTAATCCTCTTAGTGAAGTCAAAGGTAAGCACATCTGTATAATTATATAAGTCACCGACAACTCAGTGAAGTTTCAGATGTAATCATGGAAAAAGGAAGTGAATAGAACGGCTATAATAACGTTTTGTTCCAAATCCACTGTAGCTAGCTCGACAAGCGCCATCTACTTTCACACACGCCCATGTATAGTAGTCGGCATGAGTCACGAGCACAATCTTTATTGGTCGGTTTGACAGCGCTATTGGTTTTCACGTATGGTTCGTCAGTCGTCAGTTCGTCAGTGCATGTCGCTTATTGGTCTAGCGCGATTTTTCAGCAGCGGTACATTGGCCGAAATCGTACAAGACTGCCACTAATACACCATGACTCACGATGGTTACTATAGCCGTACTATCTTCTTCCTATTTCTATGTTTATAATGCTCAAGCGATCACATGCAATATGAATAGGATATTAATGGCGTTCAAATGTTCATTAGGTCAGGATTAGCGCGAAATGCTGCTGTCAGTTATATCACTTCCTTGGTATTGGGGGCTTGAGGGAAATTATCAGTGATATTACGTGGTAACTAAGTGATGTGTGACTTGGCAATCTCAATGATAAGGGTGATAGCTAGCTTGAGGCATTGGTTAAGTTGGATTTAGAGGAAACGATTGAATTGTCCTAAAATGCTCATCAATTTGATCTTAAATTAAAAAAAAATAAAAAACACACTCTTGAAGATCACCGTACTAAAAGGTTAAAAATATTTTTTTTTTTATTAAATTTATAATGATTACTTTCATTTACAGTAGATAAGTCAGGAATTGATGTTTTAAATTCCAACGATTATCTTTAACTGATTTATCTAATATTAGGAAATTTTCGAATACCAACAATAATTTTTAATTCAACAAAGCAAATGATAGTTTAAAAAAAAATTATATAGTATTTATATTTATTTTAAACATTAGCTCAAACAGTTTATATCACATTTTTGTTAAAAGCAATTATTCTTACAACCAGAATAGTAAGTACTACCCTATGAAACGCCTAAACTCTCCAAAATCCACTGTTTAGACCTCTGAGACAGTGAATATTGCGAGCAATAAGAAAATGACAAAGACATTTACATGAAATGGGTAAAATTTTAACAACTTACAAATGGTCGAATAAAAAGCTTTTTAAAAGACGAGATGTAGGTACTAAACCAAGTTGTAAATTTTTCTTTGATTATTTTTAAAGTTTTAACTCTATATTTCAAGTAGTTAAGTTACCGATAAACGGTGCGACCTTTCCAAATATTCTGGAAGGACTCGTTAAATTTAATTGCGATGAAAGTCTGTTGCAGAATGTTTTAATAATGCAATAAATTCCATTCAAGCGATATAAAAGTACGTCCGTTTCCAATTTCAGATTCCAGAATTTATATTTTTGTTGTGTTTCGCGTCGTCTTCGTAGGACCCGATTTTATATTAAAAGTTTTTACTTCAATTGAATTTAGTTGCATCGGAATTTATTGCGAGAACTGTACTAAAACAACTGCGTTTTTAAAATTTACGACATTCATAATTTATTGTAAAATTGTGGATATGAAACATGTCAGGTTTTATGACTGTGAAGTTTTTATATCCTTCCTTTTCACTACATTGTTCTATAGTCAGTCAGTAACCCATTAATGACCCACTACAGGCCAGGTCTCCCCTCACAATATGAGCGATATAGGCCTTAGTCCACCACGCTGGCCTACTGCGGGTTAGTGGATTTCACATACCCTTGAGAACCTTTTTTTGTGAGGTTTCTTTCAACTGAAGTTGCGTATTTAATAGAGAACAAAAACATCAGTTGTCTGAAATTAGCAACGGACTAGGACAACCCTTGTTCCAAGCTGAAATGCTCTCTGATATATTAATATTTAGGAAGTTGTTGGTTTGTTTATGTATTGTTAAGTTTAGGTTTGCTAACTACTCTGTATTTAGAAAAGCTCAAAAAATCCCCGTTATTGTCAAATCAAAATGCTTCGTTCATTTTCTGTTGTTCTGTATTTTGGATTTTTGTCAAATTTCTAAAATTTAATTTCTTCTAATCTAAACGTTTTGAGTTCCTACGAGTAAGAAGCTCAGCTCAGAATTTTCGGTTCAACATTACTAGGCGCGTTTTTTTAAAAGTTCGCACTGAAGTTGCGAATATTTAATGGGGAACAGAAACATCAGTTGTCTGTAGTTAGCAACGAACGGTTTGTCTTTGTTCCAAGCTGAAACACTCTCTGATATATTAATATTTTGAAAGTTTTTGGTATGTTTATTTAGTTGTTTACGTGTTGTTTTGGATTAGTTCATTGTCCGGTTTAAATGGGTTTCGGAAAGTTTGGAAATAAGTTAGCTATTTTCTGTCTCTGAGGTTTAGGCCGTAGTCACTTTATATGAAATATGGTAGAATGATTATGATTTTCCTAAAGGATAAGAACTACTGTTGTCTACATAAAGCGCCGTAAAGTTTGTACTGACGTGTATAAATGCTGAATAGGACGAATACACTAAAAGTATTATAAAAATAATTATGTTTACTCCGAAGTTAAATTTCAATACAACTGTCATACATCCTTCTCATTGTAAGAGGAGACCCGACCCTGCAGTGGGTCACTAACGGGTCAAGGACTAGCGATTGAATCTTTTTAAAAATCACAAAAAAACGAAATCTTGGTAACGTGAATGAATTCAGGAGCCAAGCCTAGTATAAAATAAACGGACCAATTAATTGGTTTAAGTCCTTAAAATTAATAGCGGCCAAAAAGGCATCCGAAAGCAAATCTTAATTTGGGGTTATTCTGACCACCTTCGGGTAACAATTAGGCGCGATGCGACCACAATTGGCATAGTTTGCGTTCGTTCTTCGGTACGGGGTCGAAACGACCGGGACTGTATTAAATTGCGGGATAACTATTCGAACCCCGGGGCTGGGCCGTTTGGACTCAACTTTGCGAATTGGTTCCTTTATTGTGGATCAAATGTGCAACGGTAGTAAACAGGTTTTGAGTACCGAGTGGGTTATTTTAGTTCGATAAAGGGGAATATAACAGAGATTCCTCAAACTTATCTCTTGTTTAAATGTTTTTGGAGTCAAGGGCTTAACTAAATGTTTTGTTAAGGAAATTTAGCCATCCTATGGAATAGAGGTATTGTTTAGAGCAGAGCTGATATAGACGCTTAGGAATGTATTTCTTTAATATTTGGTCAGATTTGTACCTGGAGATAAAGTATCTTCTTACTCAGATCATTATTTGCCATCATAGTCATTTGCCAAAAATAGTTATTTGCTTAAGTGATTAATTTCATTCCAGATAGTAGTTTGCCATTTCCATTTTATTCCACTTGCAATCATGTAGAAGATATCACTTCAGTTCAGAGTTATAATTATTATTTATCAACTTTTGTTTTATGAATTTAGAATATTTTATTGTGGCAAAGCAGAGACTTTTACAACAGGCACTTTATGATTAAAAGAGTTCTCTTGGTATCTCGGTATCTCAATACTAATTGGTAAAAGTTTGTTGAAGAAATAAACATTTTCATAAAGTTGGTTATCAATTAGCTGCGTTTGAAGTAAAAATTCCGCCCGTGACAAAGAGCTCTCCTATCTATTTTGCCATTTTTTCTCCCAAGCTCTTGAACAAATGCACCAGTACCGTCTTCACACTTACTCGTACATTCAAGAGAAGTTGGAGCTCAAACGGTTGTTTTCCATTTGCTCTTCTTCGCTAAAGAGTCGGCAAAGTTTTCATTGATGTCATAACGCCAAGTTGCTTGTTTGTAATTTTGTACTGAACGACTTTCTTCATTAGAATACGTGCTGCATTTTGATGATTACTTGAGTATGATCATTATTATTACTATAATGCTTTAAACGGATAAAACAAAAACGAGAATTATGTATGGAAACAAGACCATGAACATCTTCTAGTATAGGAAATTCAAACAAAAAGGTGACATAATGATTTGTTACGGACTTTAAACTTCGAATTCTTGTTTTGGGCTGTGAATTCTTGTCTTTTTTATTTTATATTTATGGCTCGCTTTAGGTATAATAAATCTTAGTATAGAAGTTATGCGTCTGATAATTGTCACATAATTATACTCTTAGTATAGCGACTAGCAAAGTACTCAAGAGTAAAATGGATGGATGGGCTTGTGTTACTATTTCACACAAAAACAGCTAAACAAATTTAGATGAAATTTGGTATGTACGCTGTTTATAACCTGGATTAACACAATACATATGGTAGTATACTCTGGAGCAAGTTTGAAAATCCATGCGGACGAAGCCACGGGCAAAGTCTAGTGTTTTATAAGTTCGTACAAAGTGAATGGCTGAGAAAATACATCTCAAACGGTTGTTTTCCATTTGCCGTCCCCTAAAGAGGCGGCGAAGTTTCCATCGATGTTATAGCGCCAAGTTCCTTGTTGGTACTGCACTAGTTGCTCGGAAGTTGAACTTGGCCCTAGTTTACAATACGCGTAGTTTCTTCATTACATTAGCGTACGTTTCAGTGTAAAAACTTTGGCTCATTAAAAAAAAAGGCTTTTAAAAATGCTTGGTGCAATGGTTTGTGTGCGAGTACACTGGGCACAGGTTCCTAGGTTCGATTTCTAGCGGAGCAGAGAATTTGAATATTTAGATGGAGTTCTATTACAGGTTTGGGTATTAGGCCGCGTGCAGTCTGGACGCGATTACAAACAAATTCAATTCGTGCGTATACGTACGTCCGCGCACGAACAATCCCGACCCTAGAAATACTATGGGAGATCTCACACTATGGCGAACCCATGTCGGATATTTTTCAGACCGCCCATAGGGCTGCGACAAGGTTTAACGATTGCTATTGCATCGATAACAACCGGGATCGACGGTTTAACGTGTCCTCCGAAGCACAAAAACGCACATTTAACTCGCCCCTAGCGGTCACCCAAGCAGGTACTGACCGCGTCCAACGTTACTTAACTTTGTCGATTGCTTGGGATCTACTCAAGCAACGGGGCTATGCGTGCTTCTATTCCATACCATACATACGAGTATTACAACAGAGTAATCAATCCAGACACATTCCTATTCTACACAAATATGGACTAAACTAGAAATATCCACTAGGTATATTTTATGGGAAGTCGATGAAGTTTTGTCTGACGTCACACTTCCAAGTTTTCCTTTTCATACAACTCCTTTGCTGCGACTTCAGAGTGTGTTCGAGAAATAGTTTCCTCATTACATTTAGTGGATGTAGAGCGTTACATCTACGAGTATGTGAGGATTTTCATGGAACTCTTTTGTTGTGTTTAATAAAGACCTTTTACCTAATAGAACTTAGGTAAAGGGGAATTATAGCGTAAACATTTACAACATTATTAAAAGCGTCACTGAAACATAAATACGATTTTTTTGAATATTTAATACCTTCCAAAGAGCTTTTTACATTTTTTTTGCGAAACCGGTAAAAGGCGGCGACGCGAGGCGGTAAGCTCCTGAATAATTAGCATCATTAAATTTATGGAAATAAATTGTAATTTCTCTTAAAATGTACCGAATGTCAGATGGAATTAAACGGTGTCAATGACCTTTTAACACGGTTTTATTAGCTTGACCTGTAACTACATAATATAAGTACCTATGTATCTGTAATTCATTAATAAATCACTACACGGTCGGGTCTCCTTTCACAATGAGAGGGATGTAGGCCTTAGTCCACCACGCTGGCCTACTGCGGGTTGGTGGACTTCCTTTGAGAACATTTTTTGTGAACTCTCAGGCATTCAGGTTTCCTCACAAAGTTTTCCTTCACCGTAACACCACGTGATATTTAATTTTATAAATTGCACATGATTGATGTGTGTGATTCTGGAAGCAAATTGATTTGCAGTAAGTTTCTCCCATTATTTTCTTCCAATATTATTTGCCACTCAATAAAAATGAAAAAAAAAATGCATTAAACGTAGTTAAGTTTGATGATATTGAATGGGAAATAGGCTCAAGCGCGTTGCTCGCACAATGCTCCCAATTGATGGCTCTTCGCGTCAAATACAAGCCGACACTCGAAGATTCAACCATTCATAGATAACTCTAGTGCTCCTCGTATTGCCTTTGAGGTTTCTGATACGAGTCATTCTGTCGATTAGCTAACGTCGAATTAATTCTACAAAGTTTTAAGTTACCCGCTTTGAAATAAAGAACAAATTCAAAAATTTCAATAGGAGATAGAAAATGCAATTTAACAGTGGCGTCTGAAACCAGTGCTGGTTCGTGTCTCCTCATACAAGGATGGTCCTGGGCCTTGAGCCTTGAGCCTCGGTCCACCGTGCTGGCTAATTACAGGGGGAAATTCACGAGCCAACACAAGCGAAAGCAGAACATTATGAAGAGTTGTCGAGTTATTCGACAACCAACAGTTGTAGAGTCCACATCACCTGATGATGCTCTGTTTTGGGGCGAAACAAATGTCGTGTATAACTATTGGAATGAGTTGTGATGTGATGGTACTCACCTGGAGATAAGGGAGGGTGGTGGGTCCATACCAAAACAAGTTCCACGTGTGCGAATTGTTGCAAAGAAATATAAATACAACTTAAATAATAATGGATTTCCGCAAAGTAACGCCTGATACAATAAATTACATTATGAAGAGCTTACGCTCGTACAAGTTTTCTCACACAATTTTCCTTAACGTTTAATTTTATTGAACGCTAAACAAAAAGCATCGAGTTAAAATTGCAATCATTAATTAAATTCCAAAAATACTCCAATATTTAAAATTCATATAAAAAATTCTAAAATTGATCGGAAGCAAATGTTCTAGCGTTATCCCCACTAAACGCTTTTCATTAGTTGGAACCACTCACTAGTATAATGGATCCGGATCAAAGATGATTGTAGTGTTTGGAGGCTTGTGTTGCCTTTGTGCCTTTGTCTAGCCGCTGAGACGGCACCGAGGGATCACTGATCGCTCGCCCGGAAAAAGATCCCACTTTGAGAATGGTTGAACGCTAGATTAGGGACGATCTGTTCGTGTGTTTTTGATATAGGTGTTGCTTGTCAGTACCCATTAATAACCCACTACAGGGTCGGGTCTCCTCTCACAATGAGAGGGATGTAGGCCGCCGTCCACCACGCACCACTACTGCCCGTTGGTGGACTTAACATGCCTTTGAGAACATTTTTTTTGAACTCTCAGGCATGCAGATTTCCTCACGATGTTTTCCTTCACCCTAACAGCAGGTGATATTTAATTTTATAAAGCGCACATAACTTTGTCATTGGTGCGTGCCACTGGGATTCGAACCCGGACCCCTCGATTCGAGGTCGAATTCTAAGCCACAGGGCTATCACCGTTTGTGTTGCTTAATCTTTGGAATATTTATTTACCAGACTTTGACTATTTTATTTAACTTGTCATCTCGAGGATATGACGGTTCAGGTAATAAAGGAGTCTTCTCATACTGTAGGCGTAGGATTACCTGAAAGGTTAAGTTAAGGTCATGAAAATAATAAATTTGTTATTTTGTTATTTTCTTGTTCTTGTTATTTTCAAACTAAGCAATTCTTAAAATTCACCATCATAAAGAGTTATTGTTTGTTTATCTATAAATAAACACTTTTATCTTTAACAAAAATGTTTTAAGAAAAGATTTTCAGTGTTATATTTTGTAATCTTTGCTTCAATGAATTCACCTTTGTTCCAATACATTTACTAAAATTTATAAAATTCGTCGTTTCGTAAGCCACTTACTGAATTATGAAGGTCTTGCCAGATCTTGCCAGATCTAATATTATTTTCAATTTACCTTCAGACCTTTAGCCTTTACACAAGCATTTCATTTAGAATCATACCCTAATTATTCCTTAGCCTATTAAAATTTATGTTGTAAATGCAAACCTAATATATATTTTTTAGGTTGTATTTATTTAGGCTCCATGACATCGGTGTTTTTATTTATTTTTATGTGGATAAACATATAGGTTACTTTTTACCTTTTTCCGAATTTAACCCTGAAATTCAGGCGGATGAAGTCGGGGGCTAGAGTTAGTAAAAATAATAAAGTTAAGTTACTAATAAACCAACCATTAGCCTCCCTTATCCATTAACACTTTACCTGCCCAAAGAGGCAACATCGGTAAACGATGAGTATGTATCACATGTGACTCATCGGGCCACCAAGTGGTTAAAACAAAGCAAGCAATGTATCAGTGGGACAAAGGCTAGGCAGATTGATTTACTGCGATGCCCACTGCTGATGTCGCGTGCTTGAGTCAGAGCTGCTTACTGATAAAGCATTGTCTGAAACAATGTACGTCTGTGCACTCGCAGTTTGGAGATTTATTGGATACACCTAGTCAGTGATTATGTTCGGCTGGTTGTTTTTTTTATACATACAAGAACCTCTCGATTGGAGGTCGAATTCTAAGCCACTGGGCTATCACCGATTATCACCTTTATAATTATGTCATGTCAGTAACCCATTAATGATCCACTACAGGGTCGGGTCTCCTGTCACAATGAGAAGGGTGTAGGCCTTAGTCCACCACGCTGGCCTAGTGCTGGTTGGTGGACTTCACATGCCTTTGAGAACTTTTTTTTGTGAACTCTCAGGCATGCAGGTTTCCTCACGATGTTTTCCTTCACCGTAACAGCAGGTGATATTTATAAAGCGCACAAACCTTTTTTTACAAAGCCGTTGGTGTGTGCCACTGGGATTCGAACCCGGACCCCTCGATTCGAGGTCGAATTCTAAGCCACTTGGCTATCACCGCTTATTATAATTATACAATACAGTATACCTCAAATTCATAATTAATGAGAGAAATACAGCCAATATAAATTTATTAAAAGCACCTCAATAAATAATTATTGAGTCGCTGAGCCGCGGTTGTCGCAAAGTTAACAGCTTAACGTTTTATTGTGTCAATTGATACCGAATTATCTGCCGAGCTGAAGCGTCTGTGGTTTTATCTGTTTAAATAGTGAACCACTTTGTTTTCCAGTCTTTTTATTACCGACTAAAAATATTAACGGAACAGCACAATATTTACGTATGTTGGTCTATTACGGCTTCTAAACAAGTATAGCAAAGTCTACCTAATGTATGTATGTATGTAGATATGTTTGTACTCGCATAACTTCGAAACTAATTGACAGATTTTGATCATATTTTTTGTTTGTTTGCATTTTATCCAACTTAGGGAATGTGAAAGTTTCATCAAAATCGGTTAAGTAGTTTCCGTGTTATGGACTTAAAACAAAAAATTAGGAAAAAAATAATTAAACCGACCTCAAAAAAGTATGAAATAATATTTATTACACACTTTTGGCTTACTATTTTTGAGGAGCTAAAATATATTTGACTCTTTTGTTAGTGTATTAGATAGCAATGTTCAAGAGATTTCTAAAACCAAAATTTCTAAAACCAAAATTCATTTGAACCTTCCTTTCCAGTTTATCTGTTAAATAACACCGAGCTGCGAACAACAAAGACTAAATTGCATTGACGCGAAATCCACTATTAAATATAGATTTAACTGAAATGATTGTGCCGGGGCCTGCAATTTTGGCCTTTGTGTACCAATATATCATCGGCAAGTCACAATCGCTCTTTGTGCATTAATATACCGCTAACGCAGTGGTTTAGATTGGGAGTGTGGTCTCAGTTATAGCGGACGCTTATTAGTTTAGCTTTTAAGTTGCTGTAACTCGACTAATTTTGTTTGAAAGTCATTAAATTCTACAAACTACAAAAATAATTTTAAAGCAGATCTTCTGAGAAATAAAAAAGTAATACAAAGCTTTACAGTAATGAAATTGAGCAATAAGATAAAATATTATCTAATGCATAGTTTTTTGAAAGTCGTAAATATTCTATAAACTACAAAAAAAAGCTGTTCTTGTAAGAAATTTAACAAGTGTTACATTGCTTCACAGTCATGAAAGTTTTGAGCAATCAGTTAAAATTCAAAAATTCATATTATGAACACTATGACGCTCAACCGGAATTTCTGAGTTTTAAATGCAATTAAAGTACAAAAGATACTTATAGGTACTACAACCAGAAAAAAACTCATGCTTTAAATGTTTGTTTCGCTGGGAATCAAACCCAGAAAGAGTGTCGTTTGAATTTTGTAAATTAAAAGTTTTAGTTGAATATACATCTTTAACTATTTTCAAAAGCAATGATTCAGGTGAAAGTTAGTTTTGAGAAAGTTTTAATTTAGTCTGGATATCCAAAGACAACCATTAAACTTCATTATATTAGAAAATGAATCATTTGACAATAACGCAGCGTAAGGCATCTAGTTGCGATATAAAAGCTGAATGTAACAAATATAAAAGCAAAAAGGTATCCAAAAAAATCATTTTCTTATATCACAATAGACTAGCTCTTTCCTTTATAATGAATAATTATCTCGAGAATTTGCATAAAGATCCTGGGGGTTTCCGAAAGGGTGTATTTTCATTACCCGGTTATAACGTACCCCTGCATAATAATTACATAATAAGGGCAAATTGACTGCGTAGTAAGGAAGCTAATTGTTCGATGAAAGATAAAAGCATTTTGTTTTAAGTAGCTTTTGCTTTTAGCTAATCTGTAGTACTGTGTTTTAATTACTGGATACCTACCTGTGTTCTAGAAATTTCTGTTATGTGTCTAATCTCTACCGAGCAAAGTGACTTAAGATTTTGGTCTTAAGAAAACTGGGTTCGTATCCCAGTGGCACCAATGTCTATTTAAAACTAAGGGCATTTTAGAAAATTAAATGTGACATTATGTAAAGGAAAATATTGAGAAAATAGTGAGTCATGTCGTCGGTCAATACTGAGTTACACATCAACTTGCTATTATAATAAATGATTTCAGATTTCAATAATTGAAATCAGAGAAATACAATGCTACAGGCACAAGCATTATCAATATTAATTATAATATGATTGAAAAGGTTAACTTGTCACTATAAGATTATAGTATAACATAGATACATTCCTGCAATAATTTCCAGACATATTTCAGTTTGTCAACTGGGATGATAATTAAGCGAGTATCAAAGGAATTTTCGATCGAAATTGGAAAATAAATTGTTACTGGCTGTATAAAAATGTTAATTCTGAAGTGTACCAACAGGGGTGAACAAATAAGGGGAGCCTTCATTTATATTTAAATTGGAATGACACTGACGGTTTGTTTTCCTGTATTGATACAACGGTTCAGTGACGGTGTGAAAACGAAATAAAATAAAAGTAGAGAAGTAAATAAAAGTAGAAAAGAAATGGCCTTGAATAGCGATCACGTTTAGGCAAAGGGAGCACACGCCGTTCCCTTCCAGGTGGAGTGAGAACCTGAATAACAAGATAGCGGGAAACCGTTGGATTCAGAGGGCCCAGGACCACGCGGAGTGACATCGATTAGGGGAGGCCCATGGCCAGCAGTGGACTACGATCGGCTTAAAGGAGTGAAGGTTCGTTCATTGGTTGGTTCATTAAAACCGCAGCTTTTGTTATGTCCCACGGCTGGGCAATGCTCCCTTATCATTTGGTGATGGCGTTTTGATTTATGAAAAATCCTATTTAATATTACAAACTGGTAACTTATGGAGAAATCTTAACATCCCAGAAAATAATACGCGTACTTTAACGATCCAGCCTCCGCTCCGCTTATGCGCAATCCGCTATAACTGGCACCGAACCCGAAACCACCGACGCCTATATTTGTGACTGGAAAATCGACCAGTGATTACTATTTCACGTGCGATTACACCGATTTTGGGCTTTTACTGTATATAAATCACGGATTCGCTACTAACGGTATACAAGTTGATTGATTAAAATTCACAGTAGGTACTTTAGTAGAAATTGTTGGTGGATATTGGAACGTTAATAGATTTATTTGGGGCGGTTAAAAGACTTTAGTAGTTGGTAATTGAAGCGTAAATCAATTTTGATGACTACTACTAGTACGTATAAGATATAGAATGAAGCCTACTGAATCTGACGGAAAACATTTGAATCTCGAGTATGTAAATCTTACGGCTTATCAAGTAGATATAGCATTTTAAAAGAAGACAAAAAATAACAAATAGAGAACACATAGAGAGAAAAAACTGTCGCGCTTACAAAAATCTTCAACATTAATATGAGAAGGATTCCGTAATCCTAGTAACAATAGGTTTTAAAAAAGGACACCCCATTTCACAGTACTTTCAACTCTACTATGCACAGATAACGTTACCAAAAACATTCCGTTTGTTTACAAAGGTCTTACATTGCGGGCTGTTGCGGCAGATATATTTTCAGCGGTAAGTCCGTAAAAACCCGGTATCGTTATTTGAATGCTTACCTACATTCTGACGGAACCATCTTCAAAAACCTAATATTCGAAGCACTTGATGTGTCACACTATGATAAGATAAGCGAGTATAAAGCTAAGTTGATAGTATGTATGCGTAAAACAGACGTATGACGCAGTTTTAGGATGCGATAGGAGTCCTGGGTTTAATTTCCGACGGAGCAAAGGTTGGAATTTCGAATAATAAATTTAAATTTCTATTTTTGCTCTGGGTGAGTTCTTCTATTATGTGTTTTCACGACACCTATCCCATAAAATAAGTCTTCATTCTTCCTTTATTCTCATATTAGACTTTGCTCGAGATATCATAGCATACTCTATTCTGATTCAATCTGAATTGATAGAGATACGGGTTGTAAGCTTAATAAAACTGTTTCGAACCAGATGAAACTAGATATCGACATAACCTTATCTTGGCTTCCTAAATAAAGCACGAAAGTAAGTTGCCTTTAGTTGTCTGATCTCAAACTTACAGACCGTGGTTATTCATTTAATCGCGCTATTTTGTAGAATCGGACGTTTAATCTTAAATCGCTGTCCTGTCGCGATGTAACACATTCACCCACAATGGCCGCTGTAAAATAAAACCTCAACAACAAACTCGTTTAAACAGCAACACAAATATTTGAGTTGCGCTAATGTCGCAGCAAAAGTATGGAGTCAGCAAACAAGCTGTTGTTTCATTTATTCTTTCATTTCGTGCCTTGTTGCACTGCGGAGTGGGAACAATGCTTACCTATTAAATAGTCAGGGAATTTTGGATGTTAGAGAAAATTCTAGATATCCCATGGGTGTATTATGCTAGATATTACAATATTTGAGTACAGTTTTTATGTCCTCAATTACGATATTTATGTTCGAAAAGATATTCTTATCTATTTGGACAAAGGGGCGTAAAGTCGGAGTTTTTTTTCGCCCGCTTTTTTCTCCCAGTCTACGTTTTGCCTGAGGGGCGATCAAAGCGGATGTATGTATTTGTATATAATAATTTTAAATGTATGACGTTCATTAAGTGTGCATAAATTGTACCTAATAAAGAATAAAAGCTTTTGCCTTAGACTTTGACTTTTGAGTCGATACTTTGAACCTTGCTATATTGCTTGCATTTCTGTTCTTCGTGGCATGCCAGGGTGTTCGTTAGTATCGATTGGCCAGAAGTCGTTCAACCTGTGGAGAACACTACGGGTTGTTTTAAAACACCCCATCCTTACTTACTGACTTGATCTCGAAAGCTACTTGACCTCTGATCAAAGAAATTTGTTGAGAAGGCCTGTAGGGGTAGAAAACGTCAGTACAGAACGAATTTTACAATAAAACATCCCTAAGACAGTAAAGCGGTGATAGCCCAGTGGCTTAGAATTCGACCTCGAATCGAGGGGTCCGGGTTCGAATCCCAGTGGCACGCACCAATGACTTTGTAAAAAAGTTATGTGCGCTTTATAAAATTAAATATCACCTGCTGTTACGGTGAAGGAAAACATCGTGAGAGATCCTGCATGCCTGAGAGTTCAAAAAAAAAATGTTCTCAAAGGCATGTGAAGTCCACCAACCCGCATTAGGCCAACGTGGTGGACTAAGGCCTACATCCCTCTCATTGTGAGAGGAGACCCGACCCTGTAGTGGGTCATTAATGGGTTACTGACAAGACAGTATTGTGGCTAAGAATTTAGTATCTTATTGGAAGAGCCCGGTTACGAATCCCAATGGCAAGCAAGGATGTTACCCTTAGTCCACCACGCGCACATTTAAGCATTCTCTTATATTATTCTCTTCTAGGGGGACCGTTATAAGAGAAGACCCGACCTTGTAGTGGAACACCAATGCGTCGTAGACACACTTCCATAAAGAAGTAAAATTGGTGTTAAAAATTTGCAAGAATCTACTTCATTCGAAAGAGTTAACTACCCATATTTCTGTCCACAAACACCACCATTTTCTACCACTTTGAAACTGTACATTTCACAGTTATCTGTGCACAGCTCATGGTGCTCGCGTGTATTTTTACTCTGTATTCTCCGTTAACGCGCTGCGTCCGTCCTGCGATATTTATGTTCAGTGAGTTTTGTTTTAGTTTTAACCTTTATTGCAGTTGCTACTTTTTATGTTACACAGGTAAAGTTCGCATAACCCAAGGACTAAACGGATGGCAAGCTAAACTTCATTGAATAATTGAAACTGCCAGTAACTAATAACCTGTGCTAATAACAAAAAGGACCTAAAGTACTGTTTGATTTTTGACAAAGTGAGATCTTCTGACAGAGGTGATGGTGCCTGTGTGTGTGTTCTAATTACGACTATTCGGAGTTTTGTATACAGGTGAATTTTCCAAGTGTGCGTCGGGGAAATCTTAAAGTATGAGGATAAGCGAAAATTACTGAAAGGCGACTAAAACTAAAACTATGTAGTTTTAGTTTTCATCCAAATCATCGGATTTTTGAAAAATCAAGAACCCAGAAACATCCAAAAATCTAACCGGTTGATTTGGAAAAAAAAATCACACCCTGTATTATTACATCATTCGATAGTGTCACTAATACGGAACGAATTCTGGAAAGCAATTACATACGGCAAACTTACGAATGAAGTTCATTTTTAATAAAATATGTTTTTTTCATTGAAACCTTAACTGAAAATTATTGCCTTGTTCCCAATTTATAGCTGGACTCGATGCCGCGAGAAATAATTGTCTTAAATATAAGACAATAATTGTTTTTTCAATAAGTCATAACTAATATTGTATAGTAAATGATAGTACCTACTTCCACCTTTAAAAAATTAAACAAAAATGTAACATATATTTGTAAGCACAGATAAAAATGTAATTCCGAGTAGACAGCGTTGCAATATGGCGCGGGATTACACACGAAGTGGATGAAATATCATCCTGTTGCTAACACCTCATGTTTGTAGGCTATATCGCAGTGGAAATTATGATTATACGTTTTGTTTTAATTATTTTATAGTTGTTTAAAACAAAAGCAACACTATAGAAAATCTAATTACGATTTAAACAGAACGGTTTATTTCCCGGACATTTTAAACCGTTCAAAATTAGCCTTAAACGAATAATTTACGTCACACTCAACAATAATAACATGTGGTTGTTCATGTTCAAAACGACACACAGTTCGCTTGAGCAGTTCGTTTACAGACATACAGACATAAGAAATTCACCACCACAATGATCATGTAAGCCTTCTCTTTGCAAAGGTCTTTAATTCGAAAGGCCTTTGATGTGCAACTGTGCGTCTTCAAGCGGAAACGGATTCCTACTTGAGCTTCAGTGTGAGCTTAAGAATGATTCATGTGAATATATGAGTTGAATATAATAATATGAGGTAGGAGTAGGTATGGGTGTTACTCATAAGTTAAATAGGTACTAGAATAATATGCCGTTAGGTACCTGGCTTCGATAACGTCACGCTTTTTACGCCAGAAATTTATTTGATGACTTTATATTTCTTTTTCTCGCTTATTTGTTTATCTTAGTAATCCTAGAAATTGAACAACTTTCAACAAAATTTTGCCACGTTTAATTGCAAAATTTCTCTCTCTCTCTTTCTCTCGAGCCTAAATTCTAACGGCCACGCAGACGAAGCCTCGAGCAAAAGCTAGTTTTCTGAGCATAAATTATTATTATAAAAGTATCTAATGCTAAAAAATTGCACTATCCGTCTGACTGCACCGATAGTTGCGATAACAAGTCTACGAAACGCGATGCCTAGAGCCAGTAACACCAGATCGATTGCAATCGAATGGAAAAGTATTTTTATTCGGAAAGAACTTTCTTACATTGTAACACTCGTTTCGGATACTGTTTGCATACCGGCAACCTAATAAACGAATGGAGGAACAAATAAAGAAGAACAAAAAGTTCCGATTCCAAAAAAGTTTGAATTTGGGGAACAACGCACAACAAAAACAAAGAACAACTTCCACAAAAGCAGAAAGAAAACAATGGGTTCTTTGTTCTGTAAACAATCCAATTAGCGACGCGAGGGCGGAGGACAATTAAACACGATCTTTGATATCGAGGAGCCTTGATTAAAGGCAGGATTAGGTTCAAAGGTCAGGTAAAAGTAAGGTGTCCATAATAAATCGGTAAGGTACCTATCGGTAATACACCAACCGTATTAGGCTAGCTTCTTATTGAGAGAGAAGACCCATACAGTGGATCATTAATGGGTTAAAGGCAAGGGGTGATAACCCAGTGACTAAGAATCCGGCTTCGAGTGGTCCGGGCTCAAATCACAGTGGCACACAATAATGACTTTCTAAAAATAAAAATTCAAAATATCATCTGCTGAAGGATATGATGATATGATGAAGGAAAATATCATGAGGAATGACGTGACCTTATAGTGGATCGGTAATGGGTTATAGAGATATGAAAGATACGATATTAAAATATAAAACCGACACCTACAAAGAAAGGCATGATAATTGCCGAAAATTTCTCAAAAGCACGTCTACCGAGTAAACTGTTAGAAAAATGCGCCCCCAGAGACGGGGGCGACTTTTTTAATTTCTCAAAGTGTCATTATAAACTGTAACGGCACTTTGTCTACAGAAAGCCCCTCGGGGGACCGATTAGTGCGATCCGGTTTTGGACCACAATCTATATGATTATCACGTTTCTCTACTGATGGGCCTAATTTTGCTCAAGTGGAACAAAATTCCGCAAGAAAATTCCGTAACGTTCGACCATATTTTGCACTTTTTTTGGAGTATATTGTGTTTTATTCTAGATGGAAGCATGATTGTTTAAGTATTTTGTGCATGGTTTTACATCCTAAAACAGCTCCTTGAATTTTTATAAAATTTATTTATTTTGTAGTTCTAAAGCATACCTATAAATTTTACTATTGCCAAAAGTTGACTGGTCGATAATGCCACTAGGCACTAATCGCCTATTGCGTTACACAACAAAAGGTAAATAAATGAATAAATAAAACAAAATTTAAAATCAAGCTGCCTGTCTGTTTATTAAACAATATCAAAGCAACTACTTTGAATATACAGGCTGTGAATTATACCAATACTTCTTATGAAATGAACAAACTTGCTTTAGTTACTCTACCAGAAAATTCTTAAGATTTCGAAAGCTTGTAACAAGAACATTTACCGTCTACCGATCTCATTAAATCGTGTAAGTTCTGAGCTTAATATGGAATTTATTAAAGCCCTACTTCAAACTCAATATCGGGTATCAGCTAATAACTTAGCTAATTAAGACGTCCCAACTCATATTAATTTTAATATAAAAACAATCTTGGGAAAGCTCGTTATGGCGTAGGCATCAAACTTAACCGAACCTTCTGATAAATCTTTGCTCCATACCTGCACTGTAACGGAACTTAGTCTTTTCAATCAGAATTATACCTTAAATACCTCATAATACAGTTCCTTTTGCAGTGTCTCATATTCGGAGTTATTACGTTCGATGATGCAAATGCAACATTAGGTCAATTATCCGAAACAAAGTTACATCAGCCGAAATGCTGCAATCAAAAACTAACTTTATTTCCATCGTGTAAATACCAATTTTGAACAAAAATTTGGCGTTGCTGCATCACAATGCAAAATTAATCTTTATCCGTCGGTTTAAGGTTGGTGTTTGACTGCAGGGGTGTAAGACAAGTTTCTTACGGGAAGTTGGAGGAAGACTTAAATCACCACGGGCGAATTAATCGCCCCTATTGTTTGGCTGATCGGTGCCTTGAACGTACCGTAATGGTGATATATGGCCCTTCCGGTTCATTAGGGGATGTTAGGTTTACTTACGAGTCATCTGATAAAGCGGCAAAGTGAACATTACGTTAAGGTCGCATCTGTCGATGTGTCTTTATAATCCATCCATCCGTTAGCATTGTAAAGTCGATTTAACGTTCATTGCGTGATAGACACCACAGTGTTTTGAAAAATAAACATTTCAAATTAAATGTTCTTCTTACTTTTTAGGTTATTTATAAACATTTGTGTGTAGTTATCTGCTTAAAATAATGGCATATCTAAAAATGGTGAATGTAAATCAAAATAATTAGTAACAACGATATACCTATCTATATTTGTACAAATAAACATTTTGTCTTCGTCTTGAGTGTACTGAAGACTATCTGGTAGGAAGATGGCTCGTTTCTATGTTGTACTGTGTATTATGGTGTTCCGACCCGAATTAGACCAGCGTGGTGGACTAAGGCCTACATCCTTCTCATTGTGAGAGGAGACCCGAACCTGCAGTGGGTCATTTACGGGTAATAGACAAAATTGTAATGTATTTTATAGAAGTTATGTATGAAAATACTATTTCTACGTCTCAAATGCGTAAATGCTCAGATTTTTTACCTATCTTTGGAACACCAAAACCAGCCAACCTACAATGGTAGTTTAATGTTCTGAAATAGAGGTTTTAAGCTTGGTAAAGGCCAAAAGTTTTTACAAAACTTGTCTTCTAAATAAGGTGAAGTTTTATATTATAATTAGATAGGCTTTATTCATGCTTTATCATATTCCATACAGCAGTATAACGAGCGAGATAATATCATCTTTCTTTAAGTATGCTTATTATTTGCGTTATTAATTTATTTTAGGTTTTAAAAGAGCTATTAAAGGAACAAAAGATATATTATTTTAACTAAGTAACTATTTTATTCTCTCCAGTCCAAGATATGAATACCTGCAATGAAAAGTAAGCGCGCCATGAATACATTATCAACTTCTGAGCGATTTATAACGAAGAAACACTTCGTATAATTGAAACCATTAAAATTTGCGCGCTATTATTAAAGGAAACCTTGATATTTGTCATGAATTTTGTTTTGAAAAGTCATATTGGATGAGATAACTGAGGTGTCTCTTAAATAAGTCTTTTAAAAGATTTCGTAATTTTTTCGAAACTAAAATAATACATATAAAAAGCTTTTCATAACCTAAGCTAGAGAAATAATTGTAAACGTGTTCTTAGGTATTGTAGTAATCATAACTGGTTAAAATATGTATTTATGTAATTATAACTGATAATTTTATATTAATAATATTATAAATTGTGCTAGTTTTAAATTAAATGGCGATTAAAAGTAAAACACGAAATAAAAAAAAAACGTGCATATATAATATAACTTCGAAATGATTAAAAAACAATTACAATACACCGTGGAACACGAACTCCAACAGATGTGAGGAACAAAGAAAACAAGGAACAAAGTTCCGCGGCCATCGAGAACATTGTTCTGTTCCGAGTAAAATTGTTCCGCTCGCGAGCACAACCTCAATAGAGGCACTCAATGTTAATGAATATAATACTCGAACATGTTCTTGCTTAGAAGTTCCGTCCTTTAGGAGGTACGCTTAATTCACTTAGTGACGAAGTTTAAGCTGCTTTCATTGTGAACGTCCTACAAATAGGTCTATAATCTACTGTGAAAATATAGGTAAAATATAATCTACTGCGAAATGTGCATGAGAATTTTTAAGCTAGCTTGTAAAAACGGCTAGCTTGCTAGCTTGTAAAAACTGTTTTTATTGACAATCTTTTAACCAAATGCCCTCAAGCATTTTAATCTCCTCTAATCGACTCCGCCTGGTTCTGAGCACTTTGAATCCAACTATTTTCCGCTGTCTTTTCAGGTCATCAGTCCACCTGGTCGGAACGTGGCCTGTGCTCTTTTGGCCTAGACGTGGTCTTCATTCGAGGACATTTCTTCTCCATCGATTGTCAGTCCTGCGAACGAAGTGGCCAGCCCATTGCTACTTTTACTTGCATGACGGCTGTGTTGGTCATATTCGTTCTTCCGCAGATTTCGTCATTTCACTGAGCAACTCTGAGCTTGCGAAATATATAAAGAATAACAAATCCTAAATTATAGCAAACAACCTTTACAATTTTCCATAATACGTTGTTTGAGCATTCTTGAATACCCACACGAAAACAATTTTCATGAATTCGATAGAGCTTAGTGAGTCCCACCCACACAAAAGACGCCAACATTACCCTTAGAATTTTCAGCTTATTAACTTATATAAGTCTGGTCTGGAATTTTCCAGACATTTCTATCGAAGAGATTAAATTTTGACGTCTGAAGAGTCTAAAAATCAAATAACAGTTATCTTAGTGAATAAATAAAACGTTAAATTTTGTTTTCATTACGCACTCAAACAGAGGCTGATCTTTAATAGCTTTTAAATCAGCTTCAACTAAATAAATAAATATTATTTATTTAGTTTAAAATATTTATTTAGTTTAGGAATAGAATAAAAATAAATAAAAATAAAATTTTATAAATATTTTTTTTAATAATGAGTCCAAACCACTGTCCTGCGGCAGGGTACCCAAGACGCTAGCTGCATTCCCCCTTTGGATAGCAATACTTATCCTTTGTCCAAAGAAGGATCCAGCTCTAGGGTCCCCAGTAACGTGATTTAATTAAATTTAATTAAATTTACTAAATAAATTACTTTTCGAATTTGCATACCTGAAAAGGTGAATATGGATTGATCAAAATGCCCTGTAAAATCAATAACTAACCCTTATTTCATTTCAAATAGCTTCCATCTATCAAACGAATCTCTCTAAGAAATCTTAGTTTCCAGTCAAACAGATAAAATTTGAAATAAGTTTCTTAATTTCTATCGAGCTAATAAGACGTAAAGAGAGCTCTCCTCAAAGCCGGCAGCTTTACCTTGACATGCACACACAAATGTGACATGTACGTGTGTACATTCTTGCCAGTAACCTATTAATGACCCACTACAGGGTCGGGTCTCTTTCTCGTAATGACAGGGATGTAGGCCTTAGTCCACCACGCTGGCCTGCTGCGGGTTGGTGGACTTCACATACCTTTGAGAACATTTTTTTTGTGAACTCTCAGGCATGCAGGTTTCCTCACGACGTTTTCCTTCACCGTAACAGCAGGTGATATTTAATTTTAACAGTGTACAGTGTACATCCTTATACGTGTCAAATTCAAATTTCAATGAATAATAGTCCAACTTCGACTACTTTGCGATCTCTTGTTTTATATAATACTTAGGCTACTTTTAAGGTTGAATTTACTCGGCTAGCTTGATGGTTTTATTTTTTATCATTTCATTTCATAAGTTTCCAGTTCCATTTTGAATTCTAAACCACTCAAACTATTTTTAAAGAACTTGGTATTGTGTCCAGTATTAACTACTAGACTATCACCGCTGTTAAAATTAACTGTTGGTTTTAGACACATATTTAAATAGAATTTTAACTTCATTTTTAATTTTAATCTAATCTGTTGTTTTTTATTTCAGGTAAGTGTCTTTAGACTAACGGAGAAGTTGCGAAGAGAAGCCCAGTAATCCTTTAATCTTCGAAGGGTTGATGGAGAAACCACTGGCTTAAGTTTACGTAAGTTTTAAAATTCTTTGTCGTCTGAAGAAAACTTGTCATTACTTAAAACTTTGTATTAAGCTTTTTGTTCGTAATTAATAAAATGATTAAGATAATTAATGAAACCATTATCTTATCTAGCTTCTGAAAAACAATCTTTGACTGTTTCAAAAAACAATCTCAGAAACCGCAGACTTCAAATTACTGTGTTGCTAACGTCGAAAATGGATGAAATCAAAATATATTGAATGAATGAACGAATTAATATTTACAAAAAAAGATTTAAACAAAATTGAATTTGTTATCTATTGTTTCAATTTCTTTCCTTTTTTTGAATTCTTAAGTGATAATAGATAGATGATAGCCCAGTGGCTTAGAATTCGACCTCGAATCGAGGGGTCCGGGTTCGAATCCCAGTGGCACGCACCAATGACTTTGTAAAAAAGTTATGTGCGCTTTATAAAATTAAATATCACCTGCTGTTACGGTGAAGGAAAACATCGTGAGGAAACCTGCATGCCTAAGAGTGCACAAAAAAAATGTTCTCAAAGGCATGTGAAGTCCACCAACCCGCAGTCTGTAGTGGTGCGTGGTGAACGGCGGCCTACATCCCTCTCATTGTGAGAGGAGACCCGACCCTGTAGTGGGTCATTAATGGGTTACTGACAATAGATAGGTGACCAGTTTATATTTAAAATGTAAAAAGGTACCATTCAGGCCTATTTATGGAAGGACAGCAGACAAACTGACTGCTTTCAACGACAGTGTAAGCAAAGGTTGTATTTCAAAATAATCCATCTTCAAAATCATTAATAAAATAGAGTCTTATGCGGGATTTAATCTAATATGCCAACAGTATTAGACTATGTTATGAAATCTGAGATCTTGAAAGATTTTCGTAATAAAAACCCTTTAACCCTTAGCAATTAAACAACTCAATTCATATCCAATTACGACCCCAATAACAATTATCGTTTAGAACGATAGCAACATTTGGCACGATGTTATTATTATGTCTTTAGACCTAAGGAAATACGTGATAGGATTTATAATTGCCCAGTGGTCGTATTTGACCCTTTAGGGTGTAACTACAACCAGCAATGAGTTCATGTCAGCGAGAAAATATTGAGCATCTAGAAGATGTTCCTTCCTTCTTTCCTTTGAGCCCTTGGTAGTCCACTGCTGGACATGGGCCTCCCTTAACCGACGCCACTCCGTCCGGTCCTGGGCCCTCTGAATCCAACGGTTTATCGCTGTCTTCTTCAGGTTTTCAGTCCACCTGGTTGTAGGGCGGTCTGTGCTCCTCTTGCCTAAACGTGGTCGCCATTCTGATTTTGAAGTGATAAGAATTTGTATGCGTGTTAAAATCATGGAGGCTCTATTTTAGGCGAATATCTTAGTCGTCATGAGTAACAAAACACGCGCGATCGATCTCAGTTAGGATTTCTATCATAATGATGTGTTTTAATGGGCAGCAGTGACCACCTAAACACGTCAGCCAGTAACTCAAGGCGATATGCAACAATCAAGATTTATAGTTAAAACACTAATAAAATCTAATACCATACAATGTTTCTCTCACTTACCTATAAGTAGTTGATTCTATAAAGTGACTGGGCTCTAAAGGAATCTGGGTAGATCGTAAAAGCGGATCCTTTACCCCTCATCGGTTTAATAGCTCCGTTTATAACCAATTACGGTCGTACTAATAATCCTTCTAGTGATGTTGAAATTTGGCATAATATTATTATGCCTTTAATCCCAAGGAGATATTTCTAGGGTATAGTAAGATAGGCTAAAATAGGCTCTGTAATCTTATCAGACAGGTCAGACTTGATAAACCAACGTGAAGCAAGTCAGTAAACCCATTTATGACCCAATACAGTGTCGGGTCTCCTTTCACAATGAGAGGGGTGTAGGCCTTAGTCCACCACGCTAGCCTACTGCGAGTTGGTAGACTTCACATACCTTTGAGAACATTTTTTTGAACTTTCAGGCATGCAGGTTTCCTCACAATGTTTTCCTTCACCGTAACAGCAGGTGATATTAAATTTTATCAAGCCCACATAACTTTTTAACAAAGTCATTGGTGCGTGCCACTGGGATTCGAACCCGGACTCCTCGATTCGAGGTCTAACCTACCATCACCGCTTTTTGAAGTGTAAAACGACCTAAAAAACGAATATTAAAAATAGTACACCTAATTCCCTCCCTCTTTTATTTATTCCGCAAAATTTCAGTTTTCCCCAAAAATTCCTAGCTCCATCTTGGCTAAGGAACTGCGTTTGACACATCGCCGGCGGCACGTCGCTGCAATATAAATCCGCAAACGCAAATCCAGAATGCACAATTGCAGTGTCAACTTGCTTATGTTGCGCTCCTTGGAACTGGAATTTTTATCATCCGAGTGATCTACTGTTGTATTTTTACCGACTACAAAGGAGGTTTTCGTGTGAACATAGGCAGACAACGCGTGACGGCTGTAGAAAGGATTAAATAAATTGATTTGAAATCGTATAAGTGATTAATTTATATAAATTGGCGACGAAAAGTTTAAACTCCTGAGCGTATTTTATTACTTCTTTCATGGTCTCCGGTCGCCGTGAACATACAAATACAAGACCATATCGTACCACACGCATCCGGACCCGAAACAAAAATCTAAACTCATCATTCAAACCTCTGTTCCACTGGGAATCGAACCCAGGACCTTTCACGCAGCGCACCGGCACCTTAACCACTGCGCCACTTAGGTTGCCACGATAAAAAAATATTGTCACTCATATTCTAAATTCTATGAGACCACGATCTCGGTATACTCACGTATAAGTAAAACCATAAGTTTCGCATTAAATCCCATGTGTAAACCCCCAGAAAACGTCAACACTACCCGTAATCTGTCCCCTAGGTCTAGATCCCGCCTAATCCCACGAGTTAACGCGTTAGTAAATATGTGTTGGCTCGAGCATTACTCTCATGTCGAAGAAAATAATAGTAGTGTACCGGCACCTTAACCACTGCGCCCCTCAGGTTGCCACGACAAAAAAATTTATCACTCAATTTCTATAGATGTCGGTAAACCAAAATGTCGGTACACTCACGTGTATGTAAAACCATAAGTTTCGCATTAATCCCACGCGTTAAACCCCAGAGTACGTCAACACTACCCATCCCCAGCGTCTAGATCCCGCCTAATCCCGGGAGTTAACGCGTTAGTAAATTTGTGTTGGCTGCTACCCGTGATCATTTCAATTTAACTCATGTGGGGACCTTAAAAGCTTCCTTAATTGTTTGAGACACCCCTTGGTGGGGGTGGGTGAATGCTTAATGCAATTGAACCACTGAACGAGGTCACCTAACCAACACGTTAATTTTATTTATTTATTTACTTATTTAATTCAGACAATGTCCATAAATATCAATTAGCAATAACAATACATCAATTAATTAAAATTACATTAACATTAATATAATACAATTAAAATTACATCAAAATTAATATAATACAATTAAAATTAAAATCAAAATCAGAATTAAAATTAAAATTGAAATTAAAAATTAAAATAAAATCACAATTTAAAAAAAAAATTATTCTAATCAATACCTTCTACCGCGTTGTGGGACATGTAGGGTGGTCCACTGTTTTAGTATTGGGCCGTCGACTCGGTCCGCTACCGTACGCAGCACGCTGTTGGAACTCTCGCGCACCCGCCGCCACAGAGATGCCACTCGCTTGCGGATAATTGCGTGAAAGCCATCTATGCGACATTCTGTGAACATCCCCGATGCGCTGCAGTGACGCGGAAGTCCCATGAGTGCCCTGAATGCATTATTATACTGGATGCGCAGGCCGCTGTGCACTCTTTTGCACTCTTGTGCACTCTTAAGCACGCTATAAATATAAATGTTGATAGATCATTTTGAAGGTGGTAGAAACATTTTGGTAAAGTAAAATAAATTCTTGAGTTTTGGTTGGGTATATTTAGTTCCCAAAAATACCAATTATTTAGGCATTCATCTAAAAAATGAAGAAAATATTTTTTTGTATAGCTTGTGTAGTGTCTTAAATTTTTATTCATTTGACGAAGTTAAATATCCACATATTATAATGTCAGGGAGTATATTTATCCTGTGTTAGGTCAGGCTCCTGTTTTAGGTATTATTATGGTTGTCCGTTGGCCGTAATAACCATGAAACCTACATAATCCCTTGCGTTGAAGACAGTAAAATCAATATTTTAAATAATATCTCAAATTTTACGTAAACCCCCCTACGTCTAGACCTAAAGATATTAGATCGTAGTTTTGGTATATCTTCGCATTAAATCCCACGCGTTAAACCCCAGAGAACGTCAACACTACCCATCCCAGCGTCTAGATCCCGCCTAATCCCGGGAGTTAACGCGTTAGTAAATATGTGTGTTGGCTGCTTCTCGGGCGATCATTTCAATTTAACTCATGTGGGGACCTTAAAAGCTTCCTAAATTGTTTGAGACACCCCTTGGCGGGGGTGGGTGAGTGCTTAATGCAATTAACCACTGTAAGAGGTCACCTAACAGGAGCGTTTGGAGCAACGCGTTAAATGATGTTAATAATAAAATAGATAAGCGTGGGTGACTTTTATATAGAGTTGATTTTGATTTATAGATAAAATACCAATTTTTAAATAATGTGCAATTAGAGGACGCCCATGTCCAGCAGTGGACTACCAAGGGCTGAAAGGAAGGAAGGCAGAATGTGAAATAGTCTTACTGAACGGTTGATGTGAATATCGATTTATCAACATTTCTTTTGGCTATGAAACTATGAACAAAAGGAAGAGTCCATTTTTATCGAGGTTAAGATAATAGATAAGAACAAGATAAAGTAGTGGTTTGGCAAAGGGTAATCTCCCACCAGGCTAGGTGATCACTGATCATGCCTGCCGAGTTTTGTTCTTGTATATGCCAGCGATGTAAAAAACTTCTATACCGTGATTCAGGATAACCGTGGCGTCATCTCTTGATGAATAACGTGGTCACCACAATGGTTACGTAGACCTAGGCTTAGGCCCAAAAAACTTAGTAAAATCCACTTTGTAGCTCGCTGAAATTTCTTTTGGTTAGCAGGTGTACATACAACAGTTTTTTATCATTTGTATTCCGGAAATCATCCACATGACTCTCCGATATGTAGGTGATTTAACATTTTTTTCGTATATGTGTTTTGTAATATGTGTTTCAGTTAGTATCTAAAAAATGTTATAAAACAGTTTTTTATTTCATCGTAAAAATCGCTTTTAGTCGCAAAAAAAACGCATAAAGTTCGATCACTAACGCTATCGGCGCTATTGTTGCGTTACCGTTAAATAAACGTCGTTATGGAGCTTGGTAAACATGGACAGAGTGAAATTGAAACGCAAACTGGATTTTGATCAGTATTTTTAAAAATATTGTTAAAATATTTTGAAAAGAACGGAAGGCTCTTACTTTAGCAAGCTTTGTTTCAAGATAAATAAACCCCAAAATAATAATTATCAGTGTATTTTATTTACAATCCATTGCTGGACATGGATCACCTATTGACGAACCTTTACCAATTTATGAATGAGTTTAAGATCGCTGGAAAATACTACATTTAATGCTTAAAATACATTTAATACATTTTAATGCTTAAAGAGCAGGGGTCTGTCACCATTTTTTTTTTTGGTTGTAAACCCATTGAAGTTAAAAAAGCCGCATTGCTTTTAGAAACTCTAGTATCTTTTAGCTGGATTTTATGCATACAGAATTTCCATATTTATTTTGGTTCCACATAACCAATCGGAAAAATACAATACGTCGGGTATACCGGCCGCGTAGAGAACGATTTTTTACAACTAAAAGTAAATTTGCACGTGAAAATGGATTTTATAGAAGCTTTCAAAACCATTTCGAGTTACTACCACCAGTTTTCTGTTCAATGTTTTTTTACCGACTTCAAAAAAGGCGATTATCAATTTGACTCGTATGTATGTTGTATTGAGGGAGCTACACAATATTTACATATAATGTTGGTCTATTACGGCTTCCAAACAAGTATACCAAACAAACTTCATGGGTGTATGTATGTATAATCGATTTCATTCGATCCAGGGTCTTTCGAATTTTTTTTGGCTTCATCTGGTCTTTCCTTCATCTACAACGGCCAGTACTCATGTAATAACTTGGTTAATATTAGACCTTTAAAATAACCGGTTATTGAAATTATCAAACGTTATAACTATTAGAGATACATGAATAAAGAAAGAAAATGTTTATTACTTCTGTGACTGCTACAATTATTGATTATGAGGGTATTTTCGTCTACGGGATTCATTAAAGCCTGGTCAAGTTGGATGTTTATTGATCCAATATCTTCAATTTATTTTTGCAATTTATTACAATACATCAACATACATAGAATTTATTTTTGGATTCGGGGATATTCTTTGGGTACAGGTCGTAAACAGGGAACAATAATGACTGTAGTGGTCCCATTCCTGTTTTTAGACATACAAAAACGTCCTTTTTAAGCAGATTGCCGAGTTCCATTGTTTTAATTAAAGAAAGGAAGAAATTAGTGATGTAGCGAGTCGCGCCCGCTCAAGTCAGTGCTTGAGTATTTTTTTCAGTTACTCGAATATTTAAATGAAATTTTGAAATACTTACCTTTGTCGATAGTTTATCAATTATATTCAATTAATAGGTAGTAAAAACAAGATTTACTCGAGGAGATACTTATAGCGAGGTACCTTTTACCTACTCAAAGTCAGCTATGAAGCAGCATATTCTTTATGTCTAAAATTTTAAATTTTCCTCTTTGGTTGGCCCAGAAAGAGATTTGAAGCAATTCTCTAACCTCGTTGAAGTAGTCGTTCAAATCAATCAAGAGATTACGTGTGTAATCTCAAATTCATCTTTTTTTATTTTATTGTATAGCTTGGCCAGAAGGGCTATAAAATTCTTTTATATATACTATAATTCTTTATATTATTATACTCGAGCTTAGGACGTTATATTTAAACAATAAAGCCTATAGACTGGAGTTATAAAAATGGAATAAGAATGGTGGAATAAAAATAGCCCATATAGAACTGGAGATATATATCGGTTATTTTTTTTATAATACTCAAGTATAGCCTGATTTTTTCGACCGATACTGTGGACTCGAGTTCTGTACCTATCGATTATTTTGTAACGAGTTCCGTAAAACCCGAGTACAAACGACTTGGAACATCTTTATAGGAAGTACGAAACATTGCGAACAGAAAACGAATGTTTTACGAAACGGGAGCTAATGAAGGAACGTTGACGAAGTAATGGAGTCGCTTTCATTACAGGTTTAAAACTTTGGAGTAAAATCTGAAAAATAAAAAAAAATTACCCACAAAAATTAAATTTTAGTTTAACGTTGCCTTTTGGAAATCGATACACCTCTAAATATTTCACAAGTAGGGGTTTTAGTTGGTGGATAGAAATTTGACATAACTAATGCCTCTGAAAGGTTTCTTTGCCGTTAAGAAAGGAAAGTAGTTGAAAGTTATTTATTGTATAGTGAAAATGGTTGCTGTTCGGTATGCGATCTATTAGTAACCCACTGCAAGATCGGGTCTCCTCTTACAAGAAAAAGAATGTAAGACATGCAGACTTTCTCATATTTCTCATGTTGATCTCCACATATACAGCAGGACATCTAATTTTGACAAAGGGCACGAAACTTTAAAAAAAAGGCTATTGGTGCGTGCCACTAGGACTCGAAACCGAACCATAAGAGACGAGAGAGAAATTTTATTAGTCACTGGGTCACCGCTTCATCACTATTTATTACTGAAAATCCTTATCACTATCGTTAATTAAACTCACACACGAGTCAAAGTCGATGTTTCATTTTAAATAATTCCCACCCTGTTTACAATTTTCATCATTTTCAATGAGTGTAATATCCATTATACTCGTAATTGAATTCTGAGCCGAGGACAGATGTCCGACACCATTTACATATTCGGTTCCGCCTGTTGTTCCGGGATTATTTCCATATTCCAAACAGACAAAGGTTTAATCAAAATCTAGTGAATATGCTTTGTGCTACGTGTAAATATTGTCTCATCGTGAAAGATGATCGAGGAGAGATTATTGTTTGTATCTGTTAGCGAAAAATAACACGTTTTTATATAATACTGCTAATATAAATTTTTAATTATTTATTATTAACATATTGATTCTCAAAATCCCAATTCTCAATATCTTAGTGGCTAAAAATTCGGCCTATTACTCGACTGGTACACAGCGGTGATAGCCCAGTGGCTTAGAATTCGACCTCGAATCGAGGGGTCCGGGTTCGAATCCCAGTGGCACGCACCAATGACTTTGAAAAAAAGTTATGTGCGATTTATAAAATTAAATATCACCTGCTGTTACGGTGAAGGAAAAACATCGGGAGGAAACCTGCATGCCTGAGAGTTCACAAAAAAATGTTCTCAAAGTCATGTGAAGTCCACCAACCCGCAGTAGGCCAGCGTGGTGGACTAAGGCCTACATCCCTCTCATTGTGAGAGGAGACCCGACCCTGTAGTGGGTCATTAATGGGTTAAAACAACAACTCGAGTGGTCCGGGTTCGAATACCAGTAGAACGCAGTAATGACTTTCTTAAAATTGTTATTTGCTGTTTTTAAAATAAATAATTATGCGGCTGAAATATTGAAAGAATATAAACATCGTGCGGAAATTTACACGCCCGAGATTAATGTTTTCAAAGGAACGTGAAGTTCACCAACCCGCAATAGGCTCGCGTGGTGGACTAAGGCCTACATCCTTCTCATTGGGAGAGGAGACCCGAGACTACAGTGGATCACTTATGGGTTACAGACAGACAATTGACTGTCAGAGCTATTTTTCCTCTTTCTTCCATTAGTATCAGAGATAATTATCCTCTCTCTTCCATTAGTATCAGAGATAATTTTCCTCTCTCTTCCATTACTATCGGAGACACTTTTTCTTTATCTTCCACTAGTTTAAAGTAGGACATTAACCTTATCGAAAGCTAGTGAGTATTTAAAATGTCAACTGCAAATAAGGGTGGAATTACAGCTCTTGTTTAAATTCTATTTCAATATGTCCGCCATTGTCACCCTTCCGCTTAATTGCTGGGTTATTAATGGCCTCTATGTAAGTCCTCTTGTGGATGTGGATATCGTACAGTACTTATACATATAAGTACTATATGTAACTTGACCGGTTTCACAACTCAGTACTAAGAGTTGTTTCTTGGCTGCAACCCTTTATCGCCCACTGTTGGCCACGGGTCTCTCCCCACAACAAGGGAGGCAGGGCCGGATTTAGAAGTCTGGAAGCCTCGGGGCAACAAAGGAGTGGAGGCCCCTTGGTCCCAAATTATTTTCCAAATAAAATCAACAATTTTTTTTAGTCGAGTTTTCGAATAAATAATAATAATAAATTGCAAATGCTTATCAGGGCCATTTGATATTTTGATATTTTACTGATTGCCTAATTGATGAGAACAAAATATTTATTCTAATTTCTGTTAATATTTAATGTAATCATGGTTGTACAAAGTACTGTAGGTAAAGGTAAAACACAAAAAGAATATGAAAGGAAAAGTTGTATACTAGTGTTAGTCTTAATTTAATTTTTTTTCCGAAGTCTATTGTGGGGGCCCCTATTTTGTGGAGGCCCCGGGGCTGTAGCCCTGGTTGCCCTCCCCTAAATCCGGCCCTGAAGGGAGGGCCTTTAGCACACCACCACGCTGCTTGCTCGCTACTTGACGCTCCAATGCGGATTGGTGGAGAAACGGGGCAACGCTTATCGGATGTTTTCAAACCGCCCATAAGGCCTCCGACAAGGTTTAACGACTGCTATCGTATCGACAACAACCGGGACCGACGGCGTAACGTGCCGTCCGAAGCACGGAAGCGCGCATTTAATTCACCACATAGCGCGGCCTTATAATATCTATCCTAGATCTCTGTCTTCTTATAAAATCTTCTTAAGAAGTCGCTTAAAATGAAGTCTATTTAAGTAATTCAGTGTTTTCTTAGAATGTATTCCTTTGGAATTTAGTGTAATTCGTAACTCGTAAGCGAATTACTCGCTAATTTGACGAATTTATTCCAACTTCTTAGAAAGCTTCCTAATCTTTGTAACACTATTAATAATGCTTAATCTATTCATACAAAGCTTAGCTCTATGAATTGACGGACTTTGATCATTTGTAAGCAATAGTGAATGAGGGCAACTTTACTTTATTTTTAAAACGATTCTGATTCAAACCAATTGAACAAAAATATTTCAAACAAATCCGCGCCACTGAAACTCCACCCCAAAATAATAATGATTGAGGTGAGATTAGCAAAGAACCCCGCATATTATTATAACCTCAGATAGGATGTTTTGTCTCTATTTAAGATTGGTTGCGAGAATCCATGGGCTACAGGAACCACTTACGAGTAACATCAGGTGGCCTGCATGCCTTTTTACTACTCAATTACTATAAAAAGTAAAATAAAAAATTTAAAGAGAAAAATAATGATTCTTGTCTGAACCAAAATATCATAAACAAAAGTCAATTAAAAGCTATAAAGAAAGAAGTGGTCTGAGTCAAGCAACCCTTAATTTATTTAAGTACTAGTACTTTATCTCAATTTGGTCTTAATATTTATAATATTCTGGCCTTTATCAAGCTTTTAGTCTTATTCTACATTTTTGTCTCGTACTTCATTAAAAGTAAATTAATTCCCTTTCCTCGAGAAAGGACTTGTCGTATGGTAATCGATAAAAGATAAAAGAAAAAAATTAAAAAACCGACATCAAAAAATGTGTGAAATGGAAGGATGGTGTCTTGCAAAGAACAATAGAACTGACTGATGGGTTTTGATCGTTCTTTTTTGTTTGTTTGCATTTTTTCAACTTTGGGAATAGTAAAAATTTCATCAAAATCGGTTAGGTAGTTTCCGTGTTATAAACATAAAAGTAAAAATTACGAAAAAAAAATTAAACCGACTTGAAGTCGGTTTAATTTTACAACGAAGCGATATCGGATATTTTATCCAATGATGATCAGACCATTTTCGATTCGCGCCAAGACATTATATTTGCTTAACGCTTGTTCAACTTTCACTCATAATTAATGATTCTTGGAAGCAAAAATATAATCCTTATGTTGTTGAAATAATAGAGTGCGTAGGCAACCTTTGTCTTGATATTTTTGTAAATAGAGTACACAAAACGTTAATATCAGGTTTACACTGGGGGTTAGTGTTGTGGTACCTACGTGCTACGTCACTTTACTATACGATTCACGTCACGATTGTCACGATTGACAAGTCAAAAAAACGATTGATTTACGTATCTATGTGCAGTAGCGGCATTGCTAAAACTCAGACTAAGGGTACTGCCCGATGTTGCTAATTTTTTTCGATCGAAACGTGCGCTAGCAGCGGGGCTATGTCCGCTTCTTTTATAGTAAGAAGAAAATCCAACCGTAATTTTTCTAGCCCTCAGGGCATTTCTTTACGAAACAATTTCAAAATTAACGCTCTCCTGCCCTTAGTCCATAAACAGGCCCCTAATAGGAACTTAATGGAAAATTCTTTCTTTACATAAACGAATTTCCTATTAAAGTTTCCGTTTTGTTGTGCGTCTGACAACTTTGATCGTTGGATGGAAATATTTTTCACAATTGTTGCCAACAATTGTAATTCTTTGGAAAATAATTTATTATTAATCTCTGCCCACTTATTCGTGCGGATAGAACAAATGTATTTTTATAGGGGAGGTGTAGTTTATAAGGAAATGCTATGTGGCAACATTTATAAAGAAAAAAGCAGTTAGCAGCCGACCGCTGTTTGTGTCATATATGTCAGTTTTGTTTATGATTCGACAAAGGAAATTTCACTACGCTTTGATGTTACTCGAGAAAATCAGCTTCGAAAATAATTCCAATTACAACCTTTTGTCATATTTGAGTTGGAACTCGAGTAGGAATAAAAGAGGTGTTTGCTATTGACAAACAAATTGACGAATCGATTCGTAACAAACAAAAGGAATAAGCATTTATTTTCTGCTCATTGTACAAGATTGCAAGTGAAGCGATATTTATAAAAAAAAAATTAAAAAAAATAAACCGACATCGAAAAAGTATGAAATAAAATTTGTTACATACTTTAGGCCTACTATTTTTTTGATGTCGGTTTGTTGTCTATGTGTGTATGTGTGTATGTTGTTTGTTGTCTATGTGTGTATGTATGTCAAAATAGGTACTCAAACTTATGGTAGTGTGCGTGCCGTGTTTTTGACGAATTTCATGTTTTTATAATGGATTATAATTAATAAAATTTTAGAATTTGTGCATTCTTCTACATATATGTCGGAGAAAGACCATTCTACTCGACATCATCATTAGTGGTTACGTGTTCAGCAGTGGGCGTCATTTGGGTATAATGCAAGCACAAACAAAGTACTAGTACTTCAGGTTTACACAGTATTTATTCAAGGCATCACAATATTCACACACGTACAAGTTAGTTTAACATCTACATGGATGGCCTCAAACTCTTGAGAAAGAGCAGCGAGTTCGTGACACCGTTCTTACTCCACCAGAACCTTAACTCACAACTGGTCCGCCACGACCCCATAATCCCTCGAATCTCCAACAACTCCACACAATACATGGCGAACTAGAACGTGTACCGACCACGCTCTGAGTTATCCTCTACTTTCAGCCTATTTCGTAAACATTCGATTACAATACGAGTAATTATCACAATTATTATTCACAATACAACAACAAGATGTAGTAGAAAATCTATTGACAATTAATGACATTACAAACAAGATTTTTGACAGATTACTCTTTTTTTTTAAAACAAGTTCAAAATAAGGTTCTAAACATTCTAGCATTGTATGGCCAGTAATCAACTTGGCTTGAATCCTTCTCCGACACGGCCTTCCTGACCTCTCACACGTCCTCGTGTGGTGATAGGGGACGACCACCATTGATATCTGTGAAGACAAACACGTAATTTTAAAGTAATTTGTTCGGCCACTCCTGACCAAAGGGTTACATCTGTCTTGCAAAAGCTCTATCTTATCTCTCTACTCATAAATACACCTCATACTGACGTCTTAAGGCCACCTCGCCTTTCATTCTATTGAATGGCCACCTCGCCTTTCAATAGCTACCTCGCCCTTGAATAGCCACCTCGCCCTTCAATGGCCACCGCGTCACTTTAGACACTTTACACAGACACAGACAATTTACACTTTAATGTCAACCTAAAGAACAGTCAACACCTAAATCAATCCAAATTGAAAACTGCTCACCAATTTGTAATAACCCCTTTAACAATCCACCACATTCACAACGAATCAGTCCACTCGTGTCACCGTATTGAAAGTTTCGTATTGCTACTAGTAACTTCCGTATTTGAGCGCCGTTATGCCACATGTTCTTCAAGGCCGCATTCTTAATACATCACAAGCAGTCGCACTGCAACTACAGCTTCATGGACGACTGAAACATTTAAATGATTCATGACCAAGTTCTGTTCAAACATAACATTTTTTAAAAGCAAAACTTAACTTAGGAAATTTTATGAAAATCAATGCCGTCTCTTTGACATGAAAAATGTCATAAAATGAAATAACACATTCTCCAGTTTATGTTTTGCCAATTTTAAAATTTACATTTCTCAAACATTAAAAACAAGCTTCGTGTGAAAACAAAAAACAAACAAAAGAGCAAATATTCAAATTCTGCCGATTTTATACCAGAAAAAGCTACTCGAGAAAACCACGTTTCATTTAACCGCAACCATAGCCAAACTAGGAAAAACAATTAATTTACTCCCCTGTATAGGTACCAAGATCCGATAAGAATAACTCTTCAGCTCAGGCATCGGTCATCAGGCATAGGACATTCTCAGGATTAAATATGGGCAGCGTAACATCCAGATCATCTTCAATAGCCGGCGGGTTGCATAGCGCCTCCACAAGTATCACGCTGTTTTGTTGCATCTCGAACATGATCCGCCAAACATTGTGCTCCTCCAAGTAACTATCCACGTTTGTGCTCGCACCGATCCCACTTCTGATGTCGGAGAAAGACCATTCTACTCGACATCATCATTAGTGGTTACGTGTTCAGCAGTGGGCGTCATTTGGGTATAATGCAAGCACAAACAAAGTACTAGTACTTCAGGTTTACACAGTATTTATTCAAGGCATCACAATATTCACACACGTACAAGTTAGTTTAACATCTACATGGATGGCCTCAAACTCTTGAGAAAGAGCAGCGAGTTCGTGACACCGTTCTTACTCCACCAGAACCTTAACTCACAACTGGTCCGCCACGACCCCATAATCCCTCGAATCTCCAACAACTCCACACAATACATGGCGAACTAGAACGTGTACCGACCACGCTCTGAGTTATCCTCTACTTTCAGCCTATTTCGTAAACATTCGATTACAATACGAGTAATTATCACAATTATTATTCACAATACAACAACAAGATGTAGTAGAAAATCTATTGACAATTAATGACATTACAAACAAGATTTTTGACAGATTACTCTTTTTTTTTAAAACAAGTTCAAAATAAGGTTCTAAACATTCTAGCATTGTATGGCCAGTAATCAACTTGGCTTGAATCCTTCTCCGACATATATATTATTTTAATTGTGCCAAAGTTCAAACTGCTCCATTTGCGTAGTAAGCTGTAAATTGTATTCAAAACTATAGCTCCACGAATAATTGATACTTAAGAAGATAAGATACAATACAAATAAGTTTTTAACCTTCTAGAATCTTCTTTAGATACTGAAAGATGACTGAAAAGGGTTCAGTCCTTCCAATAATCCCATAATTGTAACTCTCTACAACGGGATAAGCTTCTTGTGTTCAAGTTGTAGCTTTTTATATTTATTATTTACATTAAAACGACTCCCCTTGAAGGGCTCTTCTGTATTTTAAATAATTTATGCGTGGCCTTCTAAGTCAGTGAGTTAGATAGAGATGTTTGCATTATTCAGAATTATGTAATTTCAAAAATGTAATTCCCATAAGAATGCTTTCAGAAAAGTCTGCTCAAGTTCCAATATCTTTAAAAATTATAATAATATATTTGTTAATAATTATATAAAATAACTAGACATATTAGAATCTAGTCCAGAGAGGGATTATAAGTATCCTATATGTTAATAATATATGGTAGCATTTGCCAGCATTTAGTATAACACCCAATGTTTATTCAAAACGTTATCTTTGCTACAAAACAGATGTTTGAAGACTACTAATAGCTACAGATCCTTTTATACTGTCTCTCAAATTTACGAAATACTGGTCTGACATCTAGCGTGAAGCGATAAACCATAAGTATAATAATATTATTAAGTAAAGTTACGATAAACTCACATGTTAATCACGAATGATCCTTGGCTGGATTATATTAAACAAAATTATACTGTAGTTATGCATCACAATTGAGCTTAAAACAGAGCTTGGGAGTTTTCCGTTCGCATTTTTTTCTCCTCGTCTATGATATTTTGACCTGTTGGTTGCAAGAACCATTAAAATTTACCTACGAAGGTAATTCGAAGTGAAGCATCAATTCCTAATATCTCTAGAATTTTGGTTGAGAAGATACATAATTCAAGACTTTATCAAGTAGGTCTTTTGAAGTAGCAAGTAGTAGTCTACTTACAATCTCAGACATTTATACATAGCCAAAATGCGTTGAGGTTACATTTGATATTGATTTATTTATGCGCACTTTTTTTCATTCTCTTTTATCTTATTCTTTGTCTACGGAACAAGGTCCTTAGTTCAGTCTTATGACTGTCAAGGTACCGCTTGATATATTTCATTTGTAAACATTATTTGAAACTCAAAAACTTCTATATATTTTAAGGTACAACCTGTGCACATTTTTAATGAATGTCATTTTTTTCCATTACACTTGATAATATGTCTACTTTGAACTATGCTGTCGTAAATGTAGAAAGAAAGAAAGAAATAATATTTCATGTTAGTAATCAAGTTGTTAATAATTATTATTTTACCTAAAAGGCATGTGAAGTCCACTAACCGACCGTTCCGACCCTGTAGTGGGACATTAATGGGTTACATATAATTTTATAATACTAGGAAGTTAAGTAAACTTAATTACAGGATCAAGCAAATTGCAGCATCAATCAGCTTCAATCAGTGATCAACATCAGTGACTGACGTGATGATCAATCATTGTTATCTAACAATTCGTTAAGTTTTCCTTAAAGGTCTGCGGTGTTGTTATTCCGCTGTTAGACGATCGCTAAATATTGTGTGTCCTACGAGTCAATTGAAACACTACTGTCATAAACTGTAGAAAGAAGTAGTTAGTAGTTCGTATTGCATTGTAGTATGTAGTGAAGTATACATTAGTACAAGTATACATTTTGTATGGTGAACGCAGGATGACGTTATAGCATTTTTGAGTCAACTGACTAAATTTGTATTGTTTTCTCGCTGAGCAATATTAATTTTTTAGACACATTGGAAGGTGGGTTAGATTTTCAGAGAGTCGTGAATGCAAAATCAAATTATTGTATATGAATAGCTGTCCCGACGCACTTCGTTCTGGCAAATATAGAAATTTCTATTATTTTTATCGCATTATTTTCAGTATAATCCCACTTTGGACTTGTACGAACATATCGAAACTAAAATGAGCCAAATTGGTCTTGCGGTTTTCCAGTTTCAGCAAGACAAATTTTTTATTAATTATACTGATATTATTTAATTCTGTTGTATGGGTGATAATTAAGATTATCCATAATTCGAATTGATATTCTCCTTTTTTATGTAGGTAATTATCACACAGGATTCGATTGACATCTGAAGCAAAAAGTTCACAAAGTCGCGGGCTGGATCTAGTCTATAACTCTACCACTTCGATCCTCTATAAATAGAGACCCATTGTATCATTTCAATCAAGCCGGTCATCTAACGTTGACACACTTTCCAACAACGCACAACTGGACCGAATGACTATTCTTTATAATAGATCAGTCGCGGACGAAGACAATGCCTCTTGGGAAAGAAAAGACGTTGCTTTATTGGTATTTAATCAAGATAGAGTTTCAGTTTTTATTTAAATGACATATTTTTTAATAAGCAGTACAGTTGTTTTTTAAATAAAGGTATAATAATATAGAGTACAGACTCTACTATGCATGCTGTGCATTTGAAATTAGGGGTATCGGGAGAATTTTCCAAAGATATGTAAGCTGCCATTTTACGCGGTGGCCATTTTACATTACCAACAATATTTAATAACTTAAACAGCTACAGCTAACTTCTTATGTAAAATTGCAAAAAAATTGCATTGTCATCAATGCTCCAGGTGTATTCCAAAGAAGATGTTAAAAAATGTATGGACTCCCAGCCATGTAACGTACTCATGATCAAAAAATGGCCAAAAATTAAAAGTAATCACAAATAAATAAGTCTTTTTTTATCAAATCGACACCATTTGCGTGTTTAGACCGATTGTTGACAACAGATTAGACCCATCGATAAATTGCAGTAGGTTCCCGTAAAATTTTTGCTTTCAGAAATTATTTCAATTTGTTCCTCTTTTCTCGTTCCATACAACCCATAATCTTTTCCAAATTTATCCATTACCCATACCCATCTTGCCCGATTTGATGAAATAAAGATCGTGTTACTAATCACATCACATCGTCAGGGGTTCTCAAACATATTAGATTGGTTCACGCTTCGGGAACAGGGGTGTAATGTGAAAAATAAACGCGCCCGTCTCGTGGCGTTACACGGACGGTTGGCTTGAAGAGTGCTCATTATCTGGCAGTGTAGACGAGCGGTTGAGAAGCGGGACGAACGCGCGTTTTTTCGGTTTAAAAAGTTAGGTATTTACTGCACCTAACAAAAATATATTTTAATCATTTATTTTTACACTTGAGACGTAAACACCAAATATAATAATTATGTTTTTAATACATACAAATTATTTAATGAATAAGAGAAGCGATTAGCGCGGGCTATGCCTTAACTGCTTCTGTAATAACTTACCATAAAATATAATTTTTGGGTCTTGTGTTTTAGTGGAGCACGATGCTGTTTACTTACGACCAAATCGGTATAAAAATTTTGGTCTCGTCCAAGATCATAGATTTCCCATCTATAGACTGTGGCGTACTAACGCACAACTAACGTTAAAAAACAATTAACAATAAATTTAAATTTGAAACCTATTGTTAATTGCTTTAATTTGTTGCTAAAAATTGCGTTAATTGTGAGGGTTAAACGGATGGAATAAGATCATAGAAGAAAAACATAATCAGGTGATACTAAGACGAGTCTTGTCTAAAAAACGACAACAAAGCTTCGTTGTTTGTTTGAATTGAAATGATTAAAATACGTATGACGTTTCACGAGTATATGTATAACATATACATAGTATATGTCATATCATAATGAACAATTAGCTCCATTAACTACTTTTGAACCAATAAAGAAACATAATATTCTTATTATAGAAACAATTAATGAAAATTATACCAACTTCTAACATCATGTTAACACGAACTCTTAAGGTTGATAAAGCTGAAGACAATATACAATTCGGATAACTCTCATAAAACATAAACATTGCACTTCACGAAGTTTATAATTAATTCTAAATGCCCGGAATTTCATAACAAAGTAATAGACGATGGGCCGCGGTGTTGCGAAGTTTCCTAATAAAATTACCGAAGTTTAGCCCCGCGACGCTTTTCAGCGCTCGTCATGTGATGGTGCGTATTTTTCTCGGTGTTTGACTCTTGTATGTATGAAGCATGACGTCAAAATATTTAAAAATATTTTTATAGTGAGTGGGTAGTCTAGAAAATGGGTTGCAGGGACCACTTAACCTCCATTGGGTTACCTTACTTACTCATTTTTTGATCCTAATTGAATGTTAGCCTCCGATACGAGAACTTATCACTTCTTCTTATTTCCGGTGCAGTCTGCTGACAGTTTCAGGCTTGAAGATGTTGCAAGTCTGCTTCCACCCTTCAGATATTTTGAATCATCAACTGAGACAAACAGAAAAACGTTGCATTTCAAACCTCGGTCTATTGACCCTGTTAATCTGCCTTTTTGTCAAGTACAAATTTTGAAAAAAAAAATTGCACAATAAAACACGCTACAATTCAAACGCTCGTCTGTGTGACCTATACCGCTCATTACCTAAGAACGAGTTGCGCATTCGGAACAGCCCGTTTGATCCGTTATATCACAGCTTTTGAGGAGTTTCACAAATGTACTGTGATGCGATTATGGGTTAAAGTGAAAGAAGAAATACGCTTTTTATGCTAAGGAAGGTTTATGCAGAAAACTTTATTGAGCTTTTGTGAAATTTCATTTTTCTTTTTAAAAATGAAAAAAAAAATACTTGTAGCATACATCGCCTAATGTACTCGTCATTTTCATTAATTGAAAATGAAATTAAATCAAAAACGTTTATTTGCATATAGGTAGATAGTTTAGATTAGTACTTATAGTTTAGATGGTGATTGTACTCGTATGTTAGTCTTTCTCTAAGCTTGCAAGTAAAAGTAGCAATGAGCTGGTGACATCGTTCGCAGGACTGACAACCTATGGGAAAAGAAAGAAACAGCGACTATATTATTTAGTCAAAAGGAGCACAGGTCGCTCTCCGACCAGGTGGACTGACGACCTGAAGAAGTCAGCGGGAAACCGTTGGATTCAGAGGGCCCAGGAGTGGTGTCAATTAGGGGACCATGTCCGGCAGTTGACCATAAAGGTCTGAAAGGAAAGAAGGAAGGATGAGATTAGGATTTAAGAAAAGAAAAGAAAAGAAAAGAAAAGAATGCGTTTATTGTTGACTGTTACACGAGAAAGATGTTACAAAAATCATAATAAGTTAAGAACAGTCTACCCTATGCGGGCATACAATAATTATATCTTAAAAAACTAGAACTAAATTTTATATTATAATAATGTTAAAATAAGTTGTGATCGTTTAGCAGTCCAATTATTTATTTATTTTAATATTTTTCCTAATCGAACTCATCGGCTATGCAATGTGCCACCCATTTCTGGGTAAAGAGAGAAAAAAGAGAAAAAAGAGAAAAAAAGAGAGAATTTTGATCAATTCATGTTTGCCATTCACCCTACTCATGCACTGATTTAATTTGTAAAAAAACATACAATAAGCTTTCATTGATTTCTTGTAACAACTAAACTATAAAGACTTTACATTTTAAGGCTGTTCTGAACGCTTTATCGAACCTTATCGTACATTGAGGCTGCACGTTGAACTTTTATTGCACAACTTCCAAGTTGCCGTGAAATTATTGCGCTTACCTTGAGACTAAGCTGTTTTATTTTAAAAAGCTTCTTCTCAGAATAGAAGCTTTGTGAATCGTTGTTTATATGCATAGACATTAGGAAAATTAAAGTGCATAAGATGTTCTTATCATGCTTTTATTAGCTTCGGTCTTATGTTAGTATGTAGGTGACGGAAACTTTGAACATTATTTTCACGTAATTAAAAACGTCGAATCAATTTGAACCTTGCATACTTATGAAAATTAACTATAAAAAAGAAAATAAATATTTAAAAAAACGAAATAACATGCTTTTGTTTTATAGAATCAAAACTAAAAAATAAATTTGAATTAATTTTTTTTCCGTAATTCCAACTGCGTTATTGTGACTGATATAACGATGATGTGACTGATATGAGAATGACATTTTTGCTTTGTTAAACTTTCTTAAAATTCAACTGGATAAGTTTCCCAGAAATTTGAAAGGTGAGTTTTAATTTAGGATTTTGGCGCCTCTGTATGTGTTTGTGTGTTTTCTGAGATTTTTTGTGTGTGCCCACGCTACCCTTATCACAGGACATCCCTACAAAAGGCTATGAGTGTGAAACAATTTAAAGCGTTAAAAGAACTCCAGTTTCACCGACTCCCAGTCTACAGATTCAAATTGTTTATTCACACTTCCATCTCCCTGCATTACCATCCCAAATAGAATTATTACACGCGTTGTGGGCTGGTAACTAATTACAAAATGATGTATACCATGCAGGCTAACACAAACATTTAATCTCCCAAATAAGACATAGCGGCACCGTATATTAAGCCTTTAGCCCGCCTCTGCGCTTGTCAACAGTGCTTGCCAAATTGCCTCGCAAATCTACCAGGGTATAGCGGTGACGTTAACGCCTTTATTACCAAAAGCATAAGGTTGACGTTCGCTGCGTTAGCTGTCATAGTTGCTAAAATAATCGCCCTTACGCCTAGGGCTGTCAACTGCACTGTCACATCTAAATTTAAAAAAAAACTGCACTGAAGTATGACAGGAACTTATAATATTATTGATTCTTATTTCTTATTTTTGGAAAAATAAGTAAAATAATGACACTAAATTCATGTTTCTACAATGAATCATTTTGTAGTTATGAAGGTCAGACGATATAGACCAATTCGTTACGGTTCGGTTTTATGACATTCTTTTAAGAGGAAAACTGAAAAGGCGCTGAATTCTAACAGTCCAGGACCAGGTGAACTAGCATTGCTCCGTGGAAACATATCAACGTCGGCTAAAGTCGGATTTATTGGCAAAAAGTGGCAACCCTACAACGTCACAAAACACAGGGTGTATAACGGTTGAAATTTGTAGCGTTATTGTATCAAATGCATTCCGTGGCTGCAAGGCGCAAATTCGAGGCATTCGAGGTGACTTGTGGACGCTCGTTACGTTAATGCGTTGTTCGCGTGACGTTTGTTTAACGCGAATGTTTTGCGTTATTGTAGAGCGTGCGTCATTTTGAATGTAAAGTTTAATGCGTTGCGCATTGCTTTGAATAACACAATGTGATGGAATGTTGTTAGGACTTTAGAGGCGGTTTCATGAATAGCGAATATTTTAAGCGTATCTCAGTGCAGACCTAAGATAATACAAGCTTTTGGAATGGAAGCAGGTATGAACTGTTAGCATGTGTATGAACTTTCACAAAAATACGTTTACCTACTAATTAATTAATAATTTAGGGGGCTTCGAGTTTGAATTCTAGTAGTGCCAATGACTTTCTCAAAATAAATCGTTTACATAATTATGTCACCTGCAATAACGGTAAAGGAATTCATCGTGAAGAAAACGTAAAAATGCCTGAGAATTCTCTATAAGGACTAGACCTAATTGTCAACATAACCAAACGACCAACCAAGACAACAAAATTTAAACATGGATGATACCCTTATCTATCCTAATTGAAATATGCACAGACACGCGACAAAATGTATGCAGTGACATTGTCGTACGATAAACTTTTACGTGCGACATATCAATTAGAACACGGGGTAGAGTTACTGTTCTCAAATGCGTGTAAAGTCCACCAACTCGCAATAAGACAAGAGGTTTAATTCTGACAAATGGTTAAATTATTAATGATATTAATTATTATAATATAGATAGCAAGCGGGATTATTAATAGCTGCATCTCAAACAAACATTAATCTCAAGGCGTAACCAAATACAATTCAGTTATTGCGCATTAATCAGTGCTTGCTTACCATTCAATAGATTCCTGCCTTTGTACATAAATTAAACCTTCAGCCAATATTGTCCACACGGATACCGACCTTGTATCACAAAGTACTACTTACACATTGGCTACAACCCTTTTATGGCCCACTGTTCGGCACGGTACTCTCCCTACAGCAGAGGGAAGCCTAGAGAATACTCCACCACGTTGCTCCAATGCAGATTGGTGGGGGAAAGGGGCTAGTGGCCAACCCGTGTTGGATGTTTCTTTCAAACCGCTCATTGGGACTCCGAAAAGGTTTAGCGACCGCTATCGTATCGATAACAACCGGGACCGACGGCTTTACGTGTCCTCCGAAGCACGAAAGCGCGCATTTAATTCGCCACTAGCGGTCACCCATCCAGGTACTGATCGCGCCCGACAATTCACAACTTTTTCGATCGCTTGCGATCTACTCAAGCGGCAGGGCTTTGCACGATTAACTGCTAACACAAAAGTGTTTAATATTATGTATTTCAAAACTAAACCTCAACCTATTTGAGGTAGAAGTACGCACATAAGCAGGCCAGACACTAGCTCAAAGTTACTGTGAGTTGTCGCGACACACTACGCAAAGTTGAGTTGCCTCTAATTGGAACACGACCGAGCGCGGCGTGTGGGGAAAACTTCGAGGTTCATAAAAGAACTTCTTAATATATAAACCGATCAAGGTTGCGCATGAAATAAGTTTTGCATCAACCATAAATCAGTAGATAAAAATATTTTAAGATCTAATTAAATCAGAATTATTAGAAACCTTTTCACAAATAATTATGATTTGTTAAATTCATCAAAATCTGACGATAAATTCTCTTAGACTTAAATAGTGAAAATTACTCACTTTATTTTTTATCCTTTTTTCATGAAAAGTTTTTTATAGTTTTAACGTCAACAATCCAGCGCAAAAACTACTAATTACATAACATTAAGCAATATTTCCGAATACACTGTAGCTGGATAAACTAGCAGCATTTTTGAAATCCTAGCCCCAAACTCATTATTATCACTCTAACAAGCGCGATGCTAGTCATAGAATTAGCTAGTATGCGCTCAGTTGAACAGCATCTTGGAGTACGCCTGCTTTGTCCACATCGCCGTTCTAACCACTTCCTATTTCTATGGTCACTGTCGCCTATGGACACAATGACATCAGCAACATCCAATACATACGAAAATTATAACAACCTACTTTTTAACCGTGGTTTAAAAGAGAGATAGTGTTATGCACGATACACACAAAGTAGCAAAGTTACCCCCTAATTGGGATAGGGCCAAGCGAGCCGTTTTGTCGAGAACTACTTAGCCAGTACACGTCCATCGAGCCGAATGATATGGGTTTATTAATTTAAACTACCGACGACGCAAATTTAGTTTCGCCGGATTCTGTCCCCTTGCCAAGTTGGTCAAACTTTTTGGATAACTTTGAATATTTCCAAACTCAGAATCGTTACGTGAGGCGAACGTAGAAGTTTATTTTGTCGATAAACTTATGATTAATTTTTTTTATTTAAAATTGTCATGTGAAAGAGAAAATAACGCATTTTAAAAAGATTCAGACGAAAAAGTCGGGACTCAGTTCAAAAACTTTTGTCAGATGTGAAGGAAATGATATAGGTGTGAAAAATATTCGACTAATGTCAATCTATCAATACAAGTAAAATATTTGAGACGCAATCATAATGTAAAAAGTGAGTCGAGTATTTTTATAAAAATAACAATAATTTGAGAAAAAAGCACTGAATACCAATAAATCTTAATTTTTATAGGCACTTCCAATCTGTTAAACAGCGGTGGCTATGCAGTTCAATTTCATGAGACAATAATAATAACAAAAAACCAAAACATCAGACAGTTTTATTCCAGAAACATGAATCAACGTAGCAAAACTATTCAGATATTCGGAATAATATTGTGCTTTGAAATTCCGGGAATATTTGAGAAGCAAGTCGGTGTGGAAGCGAAGCGTGCAATTATGAAAGTCCAGCATTGTGGAATGAGTAGTTGCGGTCGGGATTCGAATCCGTTCCAGCTTCTAGACGTGTGCATTTTGAAACTGAATGTATATTTCACATACGAAGCACTGTATATTTATACAAAAGAGAAGAGAAAAATATAAGAAAGTGACGTTAAACGCAACGACTTGACTTAATTCAATGTGATACAAAAACGCTTTGAGGACACCCTGCGATTTCAAAATATACTTGAAAGAAGGATTTTTGTCCATTTCGGTCTAACACTTTAAGGCATTACATCTTGAAGTATGTGAACTGTTTTTTTCAAAAATCATTAATCCATTAACGAAGAAGAAACAGCTTATAAAAGGCGGACGAATGTCAAAATTTCGAAAATAAATTTATATAGGCAAAAGAAATAGAAGTAACAAAGAATGTGTTAATATTACGGAAACAAATCATTTTTAGTATCTTTCTCTGGACCAAATTCTAAAACGCACGTGGACATAGTTATTAACAGACTGACAAGAGTTAGCAATCTAATATTTTAAGAAAAAAAACAAACGATTTGTTTCCCAAATCACATGTAAGGTGTAAAGCTGATAGCACACTCGCGTCGGAACCACACAGTCAATCAAACGTCGACGAGGCGATCAATCATCTGTTATTTATGGCCAGAAAGAGCACACATTACTCACTCTCTGATTTTCCTCTCAACGTGAGCTATGGCGGGCTCCTTTCACGTGTAGAGGTGTTAAATTGGGTTATTGCAAGTCAATAAAATCTGAATGTAGAGCCGCCTCTACATATAACTTTTTAAAATTGCAAGAAACAGTAAATCTGTAAAGACTCAAAGAAAGAAATTAAAATTAGCTCTGAATGTGGTTATTGGCAGATCCTAAAAAGAAGACAGATGAATGTAAATTTTCTGAAATATTTGCAAATAGGTTAAAAAACAGAACTGACAAAGCAAATGTGTTCCCATCATAGAAATAGATCATACTTAATTATCCTTCGGTGAACTTATAAGAGTTAGCAATATGATATTTTAGAAAAAATAAAAATCCTTTCGCGTATAGAGTTGTTAAATTGGGTTATTGCAAGTCAATAAAAATGAATGTGGAATATGTAGAAATAATATTAAAAAAATCAAAAAGAAACGTATATCTGATGTAGAAAAAAGCTCAAATTAAGTCCGTCTAATTCTAAATTTTAACCCTTCCGCCAATTTTTATGATTTCTACGTGTGGGATGCAATATTTATTGTAATACTTTATACATAATTACGTACGAGTATAATATGTGCGTGCGGTGATTTTTATATGGACTTGAACTGATATGCGCACTTGTCAATCAACTTATTGAGCGATCAGTCAGTCATTTGAAGCGACACGACTGCTATGTCCTGCGTTTGTGTCAATTATACACTGATTGGGCAACAGCTCTATAAAATTCCACAATAATTATGTCAAATATGCAATTTACAAGTACCTAACCAAATGACCAATCAAAACGATCAATTTTAATGTGTTACGTTTAAGCACTTACGAGAATTTGGCATGTTAGTGTAGTACACTGCGCGGGCTTTCATTTTCAGATAAGATGAACTTTACTTGTCATGGTATCTCCCTACTACTCGGTGAATCAGAAGCAGCTATTTTAGCAAAAAAATTTGGTTATTAATAGCAACACATACGTTTTCAGCTTCAACGTTCCTTTTGGTTTTTTTATGTTTTAGCTACAACTTTCATACGACATATGAAAATATTGTGTTAGTCTATAATCAAGCATGTCTATAAAGTATTTTATATCTCTGCCGTATTCCGAGACATTCGTGGAGCAGTATCTGAGCAGTAACACATGTTAGGGAATATCTATAAAACAAGGATATTGCCAATAATGCCGCTGAGGAAAATAACTCCGGCGTCGAGAGGATTATGTGGAACTACTTATACAACTACTGCGATTTTTATACTAGAAACTTCTTTTTACACGCCTAATAATAAACATTATAAGGCGTGACATAACATAACATTTAATTTAGTTTAATTTAATTACAATTATAAATCAGAGGTCGATTTTTTCATGCTTTGGGATTCAAGGTTTAAAATACATTATTTTTTACGTTCCCTGCGTCTAACACTGTTTGAAATATACAGAAGCGTCTTTCACTCATAAATAGGTAGTCAAATATTACAATGGAAGTCTTTTAAGATAAATATGAGATCTTATATTGTTGGTCTATCTCATACAACGTTCTATGCATATTCCCAAGGTTCAGTGATCTCATTGTAAGCGAATCAACTTACAATGCTCTTGAATATATTATGTTCGGATTTGATTTCAACATTCTCTAATCCCGTTCTTTTGTTGCTTTTATATTTTATTGGGAATACAGTTGCGTATTCCATCCATAACTCAGGTAGCCAAATATCGTGCCGTTTGCAATGGAAGACTTTTTCGAGCGAACGATACTGTAGAGTCAGATTTATGGGAGTCGGATATTGCGTGCTGATCTGTTACTATTTTGTAGGTCTTTGTCAGTTTTGTATAGCGACGGCTCGTTTGGAAAAAGTAGTAAGAGTTACAGGAATGGGAAAATTTTAAGATTATTGTTATTCTTCCATTTCTGTCAAGATTAAAGTAGCTAAAAAGATAATAAATTCATACTATCATTTCGAAAATTCTAAAGCTTATTCCAGGAAAAATACCTAATAACGGAAAGACAGGACAGCTTTTACCTCTTCATCGCTCCCTCCCACTTCATCCCAGCCAATGACTGAGATTCCACCCACAGGATCTGGAGCAGTGGCGGTTTTCAAAAGTTCGTTTTCACGCACGTTATTGCAGCTCACGTCATGCAAACTCCAGGTGACATTGACATGTGGTTCTTCAAAAACGACATATCAAGGGCTCTCATCTAAAGGCCGCATAGTATTGCCGATTCCTCTGGTGTTGCTCGTGATAGTAGGCAATTGTGAGAACTTTCCATCAGGTGGTCCTTCTGCCTGCCCTTTTTATTTAATAACACAGTGACATCTATCTATCCCAAGCAAGTTTTCTTAAATTTTCCTACATTATACTCATCAGTGGTAAAGGAACTTGTATGCTTCACGGCGGACTACGTACCTCCCTCGATGAACAACAATAAAATGGTTGTAAGACTTCTGTTACTACAATTTCGAAAACGAAAAATAAAAACCACCTCCAAAAACCACCTATACATTTTACTATACAAGCCAACTTCCACTTCAGAGAGTTTGAATCGAATCGAAAATAAACCAACACTAACAGTCAATCGCGAACGGCATTCTTCAGCGAAGCGAAAATAAAGTTGTCTGAAATTTTAAAATTACTGGCCGAGAGAGAGCTCTCTAGCTAGAGTCGAGTGTCGAGCGCCTGTGTCTGACACTGTGTACATGTGAGCTGACCGACGTAATTGTAGCTCATAATGGAAGGACTTGAGAAGTACTTACTCGTAAGTAGATTGTACTAAGAGCCTTCGTAGTTCGTCTGAAAAAGGCTGGGAAACAAATATGTGAGTTATTTCTTCTTTTGCCCGACTGGATGTGACTATATTTTGAGAAGAGTAACTTAATAAAGCATAATATCTTCATATATAACAAAATTATATATCCAAACTATAAAGCCTTACACAATTAGGTATGGTGTACGGAAGCGCTCATGGAAAATTTGAGTTAAAAAACTAGAATACAATCAGGATATATTGTATAAGCAGTTTACAAGCACAAAGATACACATGTGGACATTTATTTTGTGTTCAAAATAGTTTTTTAAGATCTAAATCTGTAAATAAAATCTAATCATAATTAACAACGTCACGTTTTCATAAAATATTACAATTTTAATAGCGCAAAGAAAATTCAGAGATAACAATTAAAGGCTAAATAATGTAAATCTTTTCTTCTAAAGGTTACGTAATGTTCTTTTTTAGAAATGTTAAGTAATATTCTACATAAGATATTTTCTAATTACGTAAAGACGTTGCGGGAGAAACTGTTCATTCCTTAAGAATTTGAACTTAAAGCACTAGAGACGGATGTACCAAAGAAAGCAATGGAAAGAAATTTCTCACAGTACACAATTCCAATCGCTCCCACGACTCACGCGACAAAATTACTACTACGTTTAAAATGAGTTTCCAATATAGGAATTCTTCGCTCCCCTGCCAACGTGAGTCAGGGATCAAACTTCACAATAAACTCGAATCTTACAGAATCTACTTCTAGATTTGCACCCTCAACGCTTGGTTTTGTTATGACGTCACTGGCATAAATTCGATTTATGGAATTCTTCAGAAAGTCAGCGGTATGTACGATAAGTTTGACCTACACTTAATACGGGCCTTATTGTTGGCAACCCTTTTATGTCCCACTGGTAGGTACGAGTCTCTCCCATGGTCTCTCCAATAGGTCCTCCACCATGTTGCTTCAATGCGGCTTGGTGCTCCGTGCTTCGGAGCGTACTAAGCCCTCGGTCCCAGCTGTTACGCTTGTAGATAAGATAGAATTAGTTAACCTTGTCGGCTTATGAGCGGTTTGAACACATTCGACACGGGTTGACTTCTAGCCCATGTTTCCACCGACAGACCTTTATTTCTTACATATGAGTGTTCTTCAGTATGGTACAAAATATTCTGTTTTATTTTTGAACGCACCTCTCTAACGTTTAGTACAAGAGACACCCCAAAAATAATCTTATAGAAAGATAGGTAGGTTCTACCTATTTAAGAGGATAAAAATACCTGAACATTTCAAGATTTATACGAATTGGTGAGACCAAATAACCTCGCAGTAAGTTTATTCAACTCGACCAGTCGTTTACTGATAATCGTCCACACAGAGGACTATTCACCGAAAATTTAGCTTGATTCGTTTTAAAACCCGCAAAATTTATTCAACCGCTCTCGCCCGAACTTTAAGCGTCCTAACCACAGAATTTGTTTAGAATAAACTTCATTCAAACGCCCTTTGGTTGCTGTTCACGGCGAGATGTCCGTATTGGAATGAATTTTTCACTTCGGGCGGCCGTCGGGGTGTCTCAGGGAGGTATCGTCCCCCTCGCCTATCGTGTCTACTGGAGCCTAGGTGCGAGGATTTTGTTTTTCCACCTCTGAATTCGTGAAAATTGTGATAGTTTGCAACGAAACGAAACAGTTTGCGTTTCTCGGCTCCGCAAAGGATTTTATTTTTTGCTAGTCTGTCAATTTATTTGCTTGTTTTTGGTTGATACCTTTTGAGACTGCCATTTATTGGAAATGAAAAGATTCACTGAAGCGAACAACTTCTAATGACGTTACTTGTTTTGTGCCTTTAATGAGTTGAAGATTTCCATATTTTATTGTGTTTTAAGAATGTAAATTATCAAAGAATTTATATTCAGTGTATTGTATAGGAGTTTTTGCAACTATCAATATAAAAAGTTAAATCTCTTTGTGATGAGCTGATTATGTAAGTATAGTATTTGTTGCAATACAACTTTGTAACTCACAAATTATTGCGTTATGCAACATTCAATGGTTTAATCTGTACAATTGCCAAATAACTTAACAGATTATTGTATTAAAAAGAATAATTCCAACTCATGAACTCTTGAAACTTTGGCTTTTCCATATTTTTCTACATTTTTGACGAAATCAAATTCTCTACGATAAAAGCTGGTCCGTGTGTAGTAAAACGTTCATATTATTATCGTAAACATTGCCAACCTCGCTTTCACGAGTGTCTTTGTCGTCATTACTAACACGGGTAGTGTCGGACACTACAGCAGCCGTGACGTCACATTCTGTTAGTAGGACGCTCACCTTTAAATTTAAGTTGAAAAGTACTGATGTAAAAGAATATAGATAAAAGACATGTTTGACTCAGTAGCGATATATTATAATCTATTTTGGTTTGAGGTTGCTTTTTGGTCAATTGATCATAAAGATACATCAACGGAACACAATTTTACGTTAGATTATAGGAAGGCATTGTTCTACGAAGTGAACAAAATTATGGAGTATTTAATAGAGCAGTGACTTTTCTGTCATTACCACAGAAACTTGGCACTCATTATAATCACTCATCTCTATTGTAGTGTCTCATAAATTTAGTGAATTATGACACTCAAATATTACTTCCAAAGCTGCTAACTCATCTAGTGCGGCACTAAAGCCGGTGATATTGCAAAATATCAGTTTTCACCACTCATACATCAAAATTACCAACTAAAATTATCGTGGAATTTCCCAGACTAACTTGTCACTCTATTTCTATTTTTCTTTCATATTCGGAATTTATCTTCACTCTTGTTCCATTAGCATGTTAACGGCTTCTATTTTCTGCGGCGTCACCTATTACATCATGATACAGCGAAGTATTATCGTTCATCATACTTAGACTAAAACCATTCGATACGCCTATAGCCTATTTACTGTCGTGATCGATTTATCACTCAATCGGCTGTCAATGGCAAATCGTTCAACAATCACAAGACACAAAGAAGACGGGCCTTGGAGGCAATCGCGTGGAGATATCCACTCTCGCAGTTATTTCGTCAAATTGGCTGCTTTTGTCGGCTTTGTGTCTCGTAAGGTGCAAGCCACATATTTTATATTTTTATGCCTTCCATTTTGTATCTTTGTTACTGAATAAGTAAGATGTCATGTCAGATAGAAAGGTGGATTTAGACTGTATTAGACTGTTAGTGGCCTGTATTTATAATGTGGTTTGTGAAGTTGTTATATTTCGATTTAGTGTATATTGTTATTTCGTTCCTTTAGTTTGGTTTTAAACATACGCCACGTTGCTTCAAAATTAAACTACAAAATTTTTGTAAGATTAACAATCATAATTATCATATCATTCATATCAAAAACTTATTTTTAACAAGCATAAAATGAATAAAGCATGGAGCTCTTCAAAAAGGGTGTAAAAGGAACTCTTCTTCAGCCGGCAACGTACTGGCAACTCTTCTGGTGTTGCTTGTTGTCAGTAGGCGACGGTGACCACTTACCATCAGCTGGCTCAAACGCATGTTTGCTTGGACTTCTTATAAAAAAAAATATAGTCTTAGTGATTTTTGGACCATATTAATTTGATATTTTTAATACTTTTGACATTAGGCGTTCCATATTGACTATTTTCTGGAATATTTTTGTTGACTGAGCACCTGGCCTGGGAAATCTCTCTTTGCCTAATAGTCACAATAAAATTGTTAACCCATAAAAAGTCTAGTTGAACTAATCGAATCGCCAAACTAATGTTTCAAAACATACTAGTTTAGAAGACACCTACATCGATATAAGCCTTACCTTTAGCAATATGAGTGTAGATGTATTTATGCCTTTAACAACTGCGCTGGACACTCAATATCATCAGGTAATGGACGCAAACACTTAGGGAGAAGAGGACAGCAACATGTTTTCAAAAGCTTTAAACGCTTTGGACGCGGGGCTTTTAAGGCTCGATAACATCAAGCTGTGAGTAAAAGCTAGTCTACGTGATACGCTTCATAGAAATTTCAGTGGGTGTTAGTTATTAGATGTTACATGGGAACTATTTAAATAGTCTTGGCTGTGTTTTCGATTTTTGTTATGTGTTATTTGGGCTCTAGCCCGTTCACATTCACCATTCACCAGCCTCTAGGCTGGTGAATGTTTTCTGTTTCAATGTGGAATGTGGCTTTCCGTGAACACATGGACGCAACCCTTTCATGGTGTCGAATGATTTTACTACTATCGAATCGATAACAACTGGAAATGACGGCTTCACATGCCCTCCGAATCACGGAAGCGCGCATTTAATTCGCCACTAGCGGTTACCCATTTAGGTACTGACCGCGCCCGTTGTTGCTCCTCATCACCAAATCTACTGCATCATCATTACAAGAATCTTCCAAGAAGTTGAATGATATCTACAGAGAACTACTATCTCTATAGTCTCATATCTTTTAGCTCTTTAAAAATGAGAAACGTGATTTATAGATGATATTAATAATATTCTAACATCAACAAATTTTTAGGCTTCATTCAAAAAAGTAATGTTATTTTTCCACCAAAACCGAAAGAAAGTTTAGTCCTTCAAATAAATTATAATGTTTTTGTTGTGAAAGAATATTCTTTGATGTTATTTATTATGATTTGTGTTAGAGTTAAAATAACAACGCATATTTATAAAACAGTTATATTATTGTTTATTATACGAAAATATTTAGAACAGAATAGAATAAATTTTATGTCTGGACACAACAAAATACAATAACATGAAGTAGTCACAAACATAAACAATAACGAATTCACACATGACTATTTCAGAATAGCGACGTAACTATTTATTTACTTAAGATCTCATACGTAACTGAATATAGATCCACATAGATTTTAGTGATAATAGATCGGATTGTCACTTAAATAAATTGGCACAAATTGCATTGGACAAACTTGAGACCACTAATCTAAATCACTTATTTATTAAGCCCATCCACGTTTTTCGTTTTGAAATAGAATAAAAATCTAAGACAATTACTATCAGAAATATTCAGTGAAGAATAATCCAATTTGTATTTGTCAGGGAAACTGACAATTCTTTCGCATCCAGAGCCTGATCGAATCTCTCGGTCGGCCTAAGCAACCAGCTTCTATTCACTATAAAAAAATGATATTTTATGATATTTAAAATATTGTTCAAATGCAAACTAACTTTGCCTTCACGGCTTTCCAGCGAATATTTTTGTAGAGTCAACTGTCCGTATATGCAAATTCCGAGCGCACGTACTCGTGCCTACCGTGTAGAAACTGGGCTTTTGAGAATTTTTGAGCCTATCGGATGTCGTTAAAATGACAAAAGAGCCGCGTCAAATTTCGTTACAATACAAGAAAATTGATTTTGACGGCGGCCCCGTAATGAAAGGAATCCCCAACAAAACATCCCTCGACCTGGCTCAGGTCAGCACTTTTGTTGGAAAAACCGTGGAAAGTTCAGAATTTAATTTTTCAGAAGAAAACAGCAATATTGGCACAAATATTTTTGCGGAAGAACTGTGAAATGATAAGCCGATTTCGGTATGTGAAATGTCCGGGCAAAGTAGCTCGCTCGCCAAACTTGCCAAGATATCAAACTAAGAACAAAACCGAATCGCCCCGAAATAGTTTTGCAGTTTTATTTTCAGCTGATGTCGGATATTCTGAACCGAGCATTCTGGCTTGTCATGAGGCTAAAATTTAAATTCGGGACACCGATTTTAAGGTAAAATGGTTTGAGAAAGCTAATGAAATTAAAACAAAATCGGTTGAGTGGAACCTGAAAACGGTCGGTTGGCTTATATTTTAATCGTAGCGGAGTATTGCATTGAATTTTACTAATTCAATGCAATACAATAGGCTAAATGGGATTCAAACGAGTAGATGGCCCACCTGATGAATCACCGCCGCATATTGACGACCCGCATGGCGTCGTGGTTGAGACGCCGGTGCGCATCGCGGAGGGTCCCACGACCTTGATTCCCAGCAAAGCAGAGATTTGAATCATGAAAATGATCTTGTTTTATATATTTCCGTGGCACTCATAACACAGAAAATCCTAGTCTGAGTCTATGTTTGTGAAGCATAATTTATTTATTTTTATTTTTTATTACAAATGCAATATTTGAGGTGTCACTGATATACAAAGATGATTTCATTCCAATTATAGCATATTGTAGCAAATCTGGTAAATTAATTATTTATCTTAACCCAACGATCCAAATTCGTGAAATTTTGCGATAATTAAAAATTAAACGCCAATTAAACTTCCAGGTGACAAATGATTCTGAAAGTTAGAAACAATACAAACTAGATACAAATCCATTGTAGCGAAGAGGCAAATTAATTCCTTTCCGGAAGGAATCTATTAGGTCGAGTTTCGAAGACAATGGCGCCAATTTGAATATTTTGCCCAAGTACAATCTATTGTTTGACAAATTTAATATTAATCACGAGGTTTCAGCTAAATGTAGTTTTGGAGTTTTCGCAAAGATCACCTTTTGAGCTTCGGTTTTCTTTGTTGTGTTTCGACGAGGGTTTTGGAAAGGGATGAAATTATTATGTGTTTATGTCAATTTTGGTTTACATTTTAGACTTATTTCAAAGAAGATAATAACGTATCCTATAACTTAATTTGGATTGTAAACTGTTAGTGTCTCAAACTTTATCGGTTCTATCGTTTTTATGTTCAATTCTAGTACTTTCATAATTTTTAGTTTTATATTCACCACTGACAGTAAATTTCAGATTATTAATTTTCCTAATGCTATCAGTTAAAATTTGTCACTGGTCTACGAAAAATCGCTCAAAACTACAAGATACACCCGACAAAGCTTGAAACAATCGCATGCGGGATTCACTGGCGCGGTATTGTGACGACGAATTGATGGTTTTGTAGGCTTTGAGGTTCACACAACTGTATGGTTTACGCAAACGTTACCCAACTACGTACAGACAATATTTTTCCATCAATTTATTTATTATTATAAATTACCACGCTGGCCTAGTGTGGTTTGGAGGACTTTACATACTATTAAAAACGTTTTTTGTGAACTATCAGGCATACAGGTTTCATTACGATGTGTTCCTCTACAGTTAGCAAGTGATATAATATACATATTTTTTAAGAAAGGTATTGGGCGTGTCTGGGATTCAAACTCGGACCCTTCGAGTAAGAGGCTGAATTCTTAGTTACTGGGCTCTCATCGCTATACACACAAACATACATCAATCATATGATATACTAAAACATTCCCAAATCTAAGTTTCTCGTATCAAATGCCTGAGACTAGCCAAATGAGCGAACACTTCCATAACTAGGTCAGCTCAGCGGAATGAGCCTGCCGTCGCGCTTGACAGCTGTTTGCATGGTGTTCATATTAATTGAGCAACTATTCCCTGAGGATTTGGTTTGGAATTGATTGTGGTTCTTGAGCATTATTTATCAATCCTATCACCTTTAATTCGTTTGATATTGGCCGGTCAAATTTACTTGAAATCTTAAAATATTACTGATTTAATATTGGAGACGGAAATGACGAAATCCATAGAAGAACGAAGATAGCGGAAAACCGTTGCATTCAAAGGGCCCAGGGTCGAGCGGAGTGGCGTTGATTAGGGGAGGCATAATATTATGTCCAGTAGTGGACTACAAAGGACTGAAAGAAGGGCAGGACTTACGTATGTATTTGTATTAATTTAAATCATAACATCCTAAGCACTAGTAAGCTCATTTCCATTGAAAAGATAACAAATCAAATTAATCCGAAATAGTTATCAATTTTAATTAAAACGAATGTTTCTTCAGAACCTGACAAAATCATCAGTCTGTGTTTTTCGACTCCAGTGAATTTATTACTTTGCTATGTATTATAATCAAACCAGCGATTTGAAATGTAGGTCACTTCACACCACTGCGAGGACCCATATCTTTCTCGACAGTTGTTTGATACGGTATTCGTATTAATAACCAACTATTCGCTGGACTTCCCTTCCCTTCGGAGTATTACGCATAGTTTATGTCGGAGCTGAATTAATTAATATTAACATCCATTTTCACATCAATGAGCAGCATGATGAAATTTTTAAATGATGATTAAAATTATTGAATATACATTTTTTATTTCTTCTCCTGTGAATCAAATCGAAAATTTAAGTTTTTTATGATAATAAATTTTATTCGCACACATAAAAAGATAAACATAGCTTTGGGACATTTATTTCAAATTTTGTTTTCATATTGATTTTTATTTTCGAATTCTACTTATATTTAAAAAATAATCTAGAGGTGATATAACTATCTGTGTATAATATGTACACAACAACGGCACATTAAAGGAAAATTGATTCAATTTCATATACATTTCAACATGCCAACATTAACACGATACTCAAAGTCCAATAAAACGGAATCCCCAAAAGGCTTCCTTCTAATTTGGTGCTAACTGCTTCATCAAGAACCGCATACACTTTTAATTCTAAATTAGCACACCTTAATTGGGAAACTGTGTCAATAAACGTGTTTACGTGTTTACTAACGAAGGCCAAAAGCTCTAAGCTCAATATCCCAACATGCTCTAACTGCTCGGGTAATGACGTCAGACTCAATTCAGATCCTTTTATTGGGAGAAAATTGTCCCCTACAACGACTTAATTCGACAGGGTTGCTTGATAAAACTCAATGTATGTCAGTTGGAATGGTTTGCAATTAAGTGGAATATTATTTTAGGGTCGTCTGTAATTGCACGGACAAAGGTTAGGGTCTAATTACGCTTTTTGGGCACCTAAGGGAGCTGCGCTACTGGAAACTGTTTACGGCAATTTTCCAAGCAGAAAATATTGAAATAAGGTTCTGTTTCTAATTTATAGCAGCAAGAAGACTTCTGTTCTTCTTTTACCAATTTATAGGGACCACGGTTAATTTTAATACTGAACTTCAATTAACACATAATTATTTTGTGTGTCGAGTTGCACACATAATTATGTATCTTTTTGTAAATCGCTCAAAAATATGTTTAAAATTTAATGTCCTATCTATTAGTTTCTTTAATTATGTCGCAGAGTGCTGTATCTAAGGGTAGAATATAGTGGAATGCCAAGCAACTTACGTGATTATTGTTAAATTCCATATCACAGATTTGTTTAATCCAATTACTTTAATTTCCTTGCTTGAGTGTGTTTAGCTGTGAAGCGATCAGTATCAGTTAGACACTGACAGTTAGGTTTGACAATGTACGTCAAACGTCTGTGACAGATGACGTTGACATCTAAGTATCGTTGATTTTTCAATTCATTGGAGGTTGAGCGACGGTTACGAACGGATGTGATCGCGACACAGCTAACCTCACTGCATTCCACGAGTCTGTTTAAAATCCAAAAATATTGTAGCCATCCTTGATTGTTTTGTTACCAAATCAGATTAGTCAATAAAACCTTGTAAAGTGATTAGTTTCCTGGTGTTATTTCGTAACCTAGTGTTATTCTGTGACCACCCTGATGTCCGACCAAGGCCGGATCGGACCTGAAGATGATGATGTGCAGCTCCCGCCGTCATCAGAAGTGGGATTGGAAGCTCCAGGCCCATCTGCTTCCCGAGTTCATCCTGCTAATGGTGGTGAAGAAAAATGGCGTCTGATGATGGAACAACAGAACCGGAATTTCCTTGCATTGCTGCAAGCTATGAGATCACCTGATACAAGTAAGGATGTCAAGCTTCCTGAATTCGATCCAGAAAAATCTAATGTGGATGCGCGTGCCTGGGTGAATACTGCCGACATGTGCATGGCCGATTGTGAACTTAAAGGGGCGTCGCTTATGATAACCTTGAGTAAAGCACTGAAAGGACAAGCGTCGACATGGCTGTCACAAATTTCCTTCCCGGGAATGACATGGAGGGAATTCAAGGAGAATTTTGTTGCTAGATATGATTGCCCTGAGACACCAGCCGCCACCCTCATCAATTTGAGCAGCAGTAAACCAAAAGAAGGGGAAAGCCTTGCAGCTTATTCTTCGCGTTTGCTCACTTCCTTAATGTCACGCTGGAAAAATTTATCTGTGGAGCAGATTGCCATATCGACTATACTAGCCCATTTGTCACCAATTGATGATCGAGTACAGCGATTGGCGTTTACAACGGATATTGACAGTAGAAGCCAACTACAAAAGGAACTCCAGGCCATGTCTTTTCTAAAAAGGAAGCATGTGAACGCCCAGAATGATGATTTTGATAATAAACGGTTTAAGCCTTCTACAAATGTTGCTCTCAAGTGTTACCGTTGTGGAAAATCTGGCCACAAGGCTTCTTTTTGTTACAATAATAAAATCCCAACTGATGGCAGTAAGTTTAGTGGTACTCCTGTGACTAAGACCAGCAAGGACACCAGCTCTGTCACCTGCTTCAAATGCAAGCGTCAAGGCCACTACGCCAACCGATGTACCGAAATCAACAACGGAGGATCCACCGTCGAAGGAAGCGGCACTGGCGATGGCAGCAGAGGTGCTGTTCCTGAGCATCGTCGCGTGGACTTGTGCATGGTCAATGCACCCACCGGGGTTTTGAAGCAGTCAGGTGAGTCGTTTGAATTTTGTTACGACTCTGGGGCAGAATGTTCTTTGATTAAAAATTCAGTTTCTTTTAAGCTTAAAGGTGAGCGTATTTATTCTGTCGTTACCATGACTGGAATAGGTCGAGCTACTGTAAATAGCAGTTTTAAAATCTTAGCTACTGTTGTGATTGATGATATAATTCTGAAAATAGTTTTTCATGTATTGCCTGACGAATATCTTCAGCATGATATTGTCATTGGAAGGGAAATTTTGTGTGACAAGATAATTGTTAATATGACTTCCGAATCATTGACTTTCAAGAAAATACTGTCACGTATGACTTCAAATGTAGAGTCCAATGTAGAGTCCAATGTAGAGTCCAGTGTAGAGTCCAATGTAGAGTCCAGTGTAGAGTCCAGTGTAGAGTCCAATGTAGAGTCCAATGTAGAGTCAAATGTAGAGTGCATTGTAGAGCCAAATGTAGAGTTAGTAGAGTCAAATGTAAAGTCAAATGTAGAGCTAATAGTAAAATCAAACGTAGATTTTAATGAAATATTGAGTGTAGAGTCGAATTCCAATATTATTGACAATTCTGATTTAGATTCCGTACAGTCACCTATGAAATTACAAATGGGACCAGATGCAATAAAATTTGATAATATTGATACAGAAATTCCTTCCAATTATAGACCTAGGTTGCTTTCCATTTTAACTCGGTTTTCCGACAAATTTATCTTTGGGACACCATGTTCTACTGCTAATACTGAGCCAATGCAAATTAGACTTAAAGACCCAAATAAAACCGTTTGTCGCCGTCCTTATCGATTAAGTCCCGAAGAAAGAGAGATAGTGCGAAATAAAATTAAAGAATTACTTGATTCTAATGTAATTCGTCCCAGCTCTTCTCCATTCGCCAGCCCCATTCTTCTCGTGAAAAAGAAGGATGGTAGCGACCGAATGTGCGTTGATTATCGCGAACTAAATGATAATACAATACCGGATAGATTCCCTTTACCAATAATTTCCGATCAAATAAACAGACTTCATGGTGCTCTATATTTTACAACTTTAGATATGGCTAGTGGTTTTCACCAAATTCCAATCCATCCAGACTCTATTGAACGTACCGCCTTCGTAACGCCCGATTCGCAATACGAATACTTGTCTATGCCGTTCGGCTTGCGTAATGCGCCATCCGTCTTTCAAAGAGCAGTTACTAAAGTTTTGGGAGAGCTAGCCAATACATTTGTAGTGGTCTATATGGACGATATTATGGTCATCGCTACCAGTGTTGATCAAGCTCTAGAAAGATTACACATTGTTTTAGACGTATTAACGAAGGCTGGATTTTCTTTCAATTTAAAAAAGTGTGCTTTCTTAAAACAAACGGTTGAGTACTTAGGTTTCGAGGTTAGTTGTGGCAAAATTAAACCCAACCCCAAAAAGATAGAGGCCCTAGTGAATCTCTCTCCTCCAAGTACAGTAACTCAGTTACGTCAGTTTATTGGCTTGGCGTCATATTTTCGTCAATTCATCCCAAAGTTCTCACAGATAATGGCACCTCTTTATGCGTTGACAAGTGTTTCAAAGGGTAATATTAAGTGGGAAGGTTCTCACGAGACCATTCGGCAGAGTATAATATCGGCATTGACTAATGACCCAGTTTTAACCATATTTGACCCAAGTTGTCCAATTGAGGTACATACCGATGCTAGCGCAATCGGCTACGGCGCAATTCTGATTCAGAAGAAACATGATAAACGTTGTGTAGTTGCCTATTTTAGCAAGCGCACTACGATAGCGGAAGCTAAATACCACTCTTATGAGTTAGAAACTCTCGCAGTAGTTAACGCAATAAGGCATTTCAGGCACTATTTATATGGGCGAAAATTCACCGTTATGACGGATTGCCATGCTCTTGAATCAACTCGTAAGAAATTAGATCTTACTCCTAGGGTGCATAGATGGTGGGCGTTTTTGCAATCTTTCGATTTCAATATAGTCCATGTTGATGGAAAACGGATGCAACACGCCGATTTCTTTTCAAGGAATCCCATCCCGGAAAAAGTTATTACTAAGGTAGGGCAAAAGCAAGTTAACATTGCAAATCTCTCCGATAATTGGTTGTTAGCTGAGCAACAACGGGATGTAGAGATTTCCGAGTTAATCACTAGAGTAAAAAACGGCGATCTGGACGATGATCTGGCACAGACGTATGAAATTCGATCCGGAGTCTTGCATCGTAAAATTCAGCGCAACCGTAGAACTAGAAGTCTCCCTATACTGCCCAGGGCATTAAGATGGTCTGTTGTGAGCACCACACATGAATCCCTTATTCATCTTGGTTGGGAAAAGACCCTTGAGAAATTGTACGACCTTTACTGGTTTGATCAAATGTCAAAATTTGTTAGAAAGTTCGTGGAAAATTGCGCTACCTGTAAGATGGCTAAATCACATTCTGGCAAAATTTCTGCGGAACTGCATCCTATCCCTAAAGTAGCTATACCCTGGCATACTGTTCACATCGATGCCACAGGCAAGTTAAGTGGCAAAAACGACCGTAAGGAATACGTTTTCGTCCTGATCGATGCGTTCACTAAGTATGTCGTCCTTCATCACTCTTTGCATATTGACACAGCTAGTAGCGTACGTGCCTTGAAAAGTTGTGTTACTTTGTTTGGAGCCCCAAGTCGAGTTATCGCTGATCAGGGACGTTGTTTTGCCAGTACTGAATTCCGTGACTTTTGTTCTTCCCACAATATTAGTTTGCATCTGATAGCGACAGGAAGCTCGCGAGCTAATGGTCAGGTAGAGAGGGTAATGAGCACTCTTAAAAATATGCTCACTTGCGTAGAAACGAGTAAAGATGGCTCATGGCAAGACTGTCTACCAGACGTACAATTGGCTCTTAACAGCACTGTAAATAGAGTTACTAAACATAGTCCTTTAGAGCTCCTTATAGGTAGAGTTGCACGTCCTATTGATTTAATGTTCTCTGAAGAGCCTCAAATTGACATCGATGATGTAAGATCAGAAGCTGTTAGTAACATGGATAGGAGCGCACAGTACGATAAGGCAAGGTTTGATGCAAATAAGTGTCAGTTCGAAAGATTTGTTGTAGGCGATTTTGTGCTTCTTAAAAACGAAGAAAGGAACCAAACAAAACTTGACCCAAAATATAAAGGACCTTATAAGGTGATTGAAGTGTTAGACGGTGATCGATACACATTAAAATCGCTGAATGGTAATCGCCAGTATAAGTATGCTCACGATCGATTGCGGAAGATGCCTGATGCGAATTCTCCATCAGAGTTTGATAACCTTGTAGAGTCTGAAGATGAAACAGTAATTACTTAAGAGTAGAGTTCGAAAGTGAGGTTAATTTTAGTTCGTGCCAAAGGTACGTTTTACAATGTAGTTTTATGATACTTTGATAATAACGCTGGTTAAGCGCTGTTCGTTGAAAATTAAGGTGAAAGTATGTTTGAAATGTAGCTTTATAGTATGTTGTTGAGCGTAATGCTGGATAAGCGCTGCTCGGTTAAGGTTTAGTGTTCTGTTATCGCTAATCAAATAGTGGTGGGTGTGTGTAGCGCTGGTTAAGTGCTATGAGTTGCTTTGCTGGTTAAGCATTGCGGTAAGGTAGAGTACTGGTTAAGTGCTCGGTGGTAGGTAGCGCTGGTTAAGCGCTACGAGTTCGCTGTGCTGGTTAAGCATTGCGATGCGGTAGAGTGCTGGGCACTCGGTGTTGGGTAGTACTGAATAAGTACTACGATTTGCTTTGCTGGTTAAGCATTGCGATGCGATACAGTATTTTCCGTTACTGCTTGGTAGGCGATGCAGAGCACTGATACTGTTATTGTAAAGTTACAAAGTTTATAATTTGGTTATGTTATGTCATGCTTAAGATAGATACGCTAATCTGGTCTTATTGTAAAATGTGACTTTTGGCAATACAATGTTTTAACTTTATTTGTGTACTTTTTGCTGGACTGACTTGATACCATATTTTTCTTCCTTAATTGGTATGTACTAGTCAGGACGGCCGAGTGGACTTGTTACTCGCGCTAGTTATCTCTACTTTCAGATACAACCTCCCACGGGGACGTGTGAGCGTCAGAGATGGCCGTGTCGCAGAGTGCTGTATCTAAGGGTAGAATATAGTGGAATGCCAAGCAACTTACGTGATTATTGTTAAATTCCATATCACAGATTTGTTTAATCCAATTACTTTAATTTCCTTGCTTGAGTGTGTTTAGCTGTGAAGCGATCAGTATCAGTTAGACACTGACAGTTAGGTTTGACAATGTACGTCAAACGTCTGTGACAGATGACGTTGACATCTAAGTATCGTTGATTTTTCAATTCATTGGAGGTTGAGCGACGGTTACGAACGGATGTGATCGCGACACAGCTAACCTCACTGCATTCCACGAGTCTGTTTAAAATCCAAAAATATTGTAGCCATCCTTGATTGTTTTGTTACCAAATCAGATTAGTCAATAAAACCTTGTAAAGTGATTAGTTTCCTGGTGTTATTTCGTAACCTAGTGTTATTCTGTGACCACCCTGATGTCCGACCAAGGCCGGATCGGACCTGAAGATGATGATGTGCAGCTCCCGCCGTCAAATATATCTATGATGTCGTATTTTTGTTTTAAAGATGATGTGCACCAATGGTTCTTAGTTGAAAATTATTAAAATAATTACTAACTCTACAACGCTGCATCGGACATTTTTGTCTTTCAAACAGACCTACTTGATTCCTCCACCTTGTATAACGACAGCTATAACTACATACATACATTGTTAGCATTGGTTCAATGTCCTTTAAAACGAAAAGGACAAAAACAAACACCGCTATATATTTTTCCTTCAACTTTTACCTGACCTCAATGCGACAGGTGAGGCAACGGTAAAACCTCAATAAAATTGTACGAAAGAGTTGAAATGGTTTTGTTCTGCGCGTAATTAAAGTCCATTGGGCGTGAAGCGATTCGTTTTGTAATTGTTTAATTTTTCTCGCGACGACGTCATGATTGTTTATGCGAGTCGCTATTGTCCGTTCAACGGGTTTCGTTTCATGGGGAATGTTTATTGAGTGTTTTATCAACAGTCACATTGGGTGTTATTTTTAGAGTGTGTTATTTGGTTAATATCTTTTTAATTTTATTGTTTGCGTATCATATTGAAAATACAAATGCTAGCAGACAGCTGTGACTATCAATTTGATTTCTTCTTCTAATTCGATTATTTACTTTACTGCAATAGTAAGTCGAGAATAGAAATAAGATCCAATATTACCAAATTTTCCGCAAATATAATAAAATATTTATTTAATCAATATTTGTTATATCTAAAATGCAACTTTTAATTTTAATTATTTTTAACTATCAAATTGTCTTTAATACGTAAGACGTAATAAAACCAGTGATAAGGTATAATTTTATTACTAACCATAATTTCATTTTAAATACAAATGAAGCAAAAATTCTCTACAACGAGAACTAATGAGAACCAATGAGAACTATGAGAAAAATGAGAACTAAATCGTATTCGTCCAGAAGTCGATACGCATCTTTTGTCGCGTACAACTAAAATTGGGATTCTCACAATTATGCCGAGTCACTGGGCTAGTGCAAGGAAAGACATGAAGCGATTTTGAAGGAAATATATTCGGAGGGAGTAACAAAGAAAGAAAATAAAAGAAAGAAAAGAAAGAACAGAAGGAAAATATAGAATAGAAAGAAAAATTTACGGCCTACAAAACACTGCATCAAGTAGATACAATAACAATAGACGTATGCCGTCCATATTAAGAAAAACCAAAAGAATTATAAAAATATAAGGACCGTAACTCCAGTGCCACTGCAATCGCAAAAGGGTTCCACGTAGTAACCATGCCACTGGCTTTAAATCAAATTTTTACCTTTCAACGAATGTTTTGCAAGCACCAAAGACATTCTGCTTTCGGCATTCGCTGAGCTTGCCACTTTGTGCATCAACATTGCCATAAAATTTATGTTTTAAGTTGTATCAACTATTTTTTCTCTTTGAATGCTTATTCTTACCGACTTCAGAAAAGGAGTTTATTGCTTTTCATTCGTATTTTTGATTATTTTTGCTGAGAATAAATGTTTTTCTTTTTTTTTTTCATATTCGTTACTTTTACGGCATATTATAAGTTACCGGTGTTACTTTTACCTTCCTTCATTCCTTCCTCTCAGTCCTTGGTAGTCCACTGCCATTTTTTTACTAATACTTTACTTTACCTATTTTTGAAAATTCTTGCTACGCTTGCTTGCTGCTTAGTAAGAAGTTAGCTACCAGTCAATGTTATAACTGCGAATTTTCATTTAATATGTATTTCTGTAACGTTAAAGTATTCAGACGAAAAAGAGTGAAAGTAAGAAGGGATAAAATGCCTTTGCCTTACGTAATGATTTCCACCAATTTATAAAATTAATGTTATTATGACAAAATTTCGATGATTTAAAAGATTCTAAGAAAACAAAACTCCTTACTTTCGTGACTTGTGCCATCAGTACAGTCGTCTCCGGCGCGGTATAACAACGTGTCGTCGCTTCAAAGTGTCGCCAAATTGAGTTCAATATTGAGAATACGAGTAGATGATCCTCGTTGTTGTAATTCGCAACTTCGTCATCAAACGCGGATCCGACGCTAACGAGTCACGAAAAGAACATCAACAAATTATTGTTTTCTTTTGGTGAAGACAAAGCTTAATATTATTCCTTTATGAGAATTTACATTTTTTCTTCGGCTATCTAATCGGATCGATAAATAACCAATGGCGACGAAACGTGACCGGCAATATCATTGTAATTGGTGTTTCCGATTCGGATATCTGCAGCTATATATCTTTTATCTTTCCTTACATATATCAGCACACTACTGGAGAAAATTCTTTGGAAGAGCCTACTACTGAACCCAACACGTGTCTTTCCTCATCATCTTGTTAGTAGGCGACTCATACGTTTTCCCAGCCTCATTCCATTGTTAAGTACTTAACAACTTATGGCTTGATTTGTATGCTACCCATTAATGGCCCACTACAGGGTCGGGTCTCCTTCTCGTAATGTGAGGGATGTAGGCCTTAGTCCACCACGCTGGCCTAGTGCGGGTTGGTGGACTTCACATATCTTTGAGAACATTTTTTTTGTGAACTCTCAGGCATGCATGTTTCCTCACGATGTTTTCCTTCACCGTAACAGCAGGTGATATTTAATTTTATAAAGCGCACATAACTTTTTTACAAAGTCATTGGTGCGTGCCACTGGGATTCGAACCCGGACCCCTCAATTCGAGGTCGAATTCTAAGCCACTGGGCTATCACCGCTTGGCTTGATTTAACTATATGTAATCCATCAGTGAATCTTTGTGGCCGGGTCTCCTTAGACAATGAGAAGGATGTAGGCCTTACCGCATGGTTAGTGGACAACGCTTGTGCAGGTTACCTCACGATGTGTTTCTTCACCATTTAAGCAGTAGATATTCATTAATTCCAGGCTCTGGTTCTATCGAGCAGAAGATATTGCAAAGTTCAAATCTTTTTTTGCTAGAATAAGTTTGACACTCCAACATACTCTTACAAGAGAACTACATGGCTGTAGGTATAAATAGCGGATGGCAATGGGGCGATATTGACACACACGATAGCTGTCACGTGTGTTCCTTTATTGGACCTAGCCATACTGCATTATAGACTAAGTTTTATTTACTTTTAAAAGAGTGCTGGGAGTTTTTTTCCGCCCGCTTTTTTCTCCCAGTCTACGTTTTGCCTGAGTGGCGATCAAAGCGGATGAATGTAGAATGTAAAATTCATCTGTATGACTTTCATTAAGTGTGCACAAATTGTACCTAATAATGAATAAAAGCTTTTGAGTTTGAGTTTGAATAAAAATATTTGTATCCAGCGAGATAGAACTAACAATATTTATAAAATTTCCTTTTCCAAAGGGTAAAAGCGAAGCTTGAACTTCAGTAAGCATGAATTTACAATAAGAACAAGCAGAATTGGAGTAACTATCGGTAAACGTTTTTATTTGTCGAGGAAGACAGCAGGAAATAGGAACAACTGAAACAGTTCCCGTTAAGTGCTTTCTAACAAAACAACTTACATTCTCTGTTTATTCTGAAACAGTTGAAACTTATTGGTACGAATTGTAATTATGTCCAGTTTGTGTTATATAAAAACTAGCTTCAGAGATGGTTAAGAAGCACCCTATATGTTAATCGAGATTATATTCTACCCGTGTACCAAATGTGTTTAGCAGTTTTGCGTGTAAAAGTACAAAACATTCATCCATCCATCCGTCCATGTAGAATAATTTATCAGAAGAAGATCTCACGTCAGGCTTCCATCATTTCGTCATAAGGAAGCAGTTGTGTTTTAATTCCAATATTGTTTATGTTTCTATCAACCTCATTTTGTACAAAATTCACTTATGTTTATGTCTGAGACTTTCTACAGATCTGTGTCGAACATTATGTCACTTGTTTGTTTCAATTGCATTTCTAAAATTGTTAACACTACATGCCAAGTAGTAATGAAGTAATCAAATCCAAATAAAAAGAAATGATCGTATTTAAAGTGTTTTTAAATTTAATGTAATTAAGTTATTTATGAATTTAATTTGTTAGTTTAATTTACTTTATATTTGCATACCTAAAAATGGTAAATATAGATTGATCTAAATGATTTGTAACAACTTTATACCTATGTTTGTGCAAATAAACGTTTTGTCTTTGTCTTTGTCTAAAACGAAACACAATTAATTTATGAAACAGCGTTATAGACATTCTATACCTGTGTATTTCCTGAATATTTTCTCTCTCTGTGTAATGCTGTACCTTTTCTAAACATTGTACCTTTTAATCCTTTACAAATTCAAGTGCAAACGTTCTTCTCACAGCATCGGTTTTAACAAAGAATTTTATTTCTATGCAAAACTATATAGTTTGTATTACTTTTTAGAGTTTTTTTGTAGGGAAAATCCCTTGATATCATTCGTCTGTTTGCTAAGACTTTGTCCTCTAGTGAAAGCATTCAGTTAAACTTAATAATTATGTGTTGTAACCTTTTAAAAATTAAATAAAAATAGTCTTTTATGTTAAACGGTTTTATTTACTTACAATAAAAAATGATGTACGTTATGTACTAAAACATAAAAAATAATTCGGTAAGTCATAGCCACCAGATCGCACGAATGTTCGTGTGTGTACAAGAAAGGTGAGAAAATTTGAAAAACAATTGCGAGGAACAAAGAAAAACAATAATTTCATTTTCCCATATTTGGCAGTTCCGGGACAGCCACTAATAAAATAAACGATGAAACATCCTTCAAATGAACACACTCCATAAATAACTCCGATAACCTGATCCTGATTGATCCAAAACACCCAAAAACCAATCAATTAACTGAAAAAGCACTTATAAATTTGAGGCCGCAATTACGAATAGTTGAACAGTTATTCCAACTATGGGGAAAGGGGGTTGATCTTAATTATATTAGTAAGAAACGGGTGAAGTTTCCGAGCGCGCCACCGGGGGTCGATTTAGTGTTCACGACTACGATTTGTCTGACGACCATACGATACTTTCAGAGAGATATACCCACCAAATTCACCAGGTAAAAAGATTTGTTTCAGTTTTGATACTTTACGAAGATTTTCTTAGATTGGATTCTCTTGGGTACAGTGTAATTGAGTTAGAGACCCACTATAGGGTTGGGCCAATGTTGGGGTACAATGAGAAAGATGAAGGACTAAGTCCACCACGCTGGCCTATCATGTCTTAAAGGACGTTATACAAACTCGTGGGCATGAAGATTGCAAGTTTCCTCACGATGTATTCTTTCACCGCTCATATTTAATTTGAAATGTAAAAAAGCTCTCATAACTTATTAAATCATTGGTCAATCACCAATGGGATTCGAACCCAAACCTCTCGAGGACCTCCTGAACCAGGAGCCCTCTTTAAAAATAGAAGCAAGGTTTAGTTTCTTCCACCAATCCGCATTGGAGCCGCGTGGTGATCTAGGCCTCCTCTATTGTGGGGAAAGGCCCACGTGACCCACCATAGGCCAGGGTGATGGACTAGGTCTCAAATCCTAGTCACTGTGAGAGGCGAGCTGATCCAACAGTGGTTCACTAATGACTTCAGACATCGTGTCGTAGCATACAAATGTATTTCTCCTGATGTGCTATTTTCGTTTCCATTTTGTTTAATGAAAGGGAGAGAGCGGTGAGTAATCGTGATTGGTTGAGTTCAGCTTCCGTCAGTGGTACCGAACTACCGTACTTGCATTCAAAATAAGTTATAAATAATATATTCAAGGACCCTAACCATACTTTCGAACTAAGCTTCTTTGTATAGCAATACAAAAAAGCTTATGACACTCTTCAGCCAGTCAGGTATCCTCACACAAAAAAAATGTTGATTGTTCAGACGTGATATTTGAACAAATAAACGCCTAAAAAGAAGCATACCTATGACATTCTCAGTGAAACAGCATTCTTCTTCCTAACAACGAATAATTTCTTTCTTTCTTTCAGCCCTTGAGGAACGACGAAATAGTACTAGGATATACTAACTGCTTTGTCGCTTGCAACAGTTGTTCGTACGACAACTTCATAGAGTTCTGTGTTTAAATTTTGTCGTGTCGGTTGGTCCTTCGCTATGGCATCCATTGTCAGCAAATTAAGAGAAGACCTGCCGAATATGGAAATGTGAAAAGTATGATAGCCATAAAGTATAAAAATAAGGACAGTTTACACACGTAATAGGACACTAACAAGTGCAATAAGACGCAGGTGCGAAGAAAAACGCTAAATCTGCTCGAGGCGCCGCGTGTGTCAACCAGGACAATTTATGTTGGGTTATTAACGTTACTTCTGTTTTGTGGTAAAAAACAATTCAGAAAAAATAGCATACTTCCTGCTACTATTATAAACAAGAAAGTATGAGACAACGAATGAGTGGCTGTTTGTTTCAGTTCACGCAAAACCGGCTAAACATATTTGGATGAAATTTGATACACGGATAGTTAATAATCTGGGTCTATAATAAATATAACTCTTTTTATTTCCAACAACAGGGAGAGGCCTGGAGCATACTCCACCACGCTGCTCCAACGCGAATGATGGAGAAACGGGCTAGTGGTCACTCCGTGTCGAATGCTTTCAAACCGTCCGTAGGGCGGACAAGGTTTAACGACTTCTGTCGTATTAATAACAATTGGGACCGACGGCTTAACGTGCCCTCCGAAGCACGGAAGTCACCCATCCAGGTACTGACCGCGCAAGACATTGCTTAACATTTTGATCGCTTACGGTTTACTCAAGCAGGCTATGCGCGCTTCAACGCGACGGGCTTAATGTGAGTGCTGTGGTGCTAACGTGCCCTCCGAAGTGCAGAAGGTACTTCTCATCTTTCTCTGGGCCAAAAACCCAAGCACTTAAGGTACTTTTAATATGTTACCAATACCATTCGGATTAAGCTGCTGTCTACAAATAATTAGGTATTTAAGTTGTATTCAACGGTTCTCCAAAGCAGTGATAGCCCAGTGGCTTAGAATTCGACCTCGAATCGAGGGGTCCGGGTTCGAATCCCCGTGGCACGCACCAATGACTTTGTAATAAAAGTTATGTGCGATTTATAAAATTAAATATCACCTGCTGTTACGGTGAAGGAAAACATCGTGAGGAAACCTGCATGCCTAAGAGTTCACAAAAAAATGTCCTCAAAGGCATGTGAAGTCCACCAACCCGCAGTAGTGGTGCCTGGTGGACGGCGGCCTACAACCCTCTCAGAGAGAGGAGACCCGACCCTGTAGTGGGTCATTAATGAGTACTGACATGACATGACAACGGTTCTCTCAACGGACTCTACAAGTGAGCGTTTGTTGACTCAACAACCAACCGTTGTAGAGTCCACATCACCTGATGATGCTCCGTTTTGGGGCGAAACACGTGTCGTGTACTATTGGAATAAGTTGTGATGGTATACACCTACTCAGAGAGATAAGGGAGGGTGGTGGGTCCATACCAAAACAAGTTCCACGTGTGCGGATTGTTGCAAACAAATATAAATACAACTTAAATAGCAATGGATTTCCGCAAAGTAACGCCTGATACAATATATTATATACAATAAATTAGTTTTCATTAAAAAAGCCTCGGATCCGTTAGAGTAAGAACTATTAAGGTCTATCCCGAGTTTTGCATTCTATTTATACAAGCTAGCAACAAACTGACAGAATCTAAAGTACATTTAAATACCAAACAAACAACAAACAACGCTACTACTGAGGGCCCCGGCGTTGCTTGACTGCGAAGAAAAACACGCGACTTGGAAACAGGCCAATTTATTCTGTAACGAAGCGTTGCTTTACTGGACTGTAGTTAGACTGTGGTTTCACTACAGGTGAGCGTTTGATGACTCATTCAAATCCGAAAAAATTTCGGAAGTTTTAAAAACTGTTTTATTTTAGATTTTCGTGTGTTCTTTCCGAATTTCCGAAATCGGCGACGTCTTATTTATTAAGCGACCGCCGCTTTCTAGGAAAAATAACGCTTAGAAGCCTTACAGGTTATATTGTACCTACATCTGGTACCTACTAAATTAATTTACCTTAATGAAGATAATCATTATCAACAAAATATATATAAAACACCACACTTTTATAGTAATAATTTGCATAATTCAATGTATTATTACAAAAATACTTTGTTTTATTGAAATAATCAGGTTTTTTTTGCAGTTGCTTAAATATTTTATTTTACTTTTTACATTATTAATATAAGCTAGCATTTATATTTATTTAATTTATATATTTAATTTATTTATTCTGTATTTGTATTTATTAAATCATTTTCAATCATGTTTTCCTTATTTTTCTACTACACGATTGAGGCTTTTCTTCAACGGTCGTTTGCAGCTCACTATCAAACAGGTACTTGCAACCTCTCATAAATATACATAACGGAACTACGTTGGTAGTAACAGACAGATGGCAATATGATGTTACGTCGTTAAGTCGGTTTGTACCGGATTTATACCGGAAACACCTTAAGGTAATACCGGGAGGATTAAAGCCGTTTACCTTATCTTTCGTTAGTTACAATTTACCTGCCAGATGTGATTCATTCAAAAGGTACAAAGGTTCGGTAATACCGGGAACAGGGTGGGACTAATAGTTTACCTTATCTTGACAAATTTGAAGGTATGAAGGTCGGCGGTCTTATCAAAAGGAGCTTTTATATGTGCTTTATATGAGCTTTTAGTGTGTGTTTTATATGAGCTTTTAGTGTTATGGTGATCAGATAACTGATAAACCTACATATTATATATTTTTAAATACATACTTATATAAATAATTTACAGCCAAACACAAAACAAACACTTCGTGCTCATCACACAAATTGAAATATTTGTCGGAAACGAACCCACGACCTCCGGCGTAGTATTAGTAGTTAGCGCTCGCTAACCACTAGACCAACGGGCCAGTCCAGTATTGTTTTTGAACACTGAATTTAGTATAAGCAAAATATTTTCTTCTGGCAAACATAAATTCTACGCCCAGCTATTTAAAACGCACCGAAATTAACCGCGCAGAGTTCGCGTATTTCCCGGAAACTCCATAAGTAAATAACATTGAGGCAACAAATTAAAAGGAGAATGTCGGAAAAAAATCGATTACAGTGAAAATTCCGGACATTTGTTACGTTTTATTAAAAAGACGCCGACGCAATAAATTTGAGAGCGGGAGGCTGGCGGACTAAGACTTGGACCACTGTTTATTGGATTTCGGGATGACTCGCGAAGCATGGTGTTTTACGATTTAAGACGGAAGAAGTTCAAAAGCCCAGTGAATAAAAATCCATAGGTAATTTTAGGGGAATCTGGGATAATAAAACGAAGTTATACAACTTATGAATATTTTCTATATTACGTCCATTACAATAATGACAGTTCTTATTTTCAACATCCGTGTTCTACTTTTTCTTCCTCTGCTTGGCCGGTCCCAGCTGAATTTGCCGTGAAGGCTGTAGCTTCAGCCATCTGCAGGAACCGCTTATCAGCTCCAAACTCCATCTCACCGTACATACATAATGATACACACGCAGTCTAAACCTCAGACCGTAAAGATCCGAAACTCGGCTTGAATGTTTACTGTATGACGTAGGCATCCAGTAAGAAAGGAGTTTCCGAAATTACACTCCTAAAGGAGTAAAAACGGGGGCATAGTTTGTATGGGACGTGGTTCCTTAGTGCAATCTCGAAAAAATTTTGCATAAATATTCTTTAACAGAACATTAGGGTGCCATGCCCTTTTGCTACTCAATAACGCATTAGGGCAACCTGTTATGTTAGTGTTAAGGTTTAATTTGAATAAATAAATAAATAAATAAACTATAAATAAAAAATACAAATAGCCAAGTGAAGTGCCAACGACATAATGAATTTGTGGAGCATTTGCTAAGCGAAGGATGTAATTAATTTTGGAGATATTTATGTCGAGGCCCTTAGTACGTCATTAAGGGATCTCATTTGACGCTTTAGAGCTCCCACGGGAAAAGGTATTTTTAGGGAATGTAAAAAATGTATTTTTCAACAATCTGTAATGTATAAAAATGGATCGCTGTTCGTTGGTCTCGCTTAAACTAGAGAGAACGGCTGGACCGATTTGGCTAAATTTTGGTTTGTATTTGTTTGTATAAGTCTAAGGAAGGTTTATTCGGTAAAACAAATCTAAAAAGAATGCGATGAAAATATTGGAAATTTCTTTATTTTACAGAACGTAGTATGACGGGACAGCTAGTGAACAATAAACTATAAAATTAATTTTACAGTTTATTGTTCACTAGCTCCGGTCTAGTTCTTGTCCGGTGTGTTTGTCAATTTTACGGTCCGTAAGTAAAGCGAGTCGTTTTGTGAATATTGAAACCGTGCATTTGTGCCACCGTGCCTCTTGTCCTAGTGACGACGACAAAATCAGTCGCTCACAAAAGTCAGTTGTACGACAATGTCATTGAATACATTGATCGCATGTCACGCGTATTGTCAGTTAGCAAAGCTCCGTTCAGATAGTTGTGTTGCAATTTTGTCGCATTGGGTGGTCGGTCGGAGAACCTGGAAGGCCTATATGTATAGAGCTAATTCATCACGATATGATAGCCCAGTGGCTTAGAATTCGACCTCGAATCGAGGGGTCCGGGTTCGAATCCCAGTGGCACGCACCAATGACTGTGTAAAAAAGTTATGTGCGATTTATAAAATTAAATATCACTGCTGTTACGGTGAAGGAAAACATCGTGAGGAAACCTGCATGCCTGAGAGTTCACAAAAAAAATGTGCTCAAAAGGCATGTGAAGTCCACCAACCCGCAGTAGGCCAGCGTGGTGGACTAAGGCCTACATCCCTCTCATTACGAGAAGGACCCTGTAGTGGGTCATTAATGGGTTATTGGCAATTCATCACGGCGAGTTAAAAGGGCGGCAGACGGTTGCCCAAAGTCCCTTAATAAAATACTAAGCAGCCCTAAATATCCAAATGGAAATATCCTACAAAATGAATTACACCCTTCGCGTTCCAAAACGTTTTGCGAATTAATTACATTCAGATAAAACATACTAGAATTGCAATTAACGAATCTCATCTATTTCATTAAAACCGAGTTTCACCACAAGTGGGCAAGCAATATGGCGTAATGCAAATACAAGTTACAGGCGATTTAACACTTTAGTCGTGTCTCTCATTGTAAGAGAGTGACTGTTTGCTATTATCACGGCTTGTATCAACCCATTTATTACCCACTGCAGGGTCGGGTATCCTCTCAAAGAGAAAGAAGAAGACCACCACGCGGGCCGACCGCGGGTTGGTGGACTTCACATGCATTTGCGATTTTTTTATGAACTCTCAGGCATGCAGGTTTCCTCACAATTTTATTCACCGTAACAGTAAGGAATAGGTGATAAATTGACAGAAACCAACCTTAGAGTTCCTAGATAGTGAAATAAGATTTTTTTTTAATTTCGTCACCATACTTACTCTAGGTTTAACTGTAGGTGTGTTCTGTGTTAGATATACTCGTATTCTAGTTGAAATACTATATATGTAGAGTATATGAAAATAAAATTTTGGTGATAACATTCCTTTTTTTTATGTTTTCGTGAAATCAACTGTTAATTACATTATTCACAGGAGTTCCAATTTAAATAGAGAATAAATAAGCAAAAAAAAAATTGGAAAAAAACTTCATTGTTTTCTTTTATTTTTAACGTCAAACTTTACGTAACAAGCTAGCCATTTTGAGGTGTTTTCACGGATCTTACTATGGACTCGCGGTATGTTACTATGTCTGTCTCGCTTCTCTCTTCACTTTTACGATGAAACCCGTTCCTAATTAATGCGGATACAAACAGCTTCAGATTGAAACATCTCGGAAATTGAATCCTGTCTGCTCCGAATTGAAGTCTGTCATCTAAATTTACAATGGTAAATTCGAGCGTCATAGTACTTGTTATGTGTTGATGGTGGACATTGCTTTAAAAATGGAGGGGGAGGTCTGGGCAACCCGTGTCAGATGTTTTCAAACCACCCATAAGGCCTCCGACAAGGTTTAACGACTGTTATTGTATCTATAACAACCGGGTCCGTAGCCTTAACTTGCCCTCTGAAGTTTCTCCACCCATCCTCATTGGAGCAGCGTGGTGGAGTATGCTCCAGGCGTCCACCTGCTCAACAATGGGCAATAAATGGGTTACAGTTTTGAAGGAAAAGGGGAGATCTCCCGCCAGTTGACTTCGAACCATTTGTATATATGCAGAGATTCTATGGAACTTTGATAGCGCGTTTGAGGATACGTCTTCCGATTGGCCAGTTCGGTATGACGCGTGTGACGTGTTCTATTGTTGACTATATCCGCTGCTTGCGTCGTCATGCGTGGTCAGCATTTACTCGTAGGTACTCGTATCGCGCCGCTACACAGCCATAAGGCTCTATTAATACCAATAATTGGCGCGCACACTTGATCAATTACTTTAAAATCCAATAAATACGACCTCAATCGACTGCACCTCAAAACCAAATTAAATCGTTATGCAAAGTACGTACATAAATTCCACGACAATCCCTTTCGAAGTTTTGTCGCAATGAATTCTGAAGTCGAAAATTGACGGGCCATTAAAATTTTATAAAGAATTCGTCTTCCATTTTTATAGAGTTGTGACGGTGTTAGGGGAATAATGTTATATTCTAAGGAACGATGTCGTCGTAACGATTTTCCTGGTATATTTTTCGCAAGTAGATGCAAGGGATAGCCCAGTGGCTTTGAATTCGACCTCTTCAACGAGGGACCGGGTTCGAATCAATTGCTTCGTATTTAAAAGATACATAATTCCGTTTTATAAAATTAAATAACACCAGTTACGGTGAAGGAAAACATCGTGAGGAAACCTGTATGCCTGAGAGTTCAAAAAATGTTTTCAAAGGCACGTGAAGTCCACCAACCCTTATTAGGCTAGCGTGGTGGACTACGGCCTACATCACTCTCATTGTGAGAAGAGACCCGATCCTGTAGTGGATCATTAATGGGTTACTGACATAATATGAAGTAAAGATGGTGTTGTAATGATTTTTCGCTAAATAATTATAACACTCATCCACGGGAATTGAACCCAGGACCTTCGTCTTTCATTTTTACGACAGTAAGAGTACAACAGAGTCAGTGATAATCAAGGGAGAAAACTATAAAGAGATAAATAGAAAGGATTACGTAACAAGAATTCGAAAATTGAGGATTATTGCTATGTGTCCCCCAATTTTGTCCCCTAGGGGTGACAGATAGGAATAATCCGTTGGACAGTTGAGTTGTGAATAGAATTCGATCTGTCACCTTTTCGCTAAAAGGGTGACAGATTCCTATCTGTCACCCCTAGGGGACAAAATCGGGGGACAGATAGGAATAATCCGAAATTGATACTTGATTCAATACCTACAGGGTGTATCGAAACGTCAACGTTACAAAATTTCATATTAATTTTCCGTCGACTTCATACAAGGCGTGTTCCACGGCAATTTAGCGTTGTACAACTCGGAGCGGATATAATTGCCCCTCGTTACACGAGATAAGGGTAATGGCTGTACATAAAGAAGCGTGTGAATTATATAGGTGAATATTTGCTAATTGTGTTGTATAAAGCGGATGTGAAGCGTTGTAGCCTAGTGGTTAAGCTCAGCACGCGATTTCATCATAAGACGACATAAGACGTCATCCGTGGGTTCCCATGACCGCGTTTTACCTCTAGTGGTCAGTGTTTTCTATTAGTTTTATCTTTTCTATCAATCAGTCAGTCAGTAGCCCACTACAGGGTCGGGTTATATAAATATACTAGAAGTATAATTTTTTCAAAGGAACAAAGAAACGTTTCGACATCAAAAGGCAAGGGTGATTTGAGACTTATCGAATGATTTGAGGTGAAATGGCGCGAAAGATACGAGAATGGGTGTTATTAAATATAGGGAACCTCGGAGGGAACGAACAAATACGCCCAATTTCGCTTTTGTCGATATATGTCAGGCTATTGTTGAGATTTCAAAGGTAGATTTCGAAGGTATGTTTTGGTTCAGTCAGTAACCCATTAATGATCCACTACAGGGTCGGGTCTCATCTCACAATGAGAAGCATGTAGGCCTAAGATTAGGCCACTACGCTGACCTAATGCGGATTCGTGGACTTTACATCCCTTTGAGAACATTATAGAGAACTCTCAGGTATGCAGGATTTTTTACGATTTTTGCCTTTACCGTTGCAGCAGATGTTATTTTATAAAACGCACAATCTTTTTTTAAATCATTGGGATTCGAACTCGAACCTCTCGAATAAAAAGCTGGTAACTTAAATAAGATGATAATTGAAATGAACGAAATGTGTAAAGGTAAAGCATTATCAATAAGGAAGTGAATGTTTCGGACGGTGATGACATCAAGTTTTTCGTAATCTGATAGACTTAGAAGAATAATTACGTCGATTTAAAAGAATTTATTAGAAAATCAATTACGTTTCTGCGTTATTGCGACCCTTGGGACTTCGCTTGCGTTAATTACAATTAAGAATTCCAATTTGCTTGAAAAATACCTTTCAAATTAACAAAGCTGACTCTTATTGGAAGGGATTTTGCTTTTTTTCGGGGAAATTAAAGCTTTCAGTGCGTATTAATGATTTAACTTGGGAAGCAGCAATTTGAAAGGTTTGGAAGGTTTTTTAAGTGACTTTTGCCTAAAACGTTTGAAAAATTTTAGGTTATGTTCTGATTTCAATTGATAAACAAAATACATTTATCAAAAATTTTGATTCTATAAAGCTATGATTAGTTACATAATTGTAATATGTTTTAATAAAGTGATTGAATTATAAGCTGCACAGGAGCACACAAAAATCACCTAAACGTCAATGAACAGGCTGCAAGAAAAATAAATGAAGAAATAGCTATGAGAAGCACTGTTACAAATATTAGATACTTTTTATTAAAAAAATGTTTATTTGCCAAGAAAAATGTACAAAGTAGGTAGTTGGGTAAGAAATTGGAAATACACAAAATCAATACACAGCGACTCCTCTGGTATTGCCCGTATCAGTAGGCGACGGTGATCACTTACCATCAGGAAGCCTATCTGCCTGTTTGCCTGGTCTGTCTATGAAAAAACATTTAAAATTGTACTTTATTCTCATTTTTTACAAAAACCTTAAGACATGCCGTCCTGAAATGAAACCAGCTTTTATTCATCAGCCATTCAAAATTCGATCTTAGGAGTTTGCAATAAGGAAGATCGTTATTGAAACTGCTATGTAGTTGAATACTAAGATCTCTTGGGAAATTATGGTATAACAAGCCGCCCGCAGACGGCAGCAAACTTATTGCTATGCATAGTATTCGACGTCCAAATATTAATTGGGGATAATAGGGATTAGGTCGAAGGGACAATATAAGAAATATTCATAATAAGCGAAGCAAGGAACAAGCCTAATAGGCATGTTGTTTGTGAATGTATTACTAGCTTAAGGCCACGACTTCGTTTGCATAAAATTAAGAATTGGACTTAGATAGAATTTAGAAAGTTAAGTATTTATTTAAATTTTCACTCATACCAAAATATCCCTAAACAACACCCATATTCAACAAAAGTATGAGAGGCTTCCTTTAGCTCTAATAAGGGATAATTTTTTGGGATTTCCTCAAACACGTGTCCGCTTATGTGTTGAAGACCATACACCAAGTTTCATACCTAATTCAGATAGTATACTGTTTCAGTTGCAAAAAAAAAACTGTTTTACAACAAACAAAAAATTGTCAAAAATTCTTTTTCATGCAGTTTGCACTGAATTCATAAGGTAAATGTCAGCTATTAGTATATCACATATCAGTCTATCTGACATCTTTCCATACTAATAGCACACGTTAACTAAACGAATACTTTGACGATAATGTTTATGCTCGAGAGTCTACAAAATCTCCTGACTATTAATAATAATATCAGTATTTTCAGTCCCAATTCAAATGGTTTAAAAACTTCTTTGTTACTGTCATGGAGAAGCCAGGAACTACAACTCATTCCTCAATGAAATCTCTCGTCTTTCAAATGCAAATTCTCCAACCACGGATGTAAACCTAAATAGATCACGCAATTGTAAGTACTGTTCTTGTCAATACATTTGAAAAGCTTGTGCATTTAGTCCGCACTCAATCTGGACGTCATATTTGTCATATCATCCAATAACATTATCTCGTCAGATTTATCATGTCGTCCAATAACTCGAATAAAAGGGATTTGATTGATACTCGTCTGTTAAATTATACTGATAATCGATTCGAATAATGATGCACAATTAATCGAAAAAATCATAATATTGTTCTTACTTCTGCTTTGCTTTGATATTTACGGAACGGATACGGAATTCAATCCGGTCTTCACCTTATGTCCTAATTGCCATATCGCACGCAAAGTTGCTCGTGCGTGCGTGTAATATTGCGTACATTTATCGCATGTGCGCATTTCAATTAGGATAGCTCCATACCTTGTGTTTAAATTGTGTCCTGTTACTTTGTTGGTTGGTCAGCCAATTAGGACAAGGCTTCACACTGATGGGCTGACTTGCGTTATCTATTAAGATACATATCTATGCTCTCATCTTTTCAAATGCAAATGCCCCATCACTAACGAGACCGCGGCGCTGTTTTGTTGATTTTGTTTTGTCTATGACCCTCTATTTATTATCTGTCTTTCCTCTGACTCGTTCTATTGTTTTGTATTTAGAACTATAATGGTTTCCTGACTGTTTATTAAAGTCCAAACTATTTTAATACAAATGGCATCGTTTCCTCAGTCAACCAGATAAAACTGTTTATCGTTCAAAACTACAATCGCTCAATCCCTCCCTCGGCGACGATTCGTTAACATTCAGAATTTGTATCCACAATACGTCTGTCAACAAGTTGAATGCTTTCAAATAACCAGGTCCTTTTACCCCATCCTTATGGGTAAAGACATAAGGGTGAAAATCGTTTAATGTTCGCGTCTTCGCGAGTTGTATCGACAACACTCGCGGGGACAGCTAGTTAGGTTCTGACAAATCGATGGGTCCCGTGGAATGTTGGGAACGATGGAGGACGCATCCTCTGGCTGTAAATGAAGTACATGTTACGTTGCCGCATTTGATTTAGTTACAGCACCAAAATCAACAAGCACCAGCTACATAAATTTTGCCATTTTCTTTTTAAAGATGCTTTCATATGAATATCAGATAAACGTATATTTTCTTTAAGATTCTAGGAAGCTGATATTCGGAGAAGAAGTTGTTTCTACCATAAGCTAATGTAAAGGCTGTTCTTGTTAGTTCTAAGAAAGGATTCAGGAACATTTTGTTTCTTTGTAGATTCCAGGAAATAATACACATTTCAGTTAAATATATCAATTTTAAACAACTTTCTTATCCAAATAGTAATAATTGATGCAAAAAAGATACTTAAATTTGAAATAAAAGGAAGTAACTAAGTAACGATACAAATTAGGTTATGTTCTACTGCGGTAGTATACTAGATAAAAGAAAAAACAAAAGTTATTGATGTAATAGGACGGATATACTAAATAATTGTTATGATATCAATGAGGATGAAAATAATGAAGTGTAGAAGACCCAATACGAAGCCAATAGAAACAAAACATTGATGATAAATCTAAATTCACTTGTAAAATGTAACTAATAGAAATAACAGAAGCAAAAACATTTTCCAAGCACATATAACATTTTAGCCACAAGTGAAACAAAGAGTAATAAAAACGCTATATCATAGACGATAAAATTAGGAACTAAGGGATCATTTGCATTTGAAACGAAATAGAAGCTAGTGACGGTGACCACCTCTGGGGAAATCATTTCGAGCTGACATTTCGTGTGCACACACCATCCGGCATTTGCATACAAATTCAAATGACAATCAAAAATAACGAAAGCACTGGTAGTTTGGCTTTTACCGTGATGTTTAGATTTTTTTTTATGTTAAACGATTTTAGTTACAATAAAAAATGATGTACCTAAGTTATGTCCTAAAAGCTAAAACATAATTCGGTAAGTCCTAGCTACCACATCGCACCAATCTGGAGTTATAATTATATTTTGTCTGATCAATATCTTTCTTCTCCATATAAACTTTAGTTGTGCCAAATTTCAAACAGTTCCATTCAAGCAGCAAATGAGTAGTTTAAATGTTGATACCGTGTCAGTACTTCAATTTATTAAGTTATATTATTTGTTTGTTTCAGGTAATTTCCAAGATGATTGAGTCGATGTTGACGGGACTTTTGACTAACAAACTGAGCGCGGCCTTACCCCTACATGCAACCAATGCTGGTGCACCAAATTAACTAATTCCACTACTACGGTAGTGTAGTTAGCGTCCCATCGCCGCAATAATTGGATTTGAGCTCCGTAATTGATTCAGTTTGAGCTAAACATCACACTGTGGCTTACAGACAGTAGACCAAAGACATTCAGTTCAAATTAAAGGTATTTGATACTAGTTAATGCGTAAAATGTTAAGACACAAAACCGTACATGGCGGCATATAAACCTACGAAAATACAGATAACCGTATAACAAGTAAAAAAACTTTTAATAAAAGAGTAGTCCTATTTGATAGTGAACGTGTATGAATATACTTTTGAGGACAAAGAACTAGATGTGACCGCCCGAATGTGAAAGCACGAAATTTATAGATGCAAATTAATATGAGAAGACTGATTTAGGTTGATATTAATAAATAATGAGCAATTGAATAGCCACATTCTATGAACGAATCAAAACGGACATGATAACATTCCTACCTAAAATAAAGTGCATGTAAGCGGTAAAAATAAGGGCTCTTCCCAAACAGCAGACGTTTCTACAAGCATCTTATAATTTCGTTAGAACCCACGTAACGGAATACTTCATGTCCAACCCTTTTTAACGGCCCTTTGCTACACATCAAAGGTCCTATTTACCGAAAGCCGAAAAGGCAACGTAAGCATAAGAAGATAACAGTATACACAATTCAACAACTCCTGAACCGAAAACGTTTCCAACAAAAGTAGCCACGGATCGTTGAGAATTATCTCTGTAGGAAACCAGCGTCCCTTTAAGAGACTGGTTTCACCACGACGGAAATATGAATAAAGCTAAGATAAATTTTTAAAAACGTTAAATGCAAAATAACAAGTTTTTCTTAGTGAATTGTATTCTACAAGTCCTGTCGTTTGGTAATCGTATTGGGCGAGTTTTATGAATATGTTATCCGCCATTTTGTTGTGGCCGTAATTTCAGATTAACAATAAAAATAATTTCATAAAATTACGTTGTTCTCAAAACTAAAGGTGTATTTTAAGTTTCAGCTTAATTTAACTGTGGTAAACTTGCAAGATTTGACAAACATTACGTTACGTGTAAAATTCAAATTTTAATAAATTACCTATAGTCACATTTCGGCTACTTGGTGACCTCTAGCGTATTAAATAAATACCCGATACCTACATGCGGTAAAACAAGCAGGGTGGTAGTAGAAAGTTTATAGACAAACATACACTTACGTTGCTGAGAAAACAGAAAGAAAATCCATCGGTCAATTTGAGGTCCCAAGAGGCTAAAATCTTTGGAATAACTCCATTAAATGGAACAAACGCACTTGGATCAAACAACTGAGTGACGTGAAGAATCGGGTAAAACCTTCGGATTTCTACGGTAGACCAAATTATACTCGAGTATTAAGGGTCCCGTGGATGAAAGTGTTTTTTAGATTTATCGGATTTATGAATGGTGTGGAAATGAGGAAATACGTTAAAATTATCGCAAAAATTTGTTAAGAGACTAAACCATGTTTTAGATACGATTAAAGAGTGTCAAAAGATGAAGTAAATAAAACAAATGAATTGGGTCAATTTAGAGACCTTCAAAGAGACATTAATGTAATTGATGATCAAAGATTAGCTCTTTATAGTAAACGAAGGATTTTATAATAAACGAACAATAAATTCATTGAATGTTGCGTGAGTTTCTTTATACATTTTAGATATAAAATAAAGACTGAACTTTTGTGTATTTTCGGAGTAGCGCGACTAGTTCGTGAGATCAACCGTTATTTTATATTTAAAATGACCTAAATAAACAAACAAAAAATGCAAAATGGGAAACGACTTGCCGGAATGAAGCATTCGTTAAAAGTCAAAATCCAAGACGACCTCCATGAGAGGGGCGCGTGCAAATATTTTCCCATTCAAGGTTTCCTGTTTACACGGAACCCTAATAAGGCACTTGTAAATTCCCCTCACGGTGAAGCGATTTTAAGTGCCCTTCTGGTCCGTTATGATGCTATTTTTCTTGCTTGCGAGTGTACGCGGCTCTTTGTCGGAGTGTACGCCCCAGGGCTTGTGACGTAGTTAATACGTAACGGTATGTCATCTGACAATCCCCCTTTTGAAACGCTAGGGGTTGCGTTTTATTAAAAAACAAGCGAGCTGGGCCACTAGAGGTTGGGTCCAATGAAATTAATATGAAGAGACTTGTCACATCAATTAGATAAACATGATTCTGAGTTTATTCATACAAAATAACATTAATAACTGTTTTGAGTGCAAACGAAATTGTTTCACCTTTGGCTTTTATTCTCAGCACTGGTTATGCCATAAGGTTTTTCTGTTTTGGAATTTCTGTCTTTTTTGACCGATTTTATTTTCATTACTGACAGAGTCATCTTAACGACATTCACCAATAGCTAACAATAGCCAATAACAGCAACTAAGAAATATACATATCTAGATAAAAGCGCTGCCAAATATTGTGAGAAGGTTCGTTACCCTTATGATGATGAATTAACTTACTGAATCAACTTTTACAGTATGTCAACAATTAAACATTATTTTTGTACCACAATCCTACCGTTTCATTCCTACTGTGCCTTCCAGCATCTGCCCTGTTACAGCGTCATTGTTGTGAATTACGCGGTATAAAGCCCTGTCGTATTTTTGTTAGAAATTCTACACTCAGGTATGTTTTGTCTATTCTGCTCACTGTAACAATTGTAATAAAAGTATACCTAATTTCAAATATTCCGACATGAAATGTTTTGAGAAAAGCAAGAAATACATAGAATTACGGTAAAATAAAGTTAAAGAAGGAACGTCCTCAAAATAAAACAATGGCTCAGTAAAAGAATGAAGTACTGCACAGTAATTGAACATGTCACCTGCCGTAACGGAAAATATCGCGAGGACACTTGCTAAGATTTCTTCATAATGTTTTCAAAGGCATGCGATGTTAACTAACCCGTAATAAGTCAGTGCGGTGGACTAAGGCCTACATCCTTCTCATTGTGAAACCCGACCTGCAGTGCAAGTACAGCCATCTAAAAATATAAGAAGAAGAAATTGGACTGAAAACAGGTGGAATTTTAGTCCTATAGCAGTAGTTTAGTTTAGGTTAGAGTTATTTAATATGGTAGGAGAAGAGAGATCTTTTCAGCATGGACTCTTTATGGATGGAATGGATAATTTTTTTGCACATTAGCCCAACCCTCTGCACCCAGGAATGGCACTTTAATTGTTGTGGTTAAGAAATATACAGCCTATTTGTCTATTATAATCCTACCGTCCTGGCTAACAGGCTGTTCTTGGTCATACTAGATGTTATTGCGGTTGCTGTAAATTACGCGATTTTAAGCTGCTCATATTTTGTAAATAACGCTTATTCGTATTGTGGTTTTCGTTGGAGTCTAATAGATAAAATAATTGTAATAATTTACTAGTAAAAGGAGTATAAGGCCACTTCTCAGTAAACTTCGATTGCTGTAGTCTAATTTAAAAACAGATTTGGCTGTTTTTATACCTATTCAAAATCATAAAAATGCAGTATCTCACCACAAAAAGGCACAATCATGAATAATAAAATTTGTTATCTTTTAAAAACAGGTAAAAAGCAACTTGTCGTTTATTAAAAGTTATGTGACCATTCTCCGCATTCGCCTCTGTTGCGGCATTGTTGTGAGCGGTTCAAGCTGTCGTATTTTCGTTGGAATGCCTTGTTTAAAGCGCTTTTAGTCGCTAAACGACTGTATTGGTGGTATTTATTGAACTGTGTTCATTTTCTGCACTTTTGACTTCATTTATTCTACTTAGATTTTCTACTAGATTCGCTACTTCCCCTACTTTTCATTCACCTGTTACGGACACTAAATTTCGCATGTTATTTATTTGAAGGATTTAAATCCTACTTCCTACTACTATCTAAATGGATTTTTATAAATTTTAGGATTCTTTCTATCCATCTCAGGCTTAAATTCTACTCGTAATATCCACGCAGATAAAGTGTTTGGCAAAAACTAGTTAAAATGTAAGCCAGTATGTTTCGTCTAACCCTCACTAGGCCAGCGTGGTGGACTAAGGCGACATCCTTGTCATTGTGAGAGGAGTCCCGACCCTGCAGTGGGTCATTAATGGGTTACATATGAATTCTAAGTGCAAAGTCTGTTTCGCTAATATTTAGTTGTAAATTTATTATTTGTGGTTCCGCCCGCCGTTTTGTTGTAAGCGGTTTAAGCTATCGTATTTTTGTTGGAATTGTTCGTTTGAATAGCTCGTTTTCGGTTTACGGCTGGTATTATGAACTTTATGTAACCTCGCATTCATTTCGTATGAAATTTACTGAATAATTGAAAACAGGCAACCCCTAAGGCTATGCCTAGCGCTGATGTCTAAGCCCAGTGATAAAAATTCGTTTTCTTATGTGAGAGGTTGTTCGAATTTCAGTGACACGCATCAATGACTTACTGATGAAAAATGAAAGAAATTTTTGAGTTTGTTTTTATATAAATCTCGAGAGTTCTACATAAGAGTTCTCAAAAGCATGTGAAGTCCACCAACCTCCACCGCACTAGACCAACGAGGTGGACTAAGTCCTACATCCTTCTCATTGTGAAAGGACTCCTGACCCTGCATAGTTTTAAAGAATGTTTAACTATTAACAGTATTTGTACATTAAACTAAGCCTAATAGGGGTGAAACCCGTGAACGCAATGATACCGATAACAAAAAAGTTATTTATTTAAACCGCTATTTCAACCCTACGGGTAATGCACTTTTATTCTCCACTAAATATTCACCAAAGAACCCTAAACCTCGAGTATCTATACCGAAAGTGGTAATGGAAAAACTCTCTTTAGGGACGCATGGCGAATTCCAGAATCTTCCCTCTTTACAAAACTTTTTACATCAACCTTATTACAAGGAATTAAGGTTCAAAATCGAATTATTTCAAGGTAGTTGTAAAATAAATGCAAAATGTGAATATGGATTCTTCATTTCCATTCACGAATGCTTTTTACCTTAAGCTTATTGATAGCAACACAATATTTGGTTTATTTTTTTCAAATAACTTCAAAAAAGAGCAAGTTCTCTTATCCAGATATCTTTGGCAGTTCTACGATACTGAAACTTTATAGTTAAATCCAAAACTGTCAAATATGTTATGACAGTTATGTGGTCGAAATACAACCTTCCTTCCGTCCTTTCAGCCCTTGGCAGTCCACTGCTGGACATGGGCCTCCCCTAATCGACGCCACTCCACCCGGTCCTGGGCGCTCTGAATCCAACATACAAATACAAAACATGAAAAAACTACAACCATTATGACATAGTTATGATTCAATTGTAATGGTAGACTCGGCGTCCAGGTGGCTGTCTGCAAAAATGTCTCAAAACATATCAAAGAATAACTAACAATGCCACTCGGTCACAAACACACAATAAAGTGTAAAAGCGGGTGAACTGAAGGCGTTGGGTTCGATACCGGCGTGAGCAGAATAGCAATGATCTTGTTTGTGGGACGTATCGGTTTGCCACTGATTTTTTTTGGATTTGAAGAATATTTGCCAAGATAAAAGAGTATACATAGTATGTATCTGTTGCAGTGTTGTCATTAATTAATTTTTTTATTTGTTACAGGTAAGACCACGAGTTATCTCCAGCCCAGTGGCTAATTTTAAACCAACGATTTTGGTAGCTGGTATTTAATTTGTGATGATTTCCTTCACTCGTTAAGAGATGGCGCCACAGGTATCCTGAATCACGCTATCGAAGTTTTCTACGACATTGGCATTGTGTACAAAACTCTGACGTATTAGCGTGGCTGCTTCCCTTGCATGATCAGTGATCAGTGATCACCTCTTCTAATGGATTTCCCTATGACAAAAATTTTACTTGATCAGACTTTTGACATAGAAGAATTCCCTCCAAGCTTACATTTCTAGAAACGCTTACATTGCATAGAAGTGAGATTCTTCACAGAAAACTAATTTTAACTGTTGAGTCCAGCCACGTTATGGACTTTATAATGTGAGAGTAATGTGACATAAGTTATTAAATTCCCCGTTGGGCACGACTCCAAGCGTCTGCATTGCATTCTGGATGATAAAGACGCGAATCGTTTATCAACTGTAAGTGGAACTATTACTGATATAACACGTGCTTTTGCATCTTAATAGCTTAGTTCAAGCTCGGATGAACGTGTAGATGTTGGAAAAGCGTATTCAGGTTTTGTAGATTAGGAGTCGTCAAAAATATTGGGTCTGGTTGAGTCAGAATATACAGCCTAATTTAAAACAATCTCTCAACGTAGCATTTGCCTGAATTTGATGTAGGTAACAAGCTGTCAAATAGATAAAAAAAAATGTAAGCCCCAAGAAACTACGGGAGCGATTCAGGTATATAGTTGGTATTTCATTTACAGCTATTTCCATCACTCACATATATCCCTTCCCTGGTTGACATAGAAAAATGCTTACACTGCATAGAAGTAAGGTTCTTCACAGAAAACTAATTTCAACTGTTGAGTTCAAGCGTCTGCATTGCATTCTGGATGATAAAGACGCGAATAGTTTATCAGCTGTAATTGGAACTACGAGTATTACTGATATAACCCGTGCAAAATGTTCTAATTCATCGTTGTGTTTCAACGTTTCTAAAACCAACCAACGAAGTTATCGTGAGCAGACGAGCACTCGAAAAACACAAGCACAAAGGAATTATCGTATCGTTTTATGTTTATGTATCAAGTTCGCAACTCAATAAGACTAAGTTGTTCCATAACAGAATTCCTCGATAGATTTATACGAACGCTTTATTCTGGATCCTTTATGAAATTCCTCGGGAATTTTTTGCGGACTGAACACATTTCTTTGACGAAATTCCCATGTATTTTTGTTTTCCGTGGACTGAATCGTGAGGAGCATTTCAGTGTTTTGTACGCGAGCCGACTTCGGGCGAAGTTTCTCTTTATAACAAGTTTTTTACGATCTGAAAATGATTTTAGTTATTTGGTGCTTTTGTGTTTTATTTTATTGTTGTGATGTGGATATAAATATCAAAAACTATATTAACAATCGGCAGAAATATGTTTTTTTCTCTTCTGATCTTTGATTCCACTCATTTTTTAAAGTTACAAAGCAAGCTATAAACTGACTTTATGCTTCGTCTCCATGATTGAAATTTAATCAAACAGGTCATTAAATTTGTGGTTACCATCGTTCATAATTAGACGTTGTCATTAGAGGTGAACTTTATATTCTTTTTTCTATCTTGTTTATAAAAATTGACCTTTTGTTCTATTTGACCTCTGTCAGCCCTTGCTGTCCACTGCTAGACATGGGTCTCTGTTAATTGACGTCACTCCGCCCGGTCCTGGGCCTTCAACAGTTGCACACTCTCTGTTACATGTTATCATGGCATCTAGTTGGACGGCAGCCTGCACTCCTTTTAACAAGACGTAGTCGTTATTCTAAGACCTTTCTTCCCATAGGTTATCGGTCCTTTTGACGCCCCACCTATTGCAACATTAATTTGATTGTCTGTTTCGACTACTACTACAAAAAATCGACTATCATTATCTAAATATCTCACTTCTCGTATTGGTTTTACAACACAATCTAACTGAGAAAAGTCTCCCATTATGCAAGAATGGTTCTCTACTTAATTAAGCCCCAATGTTAATGTCCGCTGTTGCGTTTAAGCACTCTGCTAATCGCTGTTTCAGGCGCAAGTTCAAAGTGATAGCGTTTTTTTAAAACATAGATCATAAAGGACATCATTGTTTAAAGCTTTTTAGACCGTTATTTTTAAGTGGCCGTAGTATTTTTTAGGTACCTGTTGCGTTAAAAAATTATAATTTTATATATTTAAGAGTGATTTCCGTCACTCATTGAGAGATGGCGCCACGAGTAGCCTGAATCGTGCAATCGCTATAATTATATTATTTTATAAAAAACTCTGAGACGACAATTAAATAATCAGAGCACGACCGCTCTGCAGATACTTACGATCGCCTAAACTGGCAGGCGAAAATAAAAGTTAAAATTTTAAAATTCCATAAATTTGATTTTCGAATAAGTACATCTCGAGAGGGCGAATGAGACTGCAAAATAGTTGTTGAGTAGCATCTGCCCCTCCCGATAACAGCGGGGGCAGGTGGCAATTCTGTATTTTATCAAGCTTTTCAACTCGCTACCACAAATGCCTTGCTCTGTATCCAAGGGTTCAAATAAGAGGCCATTATTGAAAATATTACAAGCAGTTGCAGCCCGAACCCGGTACGATCCTTATTATTTTATTACCCTGATAATAAGCTCTAAGGGAAGGCTCCACAGTAATTATTTGATAGTGGGATTACTTTAGTATTAACCGCGAGCGTTTCAGATATTATGAGGAGAATGTTCTTTGTTATATCTAAGGGTTTGTCCTCATTGGCTGACAACGACCAACCAACACGACAAAACATAGGATTCTGTAAAACACAATGGAGCTGTCAAAATTGAAATACGGACTGGTAGATATACGACAAAATGTACGAATTCGAAATTGTCGTACGAGCAACTTTTGCGTGCGACATGCCAATTAGAACACGGGGTAAAGGGCGGTTGTGTTATGGGTTACTTTTTCTGAAAGTGCTAACAGAGCTCCATTATTTTAAGAGTTGACGTAACGATCACCTCAAAACTTTTTTCAAATTTTTTTATAAGTAGAATTGTAGACAATTTTTTTTAAATACACGCAGAATACGGATTACAATGTAAGATATCTATTTAAACTTGTTTTGTTACTACGAGTTATCAAACTGCATTACTTTAACTTTTTTATTCCCCTATGCGTTATCTAATTGGCTTCTCTACATCAGAGTTATTTCTGAAACATATCACTAAGTTTTTATTTGTATCCACTGAATACACATTTTATGCTATTTAAAAATAATATCTCACGTGCAAATATTAATTACAGGAATAGCAGAAATGAAAATAAACCATTTATTTACACCCGTCGGAGTAAACAAGATTTAACGGGTTAGTATTCGCTCAGAGTAAGGGTTTGTTCGTAGTTAGCTGAACGGCGATAGCGGAAGCGGAAAGACAAACAAGAAAACGATATAATGTGTTTTAACTGAAGTGACAAACTCAACAACATTTATGTTTTCAAAAACATAGTTACAGAGTATTTTAGAGTATCTTGACAGTCAAAATTAGTGTCAATCTCAATCCGTATCAGTCTGAATATTGGTTATTAATTTCGGCCGTAAGGGAGGTTGGATTAGTAATTATTAAACTATTAATTATTACCGACTTCAAAAAAGGAGGCTATTTCAGTATTTAATCTAGCAACTCCTTTCCACAGAATATATGGCATTCGCGAGAGCACGGATATTTGGTAGTTCCATATCATAAAAAATTTCAGCGTAATTTTTGTTCATTGCGAATACACAAACAAAAAATCTAACAGATTGCTAGGAAGGATTAAAACCTAAATTGACTGATGTAGATATAAAAATGTCTAGCGGGCTAGTGGTGATAGCCCAGTAAGGTAAAGAAAAACATCGTGAAGAAACCTGCATGCCTGAGATTTTACAAAAAAATGTTCTCAAAGGCATATGAAGCCCACTAACCCGCATTAGGTCAGCGTGATGGACCAAGGCCTACATCTCTTTCATAATGAGAGGAGAGCCGACCGTGTAGTGGGTCATTACTGGGTTACAGATGCCTCGTCGCTTCCGCTACCGCGTCCGCTACCGCGCCAATTACTGTAGACGAGGCCTTAGAGGGAGGGTGGGGTAATACAAGAGTAATTGCTGTATCGAATACTAGAATATCCTGGCGCTTATTTACTGGATCCTTTTGTTTTGAATAAATAAGTAGAACAGGATAGGTTAGAAATAGCGGCTTTCATTCACAGGGTATTCTCAGTTAAGAATGTTAATACGAGGATTTCGTGTTACTGGTTTAATTAATTTTTAGAACATTCAATTAAAGATAGGTAGATGAAGATAGCGGTGATAGCACAGTGGCTTAGAATTCGACTCGAATCCCAGTGGCACGCACCAATGACTTTGTAAAAAAAGTTAAGTGCGTTTTATAAAATTAAATATCACCCGCTGTTACGGTGAAGGAAAACCTCGTGGGGAAACCTGCATACCTGAGAGTTCACTAAAAAATGTTCTCAAAGGTATCTGAAGCCATTCCAGAACCTTTAAAGTTTGTCCCCATCGGTTGTCAGTTTTCGAACGATGTGGACAGCCCATTGCCACTTTAATTTGAATGATGAGTTTAAATTCTCCAATCCACCACTCGACCAATCCACTCTAAAGCAACGTAGTGAAGCACGAGTTTATACTCAAGTAGCGCTGTAGGCGGCTAATATGGGCTCCAGGGATTAATATAATCATAATGAAGAGTTGCCGACACCTAAACAAGTGTTTTTAATCTCCTTACCCGTCATAAATTTAAATCTCCCGTCAGATTAAAGTTATCTTATTAAGAGTCCGCTCCTAAAAGAAACCCGGGACTAACAACTTCATCAAAACTTATAACATAAATAAATCATGGCATCCCGTAAAATATACATAAAACATAACCCCAGGTGAGGGTATGTTTTGGTGGATATATTGAAATTTTCTTCCTTTTCATTGTTGGTCTTCTGCCTTTTGAGCCAAATAGCTTCCCGTCGTTTTTCTTAGGTTATCTGTTTATCTGGATGGAGATCTGTCTGTTCTCCTTTTGCCTACACGTACTCTTTCTTATTTGCTCTGAATAATCTTTTATCAAGTGACATTTTTACCAACTACATCAGGGTATTTTTAAATAAAAAACAGGCAGATAGGAGACTGACAATAAATTATTATCAACGTCGCTTATTGACACGAGCAACACCAGGGGTGTTACCAGAGCGTTACCAGTTTTGAATGTGAGCTCTATTTTCGGGATCGTAATAAGTTCCAGTTTGTCATCTCCCATTTTTTTGTTATATCTGAAATTAATAGGTCTGCGTTATTAATAGGTACTAGTTCTCGATCGTAATTCTGAATGGAATCAACCCTGGATCCACTCAAGTGGGTGCTAATAACTAGATAACAGGACCCTCACAACCCTCTCTGGTACACAGAAGGGATGGTGTCTCGTGTTATTGTTTCACTGTACACAATCGGTGATTAATGACCTCTGTCCTATTAGGGGCTACGAAGTAAAAGATACGTCTTCCTATATCTCTGGCATAAATTCCAACTGGAGTCATTGTCGGTTGTCGGATATTGCTTCGTCTAAAAAGCTTGAGCTCCTATTTAAAGAGTTCTAGATACCTTTTATTTTATTTAAGGTGGGTGGCACTTAAGTTAATCTTTAAAAAGTGACATAACAACTGCTGTTACGTAACTCCTCTTATGGTATCATATTTATACTACGTCTTTGCGGCATATAAAAATCTTTGGTTGACTAATTGTAAAAAGCGCATGTTGTAGCTCATTTAATCTGTAATTAATTCATTTGGTACTTCTCATCTCGTTTTAGGCTAATTGGCATTAAGTTTAACTTATAAATCTCCTTTCCTTTAAGTCGTGTTTGCACAGCTCAGTCGAGCGCGAACATAAACATTTAATATTTTTTTATTTTCACTTTTGTTTGCTTCGCTCGTTACGTAAATATTTTGTTTGCCCATCAAGAATTAATTTTCAGTAAACACCAGCTGTATAACGTTCATTGAAATATTTTCTTTTATGACAATTTTCTCTTCACTTAAATTTGTTCCGTTAAATGATTAAATTACAATTGATAACGTATAACGATTATGCTTACAATGGGTCTTTTTCTTCGAGTGAAAAATAAAATTAGTATGATATACAAAAGTATAAATTTTACTTACTTTTTGTAAAGCTCTCTTATCTCAAAAAGTAATATCTACTACTTGTTTTTGTTGGAGTTGTTGAAATGGCAATCATTTGAATTTTGTATTATAATTTAATGTGGGTCCACAAGTTCATTTCGATTTCTCTCGCTCGAAATTATCGCTAGTTATTGACTGAATACATTATTAAACATTCCATTAAATTTCAAAGACAACACTGAGAAGTTAGAAAGTCATTAAGAAATTTTGTCTTGCATATCAGAAGGCATTTATTTTAATTTTTTGTATTTTTATTTAATTTTGCCAAATCCATATTTTGTTCTAATTGAACGAAATTGAACATTTCTTGAATCAGTTTGGTTGGCCTTTATCTATAAATATACCTCTTTTTTCCTCTGAACTGCGTAAAAGTAAACAACGTTTATCTTTTCATTTTTCCTGTCCCGTTTACATTGTGTTTGCCCATCAAGAATTAATTTTCAGTAAACACCGGCTGTATTACGTCCATTGAAATATTTTCATTTTCGACAATTTTCTCTTTACATAAATGGATATTTTCGTTGATATTAATTGCAGAACGTGCAACTGTAACGATGTGTTGCGAACGTAAATTCTGTGAATAAACAGATTCGGAACGATTTCCTGATGCACGGGTTGTTTGTTTTTTAAGTGAACCTGTGGATTTTGCATATTATACCTGTTAAAAACACCATGAGCCAAAGGGCTTGTCACAATTGTCTGACATAATGGACCAAGAAACCAGCTTGACAAATTTAAAGCATATGGCTACTCGATAAATACCCCAAAAAACCCAAGTCATCCACGTTAAGAATTTTATAAGTGTCAATCCTATCATCGTTACCAATTACTAACTTTTCCACATACGAAAAACATTTTTTATTCAGTAAATAAAGTTTTGGGATACATTCCAACTTTGAAATATTTTCTGTTTAATAGTTGTGTGTAATTGTTCTTATAACGAGCTTAAAGATTAGTGCTTCTGATATCTAAGTGCCTAGCTCGGAAATCTGAGCAGCTCTGTATTTTACTTTATAGAGATAAAAAAATTCAAATTTCTGTTCTGTTATATTGTCTGACACCCTTCATCCAACTTTAAAGAGATACTCAATAACAGTGTATAGTAATCATACAATTAGCAACAAACTTTAGATCATAATTTCAGACCCAGGGTGGCCAAAACTTGTCCAAACTCAAACTAACTTCAAACAATGCGTTTAACATTAAACAGTCTTATGGACTTCCGTAGTTTTGCAAACTTGCATTCCCAGGAGAGGTAGACCTTATTGAAAATTAGCTGACTATTTCCTCCACTAACCTCAGAATAGCAACGTCATCTACTATGAAATGAAACTAGGAATTTATTGAAGATTAGACTTCAACCGTATTAAGTAAATTCTATTAACTTATTGAGGTCAATTTGCTAGATAAAGCTTACTCCATACGAGTACATTTAAATGGAATAATGTGATAATCCGCCCGCCTACCAGGTGGATTGACGACCTGAAGAAGACAGCGGGAAACCGTTGGACTCAGAGGGCCCAATACAGGGTGGAGTGGCGACGATTAGTCCAGCAGTGGACTAACAAGGGCTGAAAGGGAGCAGAAGGTGGAATTTGATAATAGTGAATCTCTATGCGTGGATTTTAACTTAAATAAGTAAGAATAGTTTTCCACAAATTAACGTCCATTCCAAAAGTAATAACAGTATTAACGTCTTTATGTGTTATGACGTGTTTACCAAGGAACAAAGGAACCTGGTTAATGTGGCTTTATTTTCCGTATCTTTTATCTTATCTTTGCATTTGTCTTTACTGTCATTTTTGTTAGACGCTCTCCGTTTTGATATTTATCTATTAATCATTCCACTTTTATGTTTTTCTTCGTGTCCATTACTTTTCCGATTTCCTCTTAGAGCTTTTTTATGACTCGTAAAATTCGTATACTTTGTTATTTAAATTTATTCATTTCTCCATATAAGTGAAATGGCTTTTTCCCTTTCTCATTTCGTCAAGGATTCTCGACTTGGGAAAAATCACTGTATAATATTTATATTTTATTGACTACTGCTGACGCAGCCAAATATCTCATTTACTAGCATTTTGTGATTTGACCTTTGACATACGAGTAGGTTAACTTCACTCGATTCTGGACTTTCTGCATTGAATGATTTTTGGCTGCGTTGTCAGGTCCCATCTATTGAGTCAGTAAGAAACGACAGTCAGAAAACATAATTATAACGATAGAATACAACTTAACAGATTCTTAGAACTCATAATAAATAAATGTTCCTTTTATATTGTTTCAAAGTCGTATCGACTCTAGAAAAGTTCAATAGTCTTCGGCACAGAACAACAAAATAAAAAAGCGATCAAAAACTGCTTTTTCTCAGTACAATTTACAAACAGGTTCAAACAAAGACAGTGGAACAGTCTCGAAGGATATTAAATTATCAGGCGTCGGAGCAAAAGACTCGGTTCAGAACAACTAGTTTTCAATTTTGTACGCCTCTTGGGAGCTCGCGATGAAACTTCTTCGATGTTAAATGAACTTCCTCGTAGTGGAACTAAAAAGCGCTATTTTATAATTTAAAGCAGGAAACCTATAGCTGCTTTATTATTGCCAAAGACTTATAGATTACCAGAGGGAGTGATACCATACAAGAGAGAAAAGTAAAAGTGGGCTCAGTTTTAAAGTTTTCAAAAATGGATAAGGCCAAAGCGTTTTACAGACGCCACAATTTAAATTGCTGATGTGTGTATGAGTATGAACAGCAGCAAGAACCCGGCTGATAACATCATTTTTCGTTAATGATAATTCAATTAAAGTATCTAAATTGACTATGAGTCCACATTCCAATTTCAAATGCCATCATCTAGTCTAGCCAACTTTTTATTTTCATCAAAAAATATCGGCAGGTAATTCCGAATCAAATGACACCTCATTCATATTATTATTTTTCAATAGTCCATCAAAAGCACATCAAAAAGGCACTTGTTGCTTAGACTAATCATTAGATGCAGTTAAAACTAATTCTCACAGCCACTTCTTATAATTTTCTCCCAAGTTTTTTTTTTTTTTTACAAGTAGAGCAAGCAAACAGACAGACGGGCCACCTGATGGTAAGTGGTCACCGTCGCCTACTGACACGTGCAACACCAGGGGGGTCGCCAGTGCGTTGCCGGCTATGAAGGAGAGCTTTTTTATGCCCTTCTTGAAGAACCCCATGTCATAGTCCATACAGACTTGAACACTGTAATTATGCACGTTCTTTTGAAAATACGTACATAATTTATTAACTTTCTTCACCTTGATACTCATAAACTCGCGCACAATATTTCGGAAGTTGATTGTGAATTAAACAACTTGTATAGTACCCCAATCACGAACTCTCGAGAGGCTCTCGAAATTGAAACTACGAGCTCGAACGAAGTCTTCTGCTCTAGTGCTTGATCATTTAATATCCCCTGGCTCTGCTTCAGTTCTAGAGCTATTTGTAGTTGTTTCGACAATGCAACCAATAATGTTTGATTTAGTATTCTTATATATAAAATTCTCATGTCACGGTTTTAGTTACCATACTCCTCAAAAACGGTTTGACCGATTTTTATGAAATTTTATATGCATATTCAGTAGGTCTGAAAATCGGCTACTGTCTATTTTTCATACCCCTAAGTGATAAGGGTTGTCCACACCTAGCATTTTTATTTTATTTATTGGACAATTTTGTTTATTTTTATTTTTTAATAATGTGGCATCAAAAGTACATACAACCCTGAATTTTCACCCTTCTATCACCAACCCCTATTTTTTAATAGTCAATTTTTAACGCTCGATAACTTATAATGGCAAAACAACGTTTGTGGGGTCAGCTAGTTAAATATATAAAAATATAATGCTTCACACTCATAGCCCCACACTCGTAGAATTTCACGTGTCGTGGATGCCATGGGCACACACAAGTGAACACACACCCAGACCAGAAACAGAAATTGAAAATCATCATTCAAATCTCTGCTCCGTTGGGTGTTGAACCCAGGACCCGCACAGCGCACCGGTGTCTTAACCACTATGCTACTCCGGGTTATTTTAGTTCTAGATTTGGTGGAAAACATGTCTGTAATCCATTTTTGACCCACTGCAGGGTGGGTCGAATCTCGAGGCACGGTGTCTTTAATCATGAACACTATCATCTAAGTATTCGTACGGTAAACGTCAGTCATAAGTATGTCATGGTATATCTGACATCTTCCCATACTAATGACAGCTAGATACGATTATAATACGAAACGCTCATATGCTCATCGATCTTTAGATAGGTATAGTTATGGGATAGAAGCCTTCTCTAGAAGCACTATTTGCTCCTACGTATTACGTAATACTTGAGAAATACGCTAAAGAAAGCGTATAAAGAACGGGGTCAGCTTAATAAAATTAAATAACTGACGCGTTTGCAGTTCCCTGTTTTATACGAGGAAGAATTATGCAGATGACCTGACGACAAATGGAGACTCCGATTTATGAAAATGCCAGACTATTACTGCATCAGACGGGAATATGCATTTTTTGTGGTAATTGAGCAGTAAACGGACATGCAGGCACCTGATACTAAGCGGTCACTGCAGGTCGTAGTCCACCCTCATTCTACGATGCAGCATACCGCCAGCCACTTGTCAGTAACCCATTAATGACCCACTACAGGGTCGGGTCTCCTTCTCGTAATGAGAGGGATGTAGGCCTTAGTCCACCACGCTGGCCCACTGCGGATTGGTGGACTTCACATGCCTTTGAGAACATTTTTTTTTGTGAACTCTCAAGCATGCAGGTTTCCTCACGATGTTTTCCTTCACCGTAACAGCAGGTGATATTTAATTTTATAAAGCGCACATAACTTTTTCACAGTCATTGGTGCGTGCCACTGGGATTCGAACCCGGACCCCTCGATTCGAGGTCGAATTCTAAGCCACTGGGCTATCACCGCCAGCCACTTAACCCGTAGTAAAGCAGCGTGTTCTTCATGTCTTGTGTTTCTGCTGGGGAGGTACGGTGGCCGGAGATTTGATGCGAACATCTTAGTTAACGCATCAATAACCGCATCAGGTTTTTTTTCCTATTTGAGGTTGGATGCCAGCATCCATGGGCTGCAGTGACCACTTAACATCAGGTGGCCTGTATGTTCTTTTGCTAATCAATACTATAAAATAAAACTTGAGAGTTGTCAAGGGACACCCGGAAGGAACGAAGTTCATGACGTAAATGACAATGTCATTTACGACACTTTTTGCTGTCGTGTCGTGTGTGTTGTCATTTACGTCATGACTTACGTAATGACAGCAAAAAGTGTCGTGACAATTTTCGTAAGAATTTTTTCCGTCTAGCTCCCTTTCACAACGCGCGATAAGGAACTTCGGTCCAAAAATGTTTTTACTACAATATCCTCACGTGAACTATACAAGCACTTGGGCCACGCTCAGTGAGACTCGCACGCAGCGTGAGCGCTCCCATAGTATTTCTAAGGTCGGGATAGTTCGTGCGTGAACGTACGTATACGCACGAGTTGAATTCGTACTAAATCGCGAATTCGTCTAAACTGAACGCGGCCTTATAGTATTTGCTGGCTAACTAAATCTATTTCCTTCTCGGCGACATTCGGAAGCGGTGTGCTCCCTCCGCCCGCCTATTTCCTTTCAGAAGAGGGTGCCAATTGTTTGACACTTAACAGGATTTTCCGAGAATTGGAGCAGTGTCCGCAATATAGTAAAATAAATAAGGACAGAATTGAAAACTTTGGAACAGATTTACCTGTTAAATTATACTTGCTATAAAAGAATAAATTAGTGGAAATAATTAAAAAAATAATGATCCACCGATCCGTATTAAGTCCATCAACCCGCTTTATGGACTATGGCCTACATCCTTCTCATTGTGAGAGGAGAACCGATTCTGCAGTGAGTCATTAATTGGTTACATGCAGTCAAAATATACCTATCATTTTTTAACTTAAAAGACGTCGATTTATAGAAGACTTCATATTGGGTTGATTTTATTCATGATTTTCACTAGAGCCTCGATATCCGATATATTTTGACAACTACGTAAGCTTATTTTGATTCTTTTTTCTCAAAGTCCTGATTAGAATTTCCCATCTGGTAATCCTTACATCAAGGGTGAGTTTCGAAGTAACTTCACAAAAGCCATCGAAACTTTCTTAAGAAGCGTATATTTTATGTAGTGTTTCGTTAGTTTTTCGCTTCTTTGTCGTCTTAAACCTCTCTCTTAGGGCTGAACTTAGCGAAGATTACACACAGAGAGGAATGTAAGACTTAACAAGAAAATTAATTCTATGAACTGTTGTCGGTTTCAAAAAGTTTTGGCAGATAACTTATTTAATCAACGGGCCTAGAATGCTACCTTGGGCGAAACATTTATTTGGGATCTTATTGCGATTCCTTATTTTATATGATATTACATCGCAAATCTAAAAGTACTCTTTATATATTTAGGCCAAAAGAAGGCGTAAGTTTAAAGTTTCTTTAACGGAAGACTTTTTACTAAACTAAATGATTTAAAACTAGACATAGCCTCGCTGCTTGAGTAAATCGCAAGTTAAGCAACGTCCTGACGTCCTGACGGTAGTCCGCCCCTGGGCGGTCAGTACCATTTTCGTGCTAGTAATACGCGCTTCTGTGCTTCGGAGGGCACGTAAAGGCGTTAGTCGAAAGTTATCGATAACAGAGCAGTAGTCAAACTTTATTGGTGGCCTATGGGCGGTTTGAAAACATCCGACACGGGTAGGCTAGTGGCCTACCTCTCTCTAGTTTCTCCACCAATCAGCATTGGAGCAGCGTGGTCGAGTATTCTCCAGGCCTCCTTCTATTGTGGGAAGCGACCCAACAGTGGGCCGCTAAACAGCTGAGTAAAGTTATCGTCACCTCAATCTTGACTCCTGAATTTCATATTATTCCAACGCTATCCCTCTGAGACAACACACAATGTGTCACACTTGCATGACTTGTACGAGTATGTATCTCCAGAGCTCGATACGTTCTGTAATGAAACATTTTAAGTCTAATTTAAAGTTTTGCACGAGCTGTATAGTTTCTGAGATCCTTATATTTTATGTAGCGGTGTTGCCTTTAAGTTTCCTTAGAGAGTCGTGTGTAGCCAAGTTTAGGTAGCCTAGTGTATGTGCTATATTATTTATCAAGTTGGTTTTGTTGTTTCTAGAGGCTGTTTTCATCGGATGTTTATGGTTTGATAACAAAGAAGTGTCCGTCGATAAAGTTCGGATTGTTTTAGTCGTCTACAAATGTTTTCTCTAAATGTTCGGAGGCAGTTGGATTCAGTGTTTGAGGATATATGTATGTTTTTAACACCTTTTCTTGTCATGTCAGTAACCCATCATGACCCACTACAGGGTCGGGTCTCCTCTCACAATGAGAAGGATGTAGGCCTTAGGCCTCACGCTGGCCTACTGCGGGTTGGTGGACTTCACATGCCTTTGAGAACTTTTTTTTTCTTAACTCTCAGGCATGCAGGTTTCCTCACGATGTTTTCCTTCACCGTAACAGCAGGTGATATTTAATTTTTATAAAGCGCACAAAACTTTTTTTTAAAAGTCAATGGTGCGTGCCACTGGGATTCGAACCCGGACCCCTCGATTCGAGGTCGAATTCTATGCCACTGGGCTATCACCGCGTCATACTGACCTTTTCTTACTGATAGGTAAATTACACTGTATGTTTATCAAGCACTACCCTAATTCGGCAAACGTATCTACTGTATCTACTGATCTAGATTATACTGTTCTAAAATGTACAACATTTATTCAGTATTCACAACTTGTAAAAAATCACAGCTTTTTACCTCGACGGCTAACCACAAGAATCAATCAGCGTGCCAAAGATGCTGAAACGAAACGGTGAAACTCCTTAACAAAGTTAGGTGACTAAGTTTATATCGCGAAGAAACGACTCGCTTCTTCTCTTATAACTGCAACGTTAACTTTGAACTATGTTTTGGAATCGTTACACATTTTTGACGGTTTATATTTAAATGCATAAAACTAGGAAATTTGATGATGGATTGAAAAGATAATTATATTTTGTAACGTGGATGTACATGGGTGAAAGTAATATTGTTGAAAGTAAACAGCAGATAACTTAGGATATTTGCTGTGAGTAACCTTACATTTTGCAGTCAGTTCTTGAAATAAAGATATTATTATTTGAATTAGTGCTATTAATATTAAAAAGATGAACTGTCAGTAAATTTCAGAAACTAAACTTAGAATGAAAGTGGAACTCCTCTACGAGTGAATAGGAATTACAGAATTTAAAAATATTTTCCATCACATGAACATTTCAAAGCCAGTAAAGCCCGTCTTTTTGACTAACTCAAAGTTAAATGTTGGATCATCAGAAAATAGGAAATAATTACTACATTCAAATAAGATATTTGGTATTTTTTACTAGATGGAAACAATTCCGAGCAAAGACTTACAAAATAATTAAGGGCTAACAAAGGTGCTGCCAACAATATTAGTCACAACTTTAAAAAAAAATTAAACATGATGCCTTGAAAACTTGCAGCTAACTATATAAGCTCTATAACAATACATCATTAGCGTTTAAACTCCAACTCCAAACCATAAATAATGATATAGAAATTACAATGTTGGCTTCACTCCGGGCCAAACTCCGGTAATATTTTTACATTTACTAAACCTTGCACCGGAACCACTGACCTATATACTCTTAACTTACTTACGAGCCCAACGAACCAAAAGGAACCTTATTACTAATGGCAGAAAATACAATTTCAATTGCGAAGGTTCTTCACTTACGTCATTACGAAATTGTAGCTCATGTGAGTGTCATTGATTTTAAAATGGACTTTAGGACTTTGGAAATAGGTTTCTTTTCAATTGATTTTGAAAAGGTGAGAGTAAGAGGGTGCGATTTTAAGAGCGAGTGAAGTGTTTATTAAATAATGGTCGAGGAGGGTAGAGGGTGAAAAGTTTAAGCTTGGAACCGTTCCAGATGTAATCAAAACTAATTGGCAAGAGTGGCAAACGTGTTTGTGACGTCACGGCAATCATTGCCATGTGGCATGCAAAGAGACTCTTCATTTAAATTGCAGAACTCTTGAGTTCGATTGATGATAATTTTTAAAGAGATTTTTAAAAAGATTTATAAACAGCATAATGTTTTTACATTTACGAAAGCTACACAAAATTAATATACTATTTATATAATTATGTGAAGAATGGATGGGTGGATGTCTGTTTACTCTTTCACGCAAAAAAGACTGAACAGATTTGAACAAAATTTGGTATACAGGTAGATTTTAACCTGTATTAACATAATTATGGGATACTTTTTATCCCTCTCTGGATCAGGTTCTAAAGTATACGCGGGCGAAGACACGGGAAAAGTCTATTGTAGTATAAAGGACCCGTAGGTAGCCTGAGTAGATACGGTTATACCGATAAAAAATCGAGTTAGTAAAAATCACGAGCGCAATATATTCTCCAAATTAAATTTATATTCGAGGGATCGTTCGTAAATCAATCAGTGAAGACTTCTCCATTGAAATATGTACTAACAAAGAGAACAATAAGAAACAAGCGGATATATAGAAATGGTCTTGATTTGTTTGTAGCAAGATTAATCCGAATACGAAGCGCCACGAGTACGTACAAGTATCTTTTGTTCAAATATTACTCATATAGTAGGGATAAGTATTAATGGTTTTATACTTTTTAATGCTTAAAATTATGTTTGGTTTTTACCAGATTTTAAAAAAGGAGGAGGTAATATTTTCGAGTATATTTAATTGTATGTACCAGATTTCTCCAACTAATCGTAAGCCGATTTTCGAAATTCTTTTATTGTTCAGTAAGGTATGATTCTAAGTTAGTCTCTCATTTTGTGGGTGAGAGTCTGGTGTCAGAGTGGAACTCCGGAACTAATTGGAATAATTAAATGGTATTCAGAGATATTTTTTCTTGGTACCGTTACCTTATTACAGCCAGTCCATGACTGTATTTGTAAATTGTAATCTCCAACGGCAAGTAGGATAGAAACCCTATCTGAGGTCTTAATAGGATCCGTTGCTTCTCGAGATGTTCTCTTGCAAACCCTTTTACTAGAGGCAGGCACTGCTAGGCAGAAAGCTGGCCAAGTGGCCACATCATCGTTCGAAGGATCGATAACCGATGGGGAAGAAAGGTCCTCGAATGGCGACCACGTCTCAGCAAAAATGTGTAAGCCGCCCTCTGACCAAGTGGACTGACACGAAGAAAACCATAAACCATTGGAATTGCGAAACCCTTGCATTCAAAAGGCCCAGAACCGAGTGGAGTTGCGTCAATCGGAAGAGCCCCACGTCCAGCAGTGGACACGGAGGGTTGAAGTATAAGCCTTAAAATTACCCAAACTCAACATCAAATTAACCCTATAAATTAAGTTACAAAGGCAATTACCGAACTGATCAAGAAATTACACTTAGTGGTTCTGAGTAATTTGTAATCAATTTACGATCTTCGGATCTCCATAAAATTGCTTCTTAATCATTGTTGGGTGTGACAGTGTCGAATAATGATTAATCTATTATCTTTTACACAATTTTGATAAAACTCTAACGGGAAGATAAAAGATAGTAGAAGAGAGAGAGAGAGAGAAGAGATTGGACTCTGTGGCGCGCCTTGGGAGAGGCCTTTTTTAAAATATAAGTAGTAGCGTCAAGTGGTCACTGCAGCCCATGGACGCCTCCATCCTCAAATAGAATAGGTAATAGAGAAAAAAAATCATATGAGATTGTATGCGGGTGCGTTGCTACTAATGAGTATAAAGTATAAAGCAACCATACTTCCCCAGCCGAAACACAAGACATGAAGAACGAGCTGCACTACGACGGGTCAAGAGTCTGGCGGTAAAGCTCTTCCCGGGACGAGCTCCCATGGCTCTGCCACTTAAAAGCCTATGTCCAGTGGAGAATGACAGCCGAAGCAAGTACAAAATTGTTTGAGGTCACTTCAAATGCCCTTACATTAATACGTTCAGTGCCATGTCAATTTACGTGGGTGCTTTCGCGATGCCGCTTATGTTATTACTATGAGTATGATTCGGACACGCCAAGCGATTCTCCAGCAATAATGAATATTACAAGAACCCGCCAAGCGTGTTTAAGGTTAACTGTTAAGTGTTTTCCCTTAATCATAATTAACTCTCCGAATACATCAAAGTATATTTCACGAAGCTCAAAAAGGCATTTCAAATTTTTTGCGAGATCAAAAGGCCATCGAGGTGTTTATTGGAACAAGGAATCTGGAATCAATAAATAACTTGAAATGTGCTCAAATTATCCAATTCCTTAACTTCTCTTTCCGCCTTACGAAAATCCAAAGTAACTATTTAATCAATATAAAAGGAATGCCTCTAAACGAGCGGGAACGGAATTTAATCTCTTCTTTGGGAACCGAAACACCGAAAAAAGACGATAAACATAAGTTCAGGCTTCGCGGGATTTGAGAATCGGGTGAACCTCTTTGTGTCTGTATTGTGAAGAGTATTAAAGTGTCTTTGACTTCGAAAAAATCTCTAGTTCTTAAAGAATGCTTAATCGAGAGATCCAATTCCGTATCCCTGAACTATTCCGTATCCCTATCCCTGTCACTTGTTATAGCGGTGAAGGAAAACATCGTGAGTAAACCTGCATGACAGAGAACTCTTCATAATTTTCTCAAACGCATGTGAAGTCCACCAGCCCGCAACAGACCACTATGGTGGACTAAGGCGTACATCCTTCTCATTGTGAGAGCAGACCCAACCCTATAGTGGGTCCTTAATGGGTTACAGACAACGGATGTTTTGCTTACAGTGTTAGTTACTGTAAGTCTTTTTATCTCCTTTAAATCTATTGGAATGGGAATATCCCGCGCATCTTTTCTGGTATTGGAAACTGGTACAAATTAGTCGTCTTTAGGGAACTCAGAAGTGGTAATACGATTAATTTCAGAACATTTCGACTGGAATATGAGCTTGATATCTTCAGAAGAAGGCAGCATTTTTGTTTATTCTTATTATTTTTTTTTCTATTATAAATGCGAATGTGTGTGAGTATGGGTGGATGTTTGTTACTCTTTCACGCAAGAATGGCTGAACAGATTTGGATGAAATTTGGTACACAGATAGATCATAACCTGGAATAACATAAAGGATACTTTTTATGCTTCTTTGCACCAAGTTCTAAAATCTATGTGGGCGAGCGAAGCCACGGGCACAGTCTAGTCTTACATATGTAACGACTCTACTTGTTCTGTAGTCTTGTTCAATGTTCGGTTACTTTCAATACTTAATTAACACTTTATCTTTGATATAAGTTTAATAACTCCCATCTTGATAAATCAACTCCTTTACAGTTTTTGCGGAAAAGATAAGTTACTTTCGGAACTTTTCTAAAGAAAGATTTGTTTTTCTTTGATAGAACTTTCTCGTCTTGTAATGTAAGCGCGATAAACATTTATCTGAAGGGCGAAGTGTTTATTTAATGTCTATGATTTATTATCATTTGAGGTCTTTTGACTGGAGAGTCTTAGAGTCGACTGGATACTTCCAAGGGCGTAGAAGTTTTGATTTATATTGACGGGCGCTGTAATCGACAAGTGTACGAGCGAAGTGAGGTGTTTTGAACGTGATTGAGTGTCTTTTGATGTAATATTAGGAAGTTAGATGAAGCGCAAAAGCGGTGATAGCCCAGTGGCTTCGAATTCGACCTCGAATCGATGGGTCCGGGTTTGAATCCCAGTGGCACGCACCAATGACTGTAAAAAAGTTATATGCGCTTGATAAAATTAAATACCACCTGCTGTGGAGTGAAGGAAAATGGATGGACGGGTGACCGCTAGTGACGAATTAAATGCAAGGTTCCGTGCTTCGGAGGACACGTTAGGCCGGTTGTTATCGGTAAGATAGCAGTCGTTAAACCTTGTGGGAGAAGTGTGGTGGAGTATGCTCCCCCCTGTTGTAGGGAGAGATCTGTGCCCAACAGTGGCCCATAAAAGGGTAACAGCCAGGAGACACAAATACGGGTCGAGCCCATTGCGTAACTCATAACATTAATATCTAAGGCACCTCAGACCCAGGACTTAAACCTTACTTAAATTTCAAATAGACCCCGCATTCCGTGACTCATTGGCTCTGAACCATTCCGCCTAATCTCGCCCGAGCAATGAGACTCGCCCATACGTCATAATAACCCCGACTCACTCGACTTGCCCGATGATGCCCATGCAAATTTAAGCTCTAACCCGTCGTAATAAAGTCCACTAATGCGGTAAGCTCGGGAATTATGACGTTAGATTAAAGGGGACGAAGTTTGAACCCGTTAATTAAGTGTGATAGCGAAAGCCTTCGATTCGGTAGTTAATATCTGTAGTCGGTCCTCTCTTGGTGGAGTTTTGGGAAATTTAAAGGAGATTTTGCCTTAAGTGTTCCATATAAATAAATAGAACTTATCATTCAGTATTCCTTGTATCGTAGGTGTCATGACACAAGACATTAAGACAAGAACAAACACGCGAAGGCAAGAATTATACATTTTTGAATGTTAGTAAGTGAAATATTATTGCTATGTTTTTTTGGTGTCATACGAGTAGATCTTAAGGAAATAAACATATTTCTTTCTTTCTTTCTTTCTTTCAAATACTGTGGTGAAATTCAGATTCGGTCAAGTAAACTTATACCCGCATTTCTTTCATGTCTTGTACTTCGTTTATAGGTTTGGTTGCTGGAGATTCTTTAGGGAAACTCTTTCTCTCTTCAGCCTTAGTCCACACTTTGCTCCAACGGTGGTCAGACCTTCGGCAGATATAGCCAGTCAATTACCACTTTACCTTGCTTCTTCAGGGGATGGATGAATATATTTTTTCTCTGTATATTGTAGAACGGATATAAATAAAAATTTGGTACAGATAATGCAAAACCTTAATTCCTTAAAGCATAGCTTTTATCACCTTTTAAAAATTCTAAATTTCAGATGAAACCGCACGCAAAAGCTAGTTCAGCTATAAATTAATCACGGAACTAATATTTGCTCGCAACATCACACACAGCTTCACACGCGGCCACAGTCGGCGGTTGCGTCTTAAGATAATGATGTTTGAACAAGTTATTAGTTGTCGCAATTAGTCGCGGTTAATTAGTCGCGTTGTATACAATTAATCCCTCGGTTAACGACGACGTGTGAACAATAACAATATTATATTAATCGCATGGATATTAGTTTGGATTCTGTGTCCTTGAAAATTACGTGGCAAATATTTTTTAAACAAACTATTAACTAACACACTATCGGATGGATTATAACGATACCTGTAACTCATCAACACTAAACTTGTGTTTAACCACAAATAGTATCAAAATCCCTACCTATTTGAGGTCGCCTGAAGGCGCGGTACTTATGAGCTACTCTCAACCGAAACACAAGACGAGTCTACTGTTACAATTGAGTCAGAATGAAATCGTAATGGTTTCATTCTGATATCATAATTGTCATATTTGTCACTTTTCTAATCAAAATCAACGGAATTATAACGGATAATGATTTTTGGATGGAGTTCCTTGGGCGTGCAACTGTCATCAGGCTTGTTAAATTATAGTTTTGACATACCTGTCAATAATTGAATTGCAATGGTTACAAAATAGTGTCACAATGGCAAATAAGCAGACTCTGACCCCAGGGGGCTTCTTCTGTATGACCATTCAGATTTCGTGCCGATATCGTGTGTCATCCGACCGTATGTCATTTCATGAACTCGGCACGACAAGGGACCTTAATGTCTATTCTATAAGGCACACAATAGATTGTCACGATATTTGACTTTTAAGCCTTTTTTGACTTTTTATCACGGATAAGACACGCGATGCGAGTGTGAATGGTCATACAGAATCAGGCCCCAGGTCGTTTATGGTTTGACTCTGAGGTTGATGATGTTAAAAAACTTTACCTGCCAAATAAGTGTCAACAAATTTATTTTGAACATGAATTGAAAAAAGGGATGAAATGAAAATTCATCCCTTATTCCATCAAGTCTTTGGCGGAGAGGATAGAATTTATAACTCTCGGTTACCTCACCCAGCTTTATGGGTTTTACGGGAAAATCACGGGCTTCGAATTGAATTACGTATTGTTGACAATTTCGTCTTTTGTCGCCGTTCAATTTTACTTTCATTCGCCTAATTTCCGATATTAAGCGCTTCTGACGAAATTCGATTGAGTTTTAAATCCTCTGAGGAGCTTTGGGTTTCCGTTTGTTAATGTTTTGTGTGATGTTTTTTACGGACTTCAAAAAACGAGGTTATCAATTCGACACGTATGTATGTAATATTCTCAGAACTGCACAATTTTTACAATTATGTATGTTTGTATGTATGTATGAAGATATATTTGTCCACGCATATCTCCGAAACTATTTGACGGATCGTATTCGTTCTTTTATTGTTTGTTTGCATTTTGTTGAACTTAGGGAACGGTAAACTTTCATCAAAATCGGTCCGGTAGTTTCCGTGATATGGACATAAAACTAAAAATTACGAAAATATATTAAACTGACATCAAAAATATATGAAATAAAATTTGTTACATACTTGAACCTACTATTTTTTGAGGTTATTCCTTCCTATTCCTCTTAATGAGGAATCCTCATCAACACTAGTGCATTTACGATACGTGCGTTCACTCACGAACAATCCCAACCTTTTAAATACTGAGGGAGCGCTCACACTACGCGCGAATCTGTCGCACGTCAACTTAGTCGCGAATTTTAATTCGTAGGAAATCGCATCCAATCTGAGCGCGGCCTTATAGTTAAAGTAGTTGTCCTACAGCTTTAATTATAGACCTCTAGTGGTCAAAGTTAGCAATCCCTAACTACTATCACATCCAAGAACAAAACAATATAACAACCTCATCTCACATAAATTATTCACGCCCACCACGACAAACAATACAAAGACGGGGCTAATACGAATCTGTTCACGCAATTGTGGGCATAATCCCCAGCGTATAGGTGTTAAATTGCCCTGCTAATGCCGCTCGTCAGCGCTCAAAGTGACCACAAGCTCATGTTGTGTTGGTGGTATGCACACATACATACGCTAATAGAACTGCAGGCCGTTGGACGGTTAGCCTTTGATATCCTACTGCTATTATAAATGTGAAAATTTGTGAGGGTAGGTGGATGGATGGATATGTGTTACTCTTTCACGAAAGAACGGCTGAACAGATTTCGATGAAATTTGATACACAGGCAGATTAAAACCTCGATTAAAACATTGGTTACTTTTTATCCCTATCTGGACCAAGTTCTAAAATCCACGCGAACGAAACCGCGGGCAAAGTCTAGCGTGTCATATTTGCTTTAGGTTTACTATCATACTCTGGATATATGGATGATATCGAAGATACGGTATTCGAGGCGAGCATCTTTTCACATCGAGGCACAGGTGCATGCCGTTTGTTACTCAGTTTCAATAAAGAAAAAATGACTCATACGAGTATAATATGAAGTAACGGAGTCCGCAAAAATTTGAACATAACTGACAGTCATTTAATAAAGTTTGAGCGTCATTACCCCTACCTTTAGGCCGTTTGTCCACCGCCGCCGTCACCATCACGTCACCGAGAACGAGATGACGGCGCCGAAGTAGCGGTGCACACATTTACTAAGCCGCGTGTCCACCGCGTCGGTCCACGGTCGTGTCATCTGGCCGCCGTGATTTCGAGTAGATCGGGGTGACCGCTAGAACGAGCCCGAGATTTAGACGGGCCGATGTGCCGGCAATACAAAACATACACTCCCGTCGAACCGTCACGTTATCTCGGTTATTAATTTGTCACTATATTATATCACTTTATAGCGAGATCGGTCGCGGTGGACAAACAATCGCCGTCATGTCATCTTAAAATCGGTCTTAAATAAATTCGTTCTCGTTGACGGTCCGGCGACGGTGGCGGTGGACAAACGCCCTTACGATTTGGTGACGTCGACATTTTTTAAGCATAAAACCCCGCCGAGAGTGGGGGCTAATTCGGACACATTCACTGTGCTCTCGAAAATCTATTTCACTATATCCGACGTTCCATCTCGAAGGTCGAAAATTGCTCGGATTATGTTGGTAAGAACTTTTCTGACCGTATAAGATAAGCGATTACGAGTATAATACGAATATTTTTTCGTATTATCAGAGAACACTTTCATTTGATATCCGTAGCGTAGAAGTGCACAAATAATAACTAGTCCGCAATCTTGGGCCATCCGCCATATTAGATTTATAATGACGTCATGATAATAATGCAGTGTCAAGTATAATACAAACTAAGTGTGCTTGCAAAATTTCATCTCAATTGGTTCAGGATAACTGCTTATCTACATACCAAATTAACATTTTTTACAATTTTTGTCTGTCTGTCTGTCTCTTTTCATCAGTCAGGATAACAGAATTTGTCTGTTAATCTTTGGAACGGCTGGACCGATTTTCACAGGACTTTCACTAGTAGATAGCTGATGTAATAAGGAGTAACTTGGCATACCTACTTAACTTTTATTTTAACAATAACCTTTTTGTTAAATTCCACGCGGTCGAAGTCCAGCTAGTTTATTACAACAAAGATCTTCTCGACACTTCGTGAGACACTGGACAACGTCTCCCCTCACTTCCGCGTACAAAACCACATTACCTACACGAGTCGTCGACAGATCCCATTCCCTCAACTATTTAGATAAGGCTCGTTATCGGTAATTGAATTGAGGGACATCTACTTTTATCGGTAAAACTATTGAGTGACGCACCGAATTTCGGTATCTTCAATTCAAGCTTTTTTTATTGCAATTGACAATCAAAGGGACATCCAGGCCACCTGAAGTTAAGTGGTCACTGCGGCCCATGGACAGACACAGATCTCGAACTTCATTATAGACACCTACCTCCAACTTGAAATAGTTCAAATGCCTATCTGAGGGCATACAATGCCTCAGTGACACAGAGATACAGTGCCTTGTTGCTCAGGAAGGCTATATTCGCCTCAATAACTAAAACACAAGACATGGAGAACATGCAACAAGTTAAGAGAATGGCGGCAAGGTACCTTTCGGACGGCTTACTGTGACTCTACCAGCTATAAGACCTCCGAAGATATCAAATTCGATCCAGGATCCATGAGCCGCCACCCTGGTTCGGATATCGGTAATCCCAGATGGATATTTTGGTGTGGATTTATTAACCCTGAGGCTTAATCATGAATATAATAACTTCCACCACTCATCAAAAGGTAGCGCCATGTATAATTGTATATCCTGAATCATGCTGTCAAAGTTTTCCCCACCACTGGCATAAACACAAAACTTAAAAACCAAGTTTAAAATTAGTCCTACAGTTTTCTTATTTATTTTTGAATCAATAAAGTGTTCTATAAATAAAATACCATGTAAATTTATTCCAAAACCGATTCCCAGCTGTTGGCGCACCAGCATCGCCGAGCAAAAAGTATTGTCACGCAATTTTTTGCTCCATCAGAATTTGAATCTGGAACGTTGTTTTGTTAGTCGATTGTGTCAACACGCTCTGGGATATACGTTATACGTACGGGTTATCTATCTATGGCATGAATAATAGATTGAAAGTGGATAGAATACAAAGATCTGGATAATATAGTCTGTCTGTAACCCGTTAATGACCCACTGACAGGGTCAGGTTTCTTCAATCTGAAGGATGTAAGTCTAAGTGCACCACGCTGGCCTTTGAGAACATTATGGGGAACTCTTAGGTATGTTGGTTTCCTCACGATTTTCCTACTCTGGTACCTACAAAATTGGAATGGCGTCTGAACTATCCTTTGAAGATCCTTATATTTACTGGTCTATAGACAAACTCCAGCGATCTGTCTATCTCCATAACGTTTTTTTTTCAAAAACAGGAACCATTATAATTTTTTTATTTTCAAACGAATCAACTAACCTTAATTCCAGCTAACTTGTGTGACCTCAAATAGTGAAAGCAAGATTCACATCTCCCCCAAGAACTAAACAAGCGTTGAGCGATTCCAAAACATTCACTAAGTTATTTCTCAAAGTCCCGACAAATCCCGACGTCTCGAGAGACCAGTGTCCGGAAACAATATGTCCGACACTGACACCTGCTCGCGACACTGACACTTTCGACCTCGACACCTCGCTCTGACCCGTCTGATGTTACTTGAAAAAGAAAATTCGTTTACCTCCCAAAGGTCTGGAAGACATTTGCAAAGATCGGTGCGGACTAAAAATAAAAGGGGAACCGATAGTATGTAAATTCTTATATTTCACTGAAGAATAAAATATGAGTCCGTAAGACCGGTGATAGATGATGATGATTTAAAAACTTAACTTCTTACTCGAGAAATCCTGGTTCGGCTCCGAGGAACGTGTACCACGTTCTACGTTAAAATTATTAAGGTCACCTGGCGTGACGGGACTTTCACGGGCAGATAGCTGATGTAATATGGAGTAATTAAGGCTACTTTTATTTTATAATTTCACGCGAAAGAAATCGCGGGCACAGCAAGTAATTACATATAAGCGAAGCAGTAAGTTTCTAAAACGAAAGATACATTGCCACTATCGTCAATACGGGTTGTATACACAGAAGTTTCCAACAATTTCAGTGAAACCCCACTTAATATTCCTATTTATTTCCAGGTGGTGTCTGGTCTCTCCGAAACCTGTCAATCTCCGTCCCCCGCGCGGTGATGTCTGGCGAGGGCCAGGCCGCTGTGCTCCGCTGCTCCTACGACCTGGAGGGGGCGGCGCTGTACTCCATCCGGTGGTACCGGTCAGAGATCGAGTTCTACCGATACGTTCCGCGGGAGATGCCTCCCACTATGGTGTTCACGCTGCCGGGGACTACTGTTGATGTGAGTAGACGAGATGACCTTTTATATTTTGAGGACCTGAGTGGCGCTGTGGTTAAGACAACGCGGAGAGTCCTGGATTCGATTCCCAGCAAACATGACAGGAAATAACGTTTTTCTGGAGAGATAAAGTTAAGACCCAGAGAGTTTACAATAAAAATGTTCCTAAAGACATGTAAAGTCCACCAACCCGCAGTAGCCCAGCGTGGTGGACTTGGGCCTACATTCTTCTTACTGTGAGAGGAGACCCAATCCTGCAGTGGATCATTCATGAGCTACAGACAAATCTAGGTAGTAAGACGTCGTTTCATCAATTCCTTGATTTTAATTAAGCCGAAAACAAACAAACGAGTTTGCAATTCACTGGTACATCATTGCTGATGCTTTGTTATAGAAAACCATTAAACCTTCGAACAAGACCGAAGCGCTGTGAACATTGTAAGTGGACCTTCTTGTCACGAAGATGGTCGACTCCAATTGGTTTCTCGGGTTTTCATGTTAATGCTAAATGATTGTTCATTTGAGTACAACAGATTGCAGTTCTTTCATACTCATTTCCATTTTGAACGTACTCTTCCTAAAGACATAAGACTATGTCTTTAGGCCTTGTATCCTAACAAGGCTAGTGCAGAACAAAGAACGCACGCTCGACAATGCTCTCTTGACACAATGAGTCAAGGCTAAGAGCTGACAAACAGAGCCATTACAGTAAGTACGACATTTGTCTGTTAAGATACACGAGAAAACATGTCGTTTAGAATTTAAAACTTTCATCAAGAAGCAGGTAAAAGATCTTTGGATCTACAGTGGATCTACAGTAGAATGTATAGTGATTGTTCTACTCATCACACAAATATTTTTCCTGGATGGGAATTGACTCACGACCACCGGTGTAGTAGTCAAGATCGCTTACCACTAGACCAACAGGCCAGTCGAAATGCCAGTGAGTTATGCCAGTGTATGCCAATGCAGACAGCTTTATTCGAAGACCTGTATTTGAATTTTTTCGAGTTGGTTGGTTGTTTGGTTGCGTCGGTTTGGGACAGCCAAGTAGGACAAGGCCTCAGAGTGTGAAGCGTTAATATAATATCTAATTTCTTTTCATTCTTTTCAACAGCTGGCGCAGTCAGATGACCACCAAGTGCGCATCGTGAACCTGAATCGGCGGCTCAGCGGAGAGTACTCCTGCGAGGTGTCAGCTGACGCGCCGCTCTTCCACACTGACATACGATCAGCGCCACTTACTGTTTATGGTAAGTCCTATCTCTCTTTTGTATAGAAATATAGCTCCTGGATTGCTCCTAAGAATTTAATCCATTACTCGAGAGGTGAATTAATTACTTTTGTTGGCTACGTGCGCATTACGAAATGAAAATGCCTCGAGAGGTAAAATATCGCGAGTAAACTCGCATGCCTGAGAGTCCTAAATAATATTCTCAAAATCCACCAACCCGCTATAGTCCAGTGCTAACACTAAGCTGTAAACTTCTCATCGTGAAGCTTGACCCTCAGTGGGTCACTAATGGTAGTAGGAATGGCTGCTGGCTGTATATCAGTGGAAGACTAACATCATACAGGATCACAATGGTGAATAAAACTGGTGAAGCTATAAACTATAAGTTGGCCGTCGTAAGCGCGGCTCACCCATGGTATGCGGGGTGCGGGAGGGGAACGAAACTGACCAATGAGCCATCGACACAGTTTCAAATAAGAACTGACATCATCTTTTGTGACCACCACAGAAGAGAACAAACAGTATCAGAATTACTCCACCATTTTAATAGATTTTTATTTCTTGAGTAACTTCACTGATCTCTGACTGAGTGAATATCCATCCACTCGTGTAGTAAAGTTAGTAGTAGACTACTGACTACTTCTACATAGAAGACGTTGAAAAGGCACTACTTAGCGGAGTTCAAGAAACTTCTTTCGCTCCGAGATATTAACTCTATGTAGTACTTTTAAATAAATATTTCCATCTCTTTAACTGAAAGCTAATTTAAAGTTAGCCCTAGGATTTTGATTAAAGTCTGCTCTAAGAGGCAGGCGGCCAGCAAACTCCGGTTTGCCGGATGTTGGATTTGAAGGGATTTTATAGACATTTAGAAGCCCTGCTGTTTGTGAAGATCGCAAGCGATCGACAAAGTTAAGCAACGTCGGGCGCGGTCAGCACCTGGATGGGTGACCGCTAGTGGCGACGAAATACACACGAATGCGCACCGTGAAAATTGGTCGGTCCCAGTCCCATTGTCGGAGCCCCTACGGGCGCTTTAATCCGACAAGGGCCACTAGCGCGTTTCTCCACGAATCCGCATTGGAGCAGCGTGATGGAGTATGCTCCAGGTCTCCCCCTGTTGTGGGGAGAGACCCGCCCAACAGTGGGCCATGATAGGATTGCAGCAAATATACATATTAAATACACGTTGTAGTGGAAAAGCCATTTCAGTTCATTTACTAGGTGCGTTCCATTGGAGATCCCGGAGACCCCACATGCGCAGAGGCAGGCCACCGAGGGGGTTTTAGTGGGTAAGAATCCCACATTACCCGGAGTCGCTCCCACGGCTCTCGGGTACATTTTGAAGGTCCCCCCCCCGTTACAAAAAAAAGGAGGCGCCTATCAACACCGCCCTCATTTGGACATTGCAGGTCTGTAACCCATTAATGACCCACCGCAAGGTTTGTTCTCATCTCACGCTTGCCTAAGGCTGGTTGGTGGACTTCACATGCCTTTGAGAACCTTTTTTTGTGAACTCTCAGGCATGCAGGTTTCCTTACGATGTTTTCCTTCATCGTTATAGCAAGTGTAATACGCACATAATTTTTCAAGGAAGCTATGTATTGGTGCGTGCTTCTGAAAATGAATAATACAAAATTAAAACATAATTAACCGCCGCGTTATTGGCTACGAAATCATACAAAGTGTTATGTAATAACACTTAAATTAAATCGTTTACAGGTCAACAGTAACAAAACGTGTTGATGTAATTTAAACTCGTGTTAAAATCGGCTTTGCGGTGAGTATGGCTTAAATTATTACAACTGCGGATGCCCTCGCGGGCAGCGTGGTGGCGGCTGCCCCATTCGTTTTATTCTCGTCAAAATACTTTAACGTTTTTATTACGCCACAGTGCACATGTTGGACAAAATAATTATGTGGGCCTTGACATTCAAAAGATTTTTGACGTGATACGTCTTTAAAATTCGTTACCACACACAGGGTACCATTTCAGAAAACCGAACCGAATGTGTTTGTACGCGTATTACGATAAATATTTCCTCGCACACGTTGAAACCATACAAATTGGTGAAGGTGAAGGGGCGTTCATTCTAGGATTAGTCGTACTATTCTTGACTTGTATTGGTAAACCATTTACAAACGTTTTTTTCCTTTCTTGGGCTATAAACTGTTTCTATCTATCCATCCTTGTTTCCATTAATGGGATAATCAAGTAGTCAATTTGCCTATCTGCGTGATATTAGCCACGAATGGGTGACACTTGGCGACTGTTCAGGCCGTCGCTCAGTTTATGTGCCAAAGGCCCGTTTATGACGCCATCAATACTGCTTTGGCAATTTTGTAGCCTTTCGTCTGCGTTTATGGCTCAGTCTTGGCAGCTTCTTTCGTTTTCCTAAATGAAATCCAGATACTAACAGCTTTGTTTATTGGAGTTTTATCAACGAAATTTACGCAAACCCATAGCAGTCGTGTCCCATACATCTCATACATCTAAGAATGTTTTCACTGATTACTCAATTCGTGTATTGACAAGGGTCAATCATGCAGGGCAGTGTGTTAATCGCCTTACATCTGAACACCTACTGTGACCCTGAAGGGGCGTTCAGTTTAAGGTTAGATGAACTTTACTAGAATCACCTCACTCTCTTTTGTACTAAACCTACTCCTACAAGATTTTATTACTGACTGACATTATTATGACTTTTTGTCCCACCAGACCCACCGTTCCGAGCGCCTCGTCTCACCGTGTCCAGGGCGAGCTACGCACGCGGTGACGTCATCCAAGCCAACTGCTCCATAGACGAGGCCTACCCTGCACCCAATATCACCTGGATCCTGGATAGTACTAAGGTAAATGTGTTTTGTAAAGGGAAATCTCCCAACAGGCGAGGTGGTCATGCCTGGGGAGTGGCCGTGCTCCGATTACGTCATGTCGGAGTTTTGTATATATGCTAGCGATGTAGAAAACTTCGATAGCGTGATTCAGGATCGTGTGGCGTCATCTCTTAACGAGTGGCGGGAGTCGCCACATATTGTTTAAGATTCCTTTCCTTCCTTTATTTCAGACCTTTGTAGTCCACAACTGGTCATGGGCGTCCCTGACCATTGCCGCTTTACCCAGTCCAAGGCCCTCTGAATCCAAAGGTTTCGGGTCATCTTCAGATCGTCAGTCCACGTCAGTCGGAAGGCCGTTTGTAGATACCTCTTTTCCCATGACTTGATTATCCAATATCCATGTAAAAAATAGGTGTCCCTGGGTTGCAGGGACCACTTGACATCACCAACAAACAGTTCATTGGCCTATTAAACTAACTGCTACGAGTGCTCACAATGCGCCCTACTAATTAGGATCACGACTAAATCACACACAGTGTGAGCGCTCCCATAGTATTTCTAAGGTCGAGATTGTTCGTGCGTAAATGTACGTATACGTACGAGTTGAATTCGTACGAAATTGCGTCAAAATCAAAATCAAACATTATTTATTTGCACGAATATGGGTTAGTTATTGGTTTTACAGGGCATTTTGAACAATCCATATTCACCTTCTCTGGTTTATTAAACTTCTATTCCCGCTAACTCACGTTGAGACGTTTAACAACAAGACACTAAGAGCAACTAGTTTCCTAATAAGACGCCCCGAGAGAAATACACTGAAGTTGGAACCACAGCAAATACCGGACAGCAGGCGGAGTCCCCGAGGACCGTGCTGTAGCTTGGCTTAGAAATACGCCACTAATTAAGAGTTGAATAAGGGGTTGGATGTTAAAGATAGAAGAAGATATTAAAGATAGAACAGTAGATACATATATATACATAAAAAGTATCTGTTTGCTATTAGGTGTAAATCTTATACAACAACACAACTGAATGAGGCATGGAGCACACTCCATCATGCTGATCGATGGAGAAACATCAGTTGTCGGATGATTTCAAACTGCCCATAGGACCTTCGATAAGGTTTAACGACTGTTATCGATGCTCTACAAAGCACGGAAGCGCGCATTTACTCGTAATTCGCTACTATCGGTCACCCATCCAGGTACTGACCACGCCCGACATTGCTCAACTTTTTCGATCGCTTGCGATCTACTCAAGTGGCTATGTCCACTTCAGCAGCGGAGTTATGCGCGCTCCTGACTGCTATAACGATTTGATGCGCTCATTGGCTCAAAAATTTATACCATTTGGATTATTTGCAAAGCGCTCGCGTGCAAAGTAATAAATATTATTAAGTCAGTAAGAAATTTAAATTTAAATAAAAAACGCGATAAACTATGTGTCCTAACATTTTCTGACGGAATATCTTTTCTGTTGGTAACTAAACCGTATACATAACAAAGACGAAAAGACAATAATTATGAATTTCAATAATTCAATACACCAATTCCACTAGATCTAAATTCTGTGAGCCACAAAGGAATAAAAGACGTAAAAGACTAACAATAATAAATAATAGTTAGTGCAAGAACAGAAAATTGCAAGTCAGTACAAATTGCAAGAATACAGCAGCAAAGGCGATCCCTCGGGAGCGCGTCCAGATGAAACCGCGGAAATTTAATCGCAGAAAGAACATTAAATGCCAAGATTAAAGCGAAAGGGTATATAAATGCTAAGTAACTGAACATAGAAGCGGAATAGAACAGAAGGTATAGCAATGGTCATTATCGAGTTTTAAGTCCACTGGGGAGAAACCCTGCTAAGTATTCTAGATACCTTTCAATGTCTGTATGTAAGTTGATCATGATTGTAACTTACAATGATCATTTGAATTATTATTATTCTACAATGTTGTCCCCGTTGTATCCCAAACAAGGCTTTTAGAAGTTTTTTTACACCAAAATCAAAGTATAGATCTAGATTAAAAAATAATAATCCTCATATTAAAGTTACAATAACTCTTGAATCTACAATATCTATCTACATCATTGTGACGAGTTCCCAACAATGACTTAAAAAGCGTTGAATGAGAACGAAGAGAGCCTTTTGCATCGATATCATATACCTTTTGGATGCAAACATCGAGCTCAAATGTACCACTTCTGTCCTCTGATAGGACTTCTGTTAGTTCGTTAAATTCTATCAGTTCGATCATAAAGGGTTGAATAACATGTACTACCATAATGGATAATGATTGACAACAAATCATGATATGTAAGAAGATAAATAAGACGATGATTTCGTTATAATCAAGAAGCAAAAAAAAGTTCAAATTAAATCTAATTCTATTCCCTGGAGAAATTAGTACTAATGTTTTTTAGTATGATATGACTGTTATATTTTTATCCTATTTATTATGGTGTACAATAAAGAGTATTGCTGTTTTTGTTCTTATTCTAAATCATCAAAACCAATATAGTAATTCTTGAAGGTTCTTAAGCAGTCTCACACATGGTTACTCTATTTGCAAAAGGCTCGGGTGCTTGTCCCTAATCACGTAGCACCCGCATCGCACTGAGTACACAGGTAATGTACAAAGGTCTTTAAAGCTTCAACAATCGCAAACACCATTTCAGTACGCAAACGGGGATCAAACTGCTGATTAAATGATGCTTAGAATAAAATTTTGCTAGTTTCGTTCTTCTCTACAGCTAAGATCACTTCCTTATCTATCATCCATCAATCTCACCACGTACATTTTTGATGGGCCTCCAACTGTCCATTTTGACACTCGTTTTTACCATTTACATGTAAACTATTGTCCGTCCCAGATATTTTCGTCCCCCTCACAACCACACATACACATAAAAACACACAACAATAGGTATATGTATTTAGAAACAGACAGAGAGAAAGGAAAAAGAAGGTTGCCTGGAGGGAATGCAAAGTTTTTTCCGTACGTGACATTTTCTAAAAGTCCACTCAAAAAGGCTTATAAAATATATTATGTAAACCACGCAAAATAACTGTAGCAACTTCCATCAATCTTCACGAGATGGCGCCACTGGTATCCTGAATCACGCTATCGAAGTTTTCTACACCGCCGGCATGTATACAAAAGTCCGACTTGACGTTATTTGAGCACGGCCGCTCTTTAGGCGTGATCATGCCACTTGGTGAGGTACACGAAGTCCTATATCGGCATTTTCTAAAAACGTATCATCGCTTTAATTACGTAACACCCGCATCTCACTGAGTTCACAGGTAATGTACAAAGGCCTTTAAAGCTTGAACAAGTGCAAATACCATTATAGCTTTAAAGGGGATTGAAATTCCAACTGGAATGATACTTAAAACTTTGCAGCGGAGTTTTTCTCTTCCGTTAAAATCCTTTTAAACCTAGTTTTTTACAGCAGTGATAGTCCAATGTTTAAAGTCGGGTTCTTCTTCAGAGATATGAGGTAAAATCTCATGGTCATATGCTTTTGTAAATATGTAAATGCCACCTGTAGGGTGTTGAAAGAAAACATCAAAAGGTAACGAAAGTTGTTCATAATACTTTCAAGGGTATGTGAAGTCCACCAACCCACAGAAGGCAATCGTAGTGGACTAAGGTCTACATCCATTCCATTGTAAGAGGAGTTCCGACCCAGCAGATTTGCGTCTCATTTATTTAAAAATTAAAAAAATTTTTACACTCAGTTGGTTTTAGAGTATCGCAGAGTTTTTCCGCGCAGTTTGAATCCTTTTACATCGCCACCGTATTTTCCTAGCCGCGGGCCAGTAATACAGTCTGTTAGTTTACTTTCGTTGAAAGTTTTAAATTCGTAACGAGCTTCCAACGAGTTTAGGAAAAGCTTCACTGAGTACGAGAAGCTAGAAGATCCAACCTATAAAGATCAGTTTAAATATTAATATTGTGTATTTATATCCTGACTTCAAAGTCGCTCATCTACATAATAGGAAATTTAATATGTCGCAAGTCTATTATGACGAATTCTGGGATTAGTAGACAGACTTTCCGGTTTATGAATAATCCCGTTAGTATATTCAATCAAAGATCCCAAAAACGCTTGTTACTGTTCCTGAGCATAGTCAAAGTTAGCAAATTTGAGCCAACTCACGGAAAAACCAGCAACTCGAGGAACAACTAGCAACTTGGAACTTCAGGTGCTGAACAAAAAGATCGTCTATTTGTTATGGAAATGTCGTCACTTTTTAACTCCTGAGGACTTAATATGTTGTCTGTTGGTATGTCCATCAGGTGACACTAATAATTGAGTCATAATCGGTTCATAATGGTTTCATTCTATCTTCATTCTACTTAGCAGTTTTGGTAATTAACAATTAAAATCATAATGGCATTCAGCGTACAGCAGCCATCGTGTTTGAATTTGGTGGTTTTTAGACCCTAGAAAAAAAAATTGTTTAATTTTTGTAGGTTGACAAACGGCCAAACTAACCAGAAAACAGACAGGAAAACGGTAATCCTATAAATATTCTTCAAGCACAGAACCCCGAAATGCTTGTTAAGAACTCAAAGAACAACTAGCAACTTGGAACTCCAGTCGCCAGCAAACAAGATCGTCTATTCGCTATGGAAATGCCTTCGTTTCGCTAAAGCCTGCGTTTGTTAGGGACACCAACTTTTCTGATTGTTCATGAATTTTAAATACAGTGTTTGTATGATTTGTTCTTTGTGATGTTTTTGTGCGACGGAATTTTGGGAAGAGGAATTGGGATACTTCTGAAAGCAACTGCTAGGGAAAACAAAACTTTGCGTTTAATAAAACTAATAAGTTACTACCAATGAAATCTATTTCAACCTTTGTAATGCCTCCTAAGGATACCACACTTCTTTTGAGCCCTTTGTAATCCTCTGCAGGAATTGTCACCTCATAGTTTCCTAGTTAGTGCTCAGTATATTTCTGGGATCACAAAAAAGTGAATTGATGAATTCATGTTCTTATCTCAATAGAATTTATGACATCTACAATACAGGGAACAATTATAACAATTAGAGCTTGAGTGTTATGAGTTTTATAAGCTTGCCTGTTGCCTGTTGGTAATTGCAGCCTATGATCGTCAAGGACAGTTAATTTTGCCTCCCACACAACCACAATTATACCATAATATAATATTTCCACATCAAAAATGGAAAAGGTTCGATTTGTATGTAACCCATTAGAGCAGGGTCCCGTCTCTTCTCACAATGAGAAGGATGTAGGTTTACCATATCGGAACTCTAAACTGTTTCACACCACAATCTAACCACCTAACGCAAAGTCAAACCGACTCAAAGTCTTTCTTTCTAATAATATAACAGTCATAAGCAGCTTACTACCACAATTCCTCGTAGCTTTCTAGGAGCCCCGCCATGGGAAATTATAAAGTACAAAAAGGGCTACATCAGAGTGTTTCCGCTAAATCCTTTGTCAGTGAACAAACTGGGGTCCTTAATTTGCATCCGATATTCGTCAGGAAATTCGCCACCGTTTCGGTGATTGCAAAACCAAACCGCGCCATAACTAATGCGAGGTTTTGATGCAAAACATTAAAATTTAAATACATTTGTGAATCTGATGGAGTATTTTTTTCGTTTTAAAAGTAGCAGAGAGGCCACCCGATGTTATGTGGTCACTGCAGTCCATGGATGCCTACCATCCAACTTCAAACAGAAAAGAAATTCTATCTGATGTTGTATAGTGCCATGCTACTCATGAGGACTAAATTTTTCGCCTAAAATCCTCAAATAAAGTATCTTCAACAACCATACGTCCCCAATCATAACACAGGACGTGTAGAAAATGCTGCGTCATGATGAGTTAAGAATTTCGCTCCCGGGCGAGCTACTGTGGCTATCTTCTTGACATGGGCCCATCTAATTAACGCCTCTCCACTCGGTTCTGGGCTTTTTGGATGTAACGGTTTCCCCTTGTATTCTTTAGTTCATCAGTCCAGCTGGTGGCATTGTGCCCTGCACTCCTTTTGCTGAGACGTGGTCGCCATTCCTTTCTTCCCCACCGTCAAAAGTGTATTTTCATTACCATTTAAAGTATGCCCTTCTTTCCCAGATTGCTGAAAGCGTATCACCACCGTCTCCAGACCAGGACTTCAAGGAACGAGGGGCCTTCAGCCGTCTAGAACTTTCCATCTTGAAAGCCGAGCACTACAAAGTGGGCCTGACCTACACCAGTTCCAACCTAAACCGAGCCTACCAGGACCACTACATCTACGACAGAGATGAGAATGAGGATAAGGATGTTTTGAGGTAAGGTTGAGGTCATTATTAGGTAATCAAAGGCAATAGATATCGCCTAGTATTCAATAGCACAGCCTAACGTTCCTGCCTCGGCCATGTTGGCTGTATGGAAGACAATCGGACGGTGTCTATCTGGCACTCATCAGTGATCTACTGCTTTGATAAAGGAAACCTGTATACATAAGAGTTCCTTCCTTAACGTTCTCAAAGGCATATTAAGTCCACCAGCGTGGTGAACTAAGACCTACATCCTACTCGTTATGAGAGGGAACCTAACCCTTCAGTAGGTCATAATAGAATTGGATCTCAGACAAATTAACTTAACAGGCTGGTGTATTCACACGGCTATTTTCTGCATCATCTATACCAATTCCTTCTTAACTATTATATTCTTCTATTTATACTCGTCTGCAGGTATACCATGGTTCCTCCCCCCACTGGCCAGTTCGTTTTGAGGTGCGCTGCGACCATCTTCGATGACTACTCCAGAGAGAGCGAGTCCATCTACATTAAGGAAGACACGCCTTATCCCGAGTCTGTGACTGGAGAGGATTCTTCAGGTGAGAATTTAGAGAGGTCGTTCACCCCTGACTAAAAAGGTTTTTAGAGAGATTATTAACCCCTGACTAAAAGTTTCCCGCGTCTGTCGTACGTCTGTGTATACATACTCTTGTATGGCTACAGCCCAAACTGGTGAACCGATTTGATTGCAGTTTATTTTGTTTGAAAGGTTATCGTAGGATAGTTCTTAGCTATGTTTTGTTGAAATCGGTTCAGTCGTTTAACTACTATGTACTAGCTATCAGCTCTTATTTTACATGTGTTTGAGTTCACTTTTGACTGTTTTTTTATAGTAATTAAGTAACAAGCAGACATGCACCTGACGTTAAGTGGTCACTGCAGCCCATGGACACCCACATACAACCATAAATAGACGAGAATTCTATCTTTCTTAGGTTGGGCACAGCCTTAGTCCGCCACGCTGGCCTAATGCGGGTATGTGGACTCCAAATGCTTCTGAGTTATGCAGGTTGATTCACAATACTTTCCTTCATTTTTGCCAAATATTTATGTTTGTAAAATGAATCTCTTCCTTCTCTCTCACTTCTCTTATCTTCTCTTCCCCAGGAGCAGTGTCAGCCCACAGCGTGGTACTGACGTGGCTCTGCTCTGCCGTCCTGCTGCTTGCGTTATGATCACATCTCATAACCAGTACTTAAGGAAACTGAATGTTGTGATAGACTAAGAGCCGGAAACGATTCGTGGATTGCGTTCAGGGTTAGCCAGGGTTATGTGGATTGAGGTTTTTATATGCTGGTGTTAGGGCCTAAGTAAAATAGGGCTTAGATCCGTTGCTGAATATTATACATATAAGTGACCATAAAGAAAAGTGAATTATGAAAACTTGACATGGCGGTGCCAGGAATGATAGATTAAAGCATTATAACAAAAAAAAAACTAAAAATCACAGATGTTTGGAGTGTCATGTTTGTGTTGGGGTAACTTTTAGGATTTAGATCAGTATGTGCCAAATAAGTTAATAAGAGATTATACAAAACACTTGTCTGTAAGTAACTGAGACTTTTGTGATGTGCCAAAGAATACATTTAACTTTATAGGCTCACAACAGCTAGATTTGAGTTAGAAGTGACAAATAAATATCGCTTTTAATTTATGTCTTTACTTCATATTTCATTTATGTAAAGTTATCGAAGATTATAGGCGTTTTATTTTACGCTTTTGCTTAGATAGGAATCGAACCGATAACGTTGTAAAAATTCAACCAAATAATAATTTTGGTGTAAACTTGAACGCAAACCAACCTATTGTCTTAACTGTACGGCTTAACTAATAACTAGTTGAAGTGTACAGCCGGCAACAAAGGTTACATCTGCTCGTTGGTGTTTCTTTAAAGTGACTGATTTAATTTGGCGTTTTGTATGTAAAAGACCGATGATAAGAAATTCGGTCTCGCTTTATGGTCCCTGAGCCAGGCGGAAATTTCGTCAATAATTTTCTCTCGGCCGATAATTGGTAGAATGCTCAATATTATATTACAACTAAGAACCCTAGTTATTATTAACATCGGCTTCAGTCGTCGCAGGCTTCTTAACTTTTTTAAGCATTCCACAAGTTATTGGCCTGTAGCAAATTGGTCACTAAACCTGTCGCTGGCTCACGTACCATTACAACTGTAAAGGAATGTCGAATTTAATAATAAGTAATCGTATTGTTATAGACGTAAGGTTGAAAGTATTTTGTAAGATAACTGTCAATTTGAATAACCAACGCGTAACTTTGTTGCCGGGTGTACTAGATTAAGATATTTATATAATTATTGTACTTATTTAAATGTTACAGATTACTATATGTGAATATGTAAATAAATTCATTAGTTACTCAAAATTTGTTTTATTCACTCCCAAATACGTAATATGTACGCTCAGTTTGGTTTGGACGCGACTTCGTACGAATTCAACTCGTGCGTATACATCGTGTCAGTTCACGTACGAACAATCCCGACCTTAGAAATACAATGGGAGCGCTCACACTGCGTGCGAATTTGCACGAAATCGCGTCTAAAGTCATTAGATACGAGAAGTCTACCAAGTCTAGCGATCTACTCAAGCAGGCTATACGCGTTTCAATGGAACTAGTTAGTAAAGAATAGTAAAGATCCAGAACCGTCTCACACTCAGCAGATCGTAGTCTCATCTGATATAAATTTAATTTAATTTTTTAAATTTATTTATTTAAAATCAGACAAAGTCCATAAATGTGTTAGTAAGCATCTTATAGCCTATGTTAGTAACCAAATCAATTATTATAACAACAACTAATTTATCGCGAGGCAAATGAATTAATTACCGTAAATTATGTGAATCCGGCTACAGTGGTTCAGGTATTCGCAGTCATATCTCTCAGAAAACATCCCCAGGATACTATTAGGGCTGGCCCGGACCCTGCGCAACAGGGATGTGCACCGTTTGCGCATGAGCGTGAAGAAACAATCAACTCCCGCTTCGGCAAACATCCCTGAGGCACTACAGAACCGGGGCAGCCCCATCAGCACCCTGAACGCATTATTGTATTGGATCCGCAGGGCGCTGTACTGCCTTTTTGAGTAATTCGCCCACAAGCTGCTCGTGTAGAATGACGTACAAAATGCCCTGAAAAGAGTGATTTTGACATCCCTCGAGCAGCTAGCAAACCTGCGAGCGATCATATTTGCTCTTACAGACAGCGCCCTACGCTCCCTTTCCATGTCTACATCGTCCTTCAAGTCCGAGGTTACCCAATGTCCAAGATATTTGAATTTATGCACTCTGGCTAGTTCCTTCCCGTTTAGTTTCACAGGGGGTAGGTGCTTACAACATTTACCTCGGGCCTGAAAGACCATGCACTCACTCTTTTTGGTGTTATAGAGGAGGCCATGGCCGAGAGCATATTCCTGACAGATACCTATCAACCTCGACAGTCCACAAACAGAGGCGCTCAGCAGCACCATGTCGTCGGCGTAGCTTATATTGTTAACACATATTCCGTCGACGAAGCATCCTAAATGCGTGCTACTGAGCTCCTCTATCAGCCTATTAATGTATAGGTTGAAGAGCTTCGGCGATGTTAACCCCCCTTGCCTCACCCCGCACTCCATCCTATAAGGCATCGAATAGTCTCCCGACCATCGAACTACGTTAACCTGGTTCAAGTACCAGAACTTCAGGATATTAATAAGTTCAAACGGCATAGAGGTATCCTTCAACTTTTTAAATGTTAAGCAGTTTCAGACTAACATTCATTAGAACACACTTTACATAATGCTGACTTTACAATTTGGAATGAAGCTTATTATAATTATTGAAATTATAATTATAATTATTATAATTATTGAAATTATAATAAGCTTTAGTAGATAGGTTAATAGAATAGGAAATAGTGTAACGTAAAGTTAAAAGTACGACAATGTCATCGTCTGCGTTTAGTCCTTTGTTGAATTTATGTCGTGTTGGTCGGTCAGCTAATTAAGACAAGGGCTTGTTTGGCACCTATTATGGCTATAGCTTAGACCACGCTCAATTTGGGCGGGTTTTCGTACGAATTCAACTATTGCATATACGTACATTCGCGCACGAACAATCCAGTGCTTGGATATACTATGGGAGCGTTCCCATAGTATTTCTAAGGTCGGAATTGTTCGTGCGTTACGTGTACGTACGAGTTGAATTCGTACGAAATCGCATACAATCTAAGCGCGGCCTAGGCTGCGTTTCCACCAGAGATGTGCGAGGATGCGTAGCGAGGGATGCGTTTTTGAACAACCAATAGAATTGCTGCATTTACCCACCAGTTTCCACCAGAGCTGTGCTAAGCGAGGCTAGGTAAATGAAACAATTCTATTGGTTCTTCAAGAACGCATCCCTCGCTACGCATCCTCGCACATCTCTGGTGGAAACGCAGCCTTACTCTGTAAAACTTTCAAACGTCAAGTGACCAGTCCGACAAGAGAGTTTGAGTCTCAGAATTGAAATGAAAATTACCTTTCTGTTGCCGTTTCAGTATGGTTACAGGAAATTTGCCTCTTCGTGGAAAGTTATCTAGAACACTTCAAAAAAGAAACTACTTTTTCTGAATATTGTTACTTCAACTTTGTTGTAGGTTCTGTGTTATGGAAGTTGATGCATTTATAATTTAACGCAAAAATATTATGATAAACAGATAATGTATATTACATCTGTTATGTGTATAATGACATTTTTGCGATAAATTTTGCCTCAATTTTTTGATGAGGACTTTTCTTTCCCATTTCGTTATCGGTAATTGCAACTTTGATGTGCAATCCTTGTAAGCTATTCTAGCTATTTGTAATTATAATACAGGGGTAGTTCGTCCGTCCGTCGTGTCCAAAATGAGCGCGGGCTAATGAGATGCAGAAACATTAATGTTCTGTAAGATTAAAGAATAATGTTGTAGGTTGATGAAGATACCTTAAAATTTAAATGTCTTCATCTATCCTACTGTCCTATAAAAATGGTAATTTCGTCCATTCCAACAAAGTTGAGACGCGAACGTCTTGGTTTTAAAACTGAATATCATTTAGAAAACTACATTTTACAAATTATACGATTCCAGTGGCAAGTTTTGAGAATTTGCTACTTCCATGAATACGAAGTGAGTTAAGAAATTAGTTTGTTTAACTAGGTGGTTTAATGCCACAAGGTTGGGTGGTTTTGTCCTAAATTTATAAGCTGATATTAAGCAAATTTTGTAATTCAAGGCAAACTGGAGGTTATTTTATTAGGAATCAAATTCGAAAATTTAATACGAATTGAAGTCAAAGTCATCTTAACTAGTACCTACAAATTAGTCCATTTTCATTCGTCCAGATTGCTCGAGCCCCCTTTAAATACTTATTTGTTTTTTTAGTATTTTTTATTACAGAGGCAACAGAGATACATCATTTTTGAATATTTCAACTTACAATCACAGTTCATGAAACAGCCTGGTGACAAACAGACGGACAGCGTAGTCTTAGTAATAAGACCTTGTTTTGCCCTTTGGGCACGTAACCCTAAAAAAAGTTCCATAAAATTAATTAAACGTCGAACACGAGACGGTAACCTGATAATATATTGACGGCGATATCGCAAAGACTTAACTTTGCCAACTTAGTGATCGGCGAAGAGATTTAATTATCGACAAACGACAAACAACAAAGTCGGTGGAACTTTGTTGTTTCTGCCGAGTATTGAGTCACATTACACTTTCGACAGAGTAACATAATGAAGTGTTGGTAGAAGTTTAAACTTCGTATTTCATTAGTGTTTAATCGCTTTGGAGATGTTCTAAACGTTTTAGGTGTTTTGACGACCGACTTTTCTGACGGTGTGTGTTCTAGTTTTGTGTGTTACTCACTTAAATTCTACGATGAATTTTCTTTAGGAAGTTAAAGTATATCGTATGTGCGTTTTAAAAAATAAATAGCAACTGCTGTAACGGTAAAAGAAAACATCGTGAGCATAACTGAGAGTTAAGAAAAAAATGTTCTCAAAGACATGCGAAGTCCACCAACCCGCTTTAGGCCTTCGTGGTGGACTAAGGCCTACATCCTTCTCGTGGTGATAGACAACCCTGCAGTGGGTCATTAATGGACTACAGACACAGGTGGCTCACATGCTCTTTTAGAAACTTTTGAAAAAAACGTACATTAATGATCACGAGACGCCGGTTTATTTTATCCGTCTACAAATCGCCAACTCTGTGGCAGCAACTGAATACAAAATCGAGACGTTCCACACGATTTGTCGTTGAAATGTAAAATACTTGGGACAAAAAAAACTTTCCGACCTTAATGCAATCCGCGATAACTTGAGAGAGATCCGATTCTCCTATTCAATTTTAAACCAACCCTCTTCTGCTATCACCACCTCTATTGCCAAGACATTAGAGTCGAAAATGCTCTGAACAGTTTTTGATACAACATTGGCAGGTGTCTTCAGGAGTCGTTCTCTGCTATGTTGCATCTGCGTGCGTGTAGTCCTTATTACGGTGGAGTAAGGTTCATTTTTCAATGCTCCGGCTGTGAAGGAGTCTGGTCTGGAAAGTCTAGTGAGGTCGTTATTTCTAGACCGTGAGCATGGAGGGAGGTTCTCCTCGTCCTCGGTGGCCGATGCGGAGCTAACTTGCAATAACAATGGACGATTTTATAGGGATTTGCGAAGGGTTTTGATCTTTATCCGAATCAAATTTCACGATAGGTTTTTATTTAAGATGTAGTACCAGGATATTATAAACGGGACACCTAAGATTAGCAAACTTTTATAGAGATATTTTACTGTGGGTGGGTTATGTGACTTTTTAGTGTTACCATACTCTGGTTTTCCCTTTTCATAGTGGTGAAAGGTCAAATTTAGTCATAAGGGATTGACCTCATAGCCACGGCATTGCCATGGTTCGTGACCCCTATAAATTTATTTTTAGTTTGTAGCAAATATAAATGAATATTCTTCCATTGAAATAAAGTATCCTCAAAAGCTGTAAGGACGCTATTCACCATTCATTCACAAAACACAATAGCGACCCAAATCAGGTGGCTTTATATTATAATCCCCTTCACTTAAACCGAAAAACTCTTGAAAATATACAACATTTTTTTCGGTACTGAAAGAAACCAAAATTAGACTAATAGGGCTGACTCTTATTGAAACTATTTAGGTACTGAACTCGTTAGTTCACCTGGAAAGGGAGTAGGGCTTATTTGTATGCTACCCATTAATGACCCACTACAGGTCGGGTCTCCCTTCACAATGAGAAGGATGTAGGCCTTAGGCCGCGCACATTTTTGACGCGACTACAGTACCCTTAGTCTGAGTTTTAGCAGTTCCGAAACGAAACGTACATGTACACAGCTTACCAGACGAAAATGCACACTGTAATAACCAACAGAGGAAAAAGATGTTTAGAAGAGTTAAAAAATTAATGAAGCATTAGATAAATCATCAGAAAAATTGCTTTATTTTTAATTAACACTCTTTCAATGTTTCATAATATTAATGAAACATAATAACCGTGAAGCCGTAATGCACTGTAAAATTTCGACTAATACTATCCCGTAGGTATTAAATATTTGTTTGTATTATAATGTCTAACGATAAGTATTCATATCTTTTACCCCAAACAAAAATTTGATTTTAAATTTTTTAACTCCTCTAAAAATCTTTTACCTCTATTTGTTATTACACTGTGGACTCCTGTGTAGTAAGCTGTGTATGAATTACGTATCTATCCGAAACGAATCGCACAAACGTTTCGTTTCTGTATCGCTAAAACTCAGACTAAGGGTACTGATTTACCTTCGAGAACATTATGGGGACCTCTTAGGCATGAAGGCTTTGTAACGACGTTTTCCTTCACCGTTACAGCAGGTGACGTTGAATTTGGATGCTTGCTTCTACAGGGGTTAAGGCCCAGTAGCTACGAATTAAGCGTCTTACTTGACAAGTCAGCAGCGGTGATAGCCCAGTGGCTTAGAATTGGACCTCGAATCGAGGGGTCCGGGTTCGAATCCCAGTGACACGCACCAATGACTTTGTAATAAAAGTTATGTGCGATTTATAAAATTAAATATCACCTGCTGTTACGGTGAAGGAAAACATCATGAGGAAACCTGCATGCTTGAGTTCACAAAAAAAAATGTTCTCAAAGGCATGTGAAGTCCACCAACCCGCACTAGGCCAGCGTGGTGGACGGCGGCCTGCATCCTTCTCATTGTGAGATGAGACCCGACCCTGCCGTGGGCTTTATTGCGTTACTGACATACTATTACAATAAACCAGACATCGATATATTTCTTTTGAAGTCGGATTCCGTCGGAAGTACTCGTAAATACTTGCTCCTATTATAAATCCCGGTACAAAAATTTCTTTTTCCGCGTTGAGCACTCTCCGCGGATCAAATGATATATGAATAGATCCAATACCAACTTTATTACCGATTTCAATGTATTTCAATGAATATCTTACTCGGGATTACGTTTTTCGGCATTTTTATTGGATCTTTTGGTCCCTTTTTTCAATTTGGTTATATTAAGTGAGATCAGGTCCTTTTGAGATTTGCTCATCTTTTGTGTGTCGATAATCCATTTATATTATTATTATTGTATTGTTGGAGGAAGAGAAAGAAAAACTTCTGTTTCTCACATTTTTACAAGAAATAATTTTTCACATATATTTTCTGCAAGGCATTTTTGAAAGAAAACGCATAAGCAAATCACTAATAAAACCTGACTGCAACCCTTTTATGGCCCACTGTCGGGCATGGGTTTCTCCCCGATACAGGGGAAACCCGGGGCAAACTCCACCACGCTGTTGCAATGCGGATTGGTGGAGAAACGGACTAGTGACAAGTCCAAAGCCCAAGGTGACAGGGCTTGTCAGTAACCCATTAATGACCCACTACAGGGTCGGGTCTCCTATCACAATGACAGGGATGTAGGCCTTAGTCCACCATGCTGGCCTACTGCGGGTTGGTGGACTTCACATGCCTTTGCGAACATTTTTTTTTTGTGAACTCTCAGGCATGCAGGTTTCCTCGCGATGTTTTCCTTCACCGTAACAGCAGGTGATATTTAATTTTATAAATCGCACATAACTTTTTTACAAAGTCATTGGTGTGTGCCACTGGGATTCGAACCCCTCGATTCGAGGCCGAATTCTAAGCCACTGGGCTATCACCGCGACAAGGCTTAACGACTGCTAACTTATTCGACAACTACCGGGACCGATGGTTTAACGTACCCTCGAAAGCGCTTATTCGGTTTGCCACTGCGATCACCCATTCAGGTACAGACCGCACCCAGCGTTGCTTGACTTATTCAATCGCTTGCGATCTACTCAAGCAGCGGGGCTATACGCGCTTCTTCCCCCATGAACCCTTTCTCTACGTTGGACTTGTCCTAAAACGCGTATAACCTGTCCCGGTATACACACGCCCAAATGGCATAAAATTCAGGTCCCCTATAAACTTAAAGACCATTTCGGAACCGAGCTTATCTTTCAGCATTATTAAGCATAGAGTCTGGTTGCATTACACGCGAGAAGCTGGAATACGTAAATAGCTTTGAAAAAATTTGACATAAAAGAGAGAAATTTGGCACATTTTCTAAGAAGAGATTGGATTTTAACTTTACAGCATTGGATTTTTGTTATAAACTGTGTGAAATTGTTTTTTTTCTAAATAATTGGTTTGTGAACGTTTGAAATAATGCCTTAATGTTTCGTTGTAACGGTACGTTGAAATAACAAAAATTAAAATAATTAGGGCTGCAATATTTTTTTATGTACAGAGAGACAGAAAAAGAAACAGATAGTTATCGCTCTCCACTACTAAAAAGGATTAGAGCATAATTTAAATCAAACACACTGATATTTGTCCTCAGAAAAGTTATACGATTAATTTTCATCAAGTATCGAATTTTTTTTCATATGTTAACGTGCCATCCGAATCGTTTCCAGTTTTATCGTTCCCCTTATTTAATCAGACAGATACACAACGGTTCACCCACATAATGTTGGATACACAGACTATGGCACTCGGCTTAAAATCATAATATAAGAGGATATGTTTTATGGCGATCCCAAAAATAAACATCAGTATGAAAATTTGAAAATAAAATTTTTTCGCATCGCCGTTACGTAATAAATAAAGCTCAAAAATGAAACATGGCGGTGGAAAATGTTCGTAATCTGATTAACCTCTAACAGACATAAGTATTTGAATGTTATAGGTGTTTTGTTGAATCAACAAGTTTTTTTAACTTTTCGTAACGTGGTCTGTTACCCAGTGACCGTTTGAAGGGTTGGGTCTTCTCTCAAGGATTTAGGCCTTAGTCCATCACTCTGAATATGGGTGTCCATGGACTGCAGTGACTAGGTACTTAACATCAGGTGGCCTGTATTCCCATCAATAATTATATAAAAACGGTTGGTGGACGGTAGCAGTTCATATGACTTTGAGAAAATTATGAAGAATTTCTCATTCTGAAAGAAGATTCAAGCGCACTGAACTAAGAAATCGAAGACAATAAAAATTACATTAAAGTAAAAGCTTACAGGTCGATTTCACACTTAATAATGACAATTTAAGCTACTCTAGACGAATCACCTGACAGCTCTATTTTTAAATAAAAATTTAAAAAAAACCCTGTCAGTGATGCCATGGGCAATTTCACTAAAAAAAACTTCAATTAGCCTCTAGCTCATCCATCAATCATTGGGGCAGCGTGTTAGAACACACTACTGTTTCTGTTACAAAGACAACACTACTCCAGTCTAAGATGGAACTTTGAGAGCACTAACTTCGAAGTCTCACAAGCTTTGCAAGCTATGTAGCTGCACAAACTACTGAACGTGTTATTAGCTCGAAGAGATAAGTTAGCTTTGTTGTTGTTGGGTAACAACTAACTCATATACTCGTAGCGTCGCTAGACGTAATTTGAAATAGAGACTTATAATAAAATGCTTTGTAAATTATCTATTTTATAGGTATCTGTTTATAAAGGTGTGTATTTAAAAATGTACTCAATGTATACCACATTAGAAAGCTGAATAAATAAGGAAATTTTTAATATATTTTGCACATTAAATTTATTAAACTTTTTTTTTATAATCGGCATAGTTATTTGTGTGAAGTAAAAAAAAATCAGATATGTTTACTTGTAAAGCTATAATTATAAACCTGTTGTAGTCATATATTTAAATCAGGGTATTTTTGGTTTATTACTCGTATTGAAGCTACAATCCAAGCTGCAGGATACGATACACACAATTCCACAACCCTTCTATTCCTCTCTGGACCAACTTCTAAAATCCACTCGGACGAAATCGCTGGCAAATTCTACTCTATGTTGAAACTATAATTTTGTTTACAACAGCCTTAAAAATATTTGTTTCTGTTACAAAAAAAAAAAACGCTAAAATGATTGCCGAAAAACGCCAACCTTATCACGCACTACCTCTTAACGTTTCCGTTGAGGCAAGCCTAAAATGACCTCAGTACAATCAGCCGAGAGCAGATTTTTAACCTCGTCCCGGAAGCGCTGCAAACATAAAAATATCGCCGCAAATAACGGGACGATTATCGCGAAAGCTTTTTTTCACGGTTACATCACGGTACCAGTTATAAGCGAACGGCGGGGAAGCAGTTACGTGTGTAACTTGTTTAACATTGTATAATTTCCCAGTACTTAAATCGTGGCAGATATAATATGAAACATGCTTAGTTTCACTATTACTTTTAACTTACCTAGTAACCTACCTACCTACCTTTTTACTTTTTACATACATTTTTAATAATAATATTTAATTAATATTATAAATAATGATCTAATGATTGGACCAACCCTTCAATCGGACTTGAGAACGACCAATTCACGATGGCGTATTCATCCAATATGTCTTGTATCAGACATTATCAAAATGTATCGCCAAGTGAAAGTTTTCAAGGAGGATTCTGACTTTGAGCGTATCATCTGGCGTAACCATGATGAGCCTAACGCTGAGCTAAAGGATTTTAGATTATTAAGGGTTACCTTTGGCATTTCATCAGCTCCTTATCTTGCGGTAAGGACTCTGCAGCAACTCGCGTACGATGAAGGTGGTGACTATCCGTTAGCCTCTGATAGAGTCTTAAGAGAATTTTATATGGATGACTTAATGACAGGGTGTCACAGCAATGAAGAAGGAAAGGCTATGTATCAGGAGATGATTGAGATTTTTTATCGCATCTAAAACATGCAATAAACAATCATATTCGTATCAGCAGTTGGTCAATGAAAACACTTTCGCTCATGGCTTACACCATACAAGACAGCTATATTTCAGCGGTGAAACGGAATTGTCGTAGATTATTCATTCGGATGTTTTAATGTCCATCGCGAGTGGGAGTTTGTTGTGTTTTAGCGGAATTAACAGACTTGACACTCAAACGAATGACTGCTGAGATTAAGAGCTTAATTGGGAATTATTGCCGTTATTAACACCTTGGGGACACTTAATTAATATAATTATAGAAAGGGCGTAGTGCAAAAATATGTGAGTTAATTATATTAACTGTGACTATTTATTGAGCCGGTACTGAACATAGCCCAGTCATAGCCCAGTGGCTCAGAATTCAACCTCAAATCGAGGGGTCCGGTTCGAATCCCAGTGGACCAATGACTTTGTAAAAAAAAGTTACATGTAAGCTGTATAAAATTAAATATCACCTGCTGTTACGGTGAAGGAAAACATCATGCCCGAGAGTTCACAAAAAAATCTCTCAGATATGTGAGGTCCACCAACCCGCAGTAGGCCAGCGTGGCGGGCTAAGGCCTACATCCCTCTCTTTGTGAGAGGAGACCCGACCCTGCAGTGGGTCATTAATGGGTTACTGACAAATATGTTATATCAATTACCTTCGTTCCTCTACGAATTTTGGGTATAGTTCTTAGGAAATTGATCGATCCCATATCGCTGTCTATAAAAGGCAACGTTTATTTACATCGCTGGCTTCCAATTGGCAATTACATTACGGAGCCATTCGCGTTGGCGGATGCCGCGTGTAGTGCGCTCATTTGTTCTTATTTCTTGCCATTTCTCTTGTCTTTTGGCCAGTTTATCAAGGATGAGGTTATCTGTGAGATAGCATACTGAATTTGCGGTTATTACCTAATTGGTTTTGGCAAAGAGAGATCTTCTAGCAGGCTAGGTGATGAGGAACCGAGTGGCCGTGTTAGGAAAATATCGTGACGAAATCTACATGCCTTATATGCCTGAGAGTTCTTCGTTTTGTTCTCAACCCTCATTAGGCCAGCGTGGTGGACTAACCCTTCATTCTTCTCATCGTGAGAGGAGACCCAACTCGCAGTGTGTCATTAATGGGTTATAGACAGAGAGTAAAACCCCGACATTGATGTAATTTTCCCCAAAAATTTCTCCGCTCAGCAAATTTTAACAAAACAATAGTCTACGTTTCCTAAGGTCTTCCACACCTGGCACGGTGTTCATTTGTCTCTTGATGATAACCATTAGCATTCCGTCCCAGCGCTGGGGTAAATAAAAATTTGCAATCGTTCCCGGCAGATGGCGCGCGCCATTAGCTCGCGCGTGACGCGGGCCTCCCCGATTTATTTAGCTTTGGAAACACACGGGCTACCGTACTGTACCCTTAGTCTGAGTTTTAGAATGCCGCTACTAGACACACACACATAGATACGTACGTAAATAATACACAGCTTACTCATATCTTTCACTCCACACAAAAAACTTCACACCTTTACACTACTTCAGAACGTACCTAGTGACTATATTTCTTTGCACTGTTTGTTAAAACATAAATGATTATTAGTCCAGCAGTAGCAAAAGAGGAATTCAATTGTATTATAATCACAACCATTACGTGGAGGATTTTTATGACGTACCTATATTTAACGCATTCTTGTTTTTTAAAACATACGGGATTCAATTCAGTGGACCACCGCGACTAAACGCTAATTTATATCTATTTTCACGTCAAACAGTATTGAATTAAATACATAACTAGATATAAGAGCATTCTCAACTTCCTAACATCTTCGTTCAATAAATAATACATATTTGAATCCGTATTTTAATTTTAAACATGCTTTACATCGCTGCTCGTACAAGATTAGTAGAATTATTTCGCCAGTCAAACCCAGCAATGAACTTTCAAGGAATCTGTAACGTTTAAATTTCTCAGCAGGGCAGTTTAATATCCGTTCTGATATTGCTGGTCGTTAGGGATTTCCCCAACAAGTCTGCATCTTGGAGTGGAAATTAGGGACGAGGAGACTTCCTGAGAAACAATTGGTTCAGAGGATTTTATCTTGAGGAGGATTTGAACAAATGCCTTCTGTAATTGATTAATTTAGACTGCAGTAGATATGAAGTACCTACTATAACATGAGGTTCTGCAAGTATGTATTTTAACGTTTATGGTCTTCTGATGTTTAGTGGATACTGCAACACATAGACATTCAGGTGCAACCTCCAATAGAACAAAAGTCTTAGCTGAGGTGATATAATGTTCGTGAGAACTAATATAAGATATTTTCTACAAATAGAGTATTTTCGGCAACCACAACATAACTAACCGAAACATAACATAATCCTATTCCTAAATCCTTCCTCTTATCTTATTACTTTAACCGTCAGTTTTCAATGCGCTAGTGGAAGTTGGAAACAGGCAAAAGGATCACAGACCGCCCTCCGACCAGGTGGACTGATGACCTGAAGAAGACAGCGGGAACCCGTCGGATTCAGAGCGCCCAGGAGCGGGCGGAGTGGAGGCGATTAGGGGAGGCCCATGTCCAACAGTGGACTACTAAGGGCTGAAAGGAAGGAAGGAGTGGAAGTTGGAAACACAAGAGACAAGAATACACCCAGAACAGATACAGAAGTTTAAACTCACCATCCTAATCTGAACTCTGCTGGGAATCGAACCCAGGTCCCTCCGCGCAGTTCACCGGCGTCTTACCTACTTGTAACTACTGCGCCATTTAGGTAATGAGTACATGATTTTAAGCGAAACCAGTTCCATGTACAAGTTTACCGAGAGCGGCAGGCTTAATTAAACTTATTAACCCCCATAACAAGACCATAGCTTGCTTGCTGACATGAGGGGAAGATTCGCAAACTTTGTTTCTCTTAATAGTAAAGTATAAGTAAGTATAAACATTGAGTGCACAGTATCAAACTATATCACATCATAAAAGCTACAAATCTAGACTACATAAAACTAAATTATGAATATAACTTACGTGAAAACTGAACAATGAGAAAAATGATCTTTTTATAAGTTCTTCTATTGACATAATGCTGCTATTCTAACCCTGAAAGAGTAAACCAAAAACCAAAATAAAATCGCGTAACCCATGAATGCACCATGCACATTGCAGAGTGTCAAATGTTATCAATAAAAGCTGACGCAACAAAATATGCAACTCAATTTCCGTAGCCCGCGAACCATTGCTTCGGGCTCCGCTGAATGAATACATCAATCATGTATCGGATCTGAATGAAAATATTCAAATCCTAAACTATGACGAGCTGGTATGTAAGCGCTAGTTTTAGGCCGCGATCTATTTATTTATTCGTATATATTATTTATTTTATTATTTATTTATTTTTATTCGTCCTCGTTGACTTAAGAAGTTGAAATGTCGAAATGTGTGTAGTTGTTGTTGTGTGTGTCGTGTATGTGTGTGGCGAAATGATAACCTCCTTTTTTCAAGTCGCTTAAAAACTATACAAATACATTCTGATACATTTATATTCTGACACCAGTGATTGATGACAAGCTCGTTCAGTTGATTTATAACAGCACAATGGATACGTTTACTCTACTTTTGATCATAAAAATATTTTATTAATGACCAACAGTAAATCATCAACTGCCCATATGGGTCTCATCGACCACGCTGACATATTGCGGGTTGGCAAACTTTAAAAATATACGAAAATATTTTTTTATTGTTAGTAACCCATTAATGACCCACTACAGGGTCGGGTCTTCTCTCACAGTGAGAGGGATGTAGGCCTTAGTCCACCACGCTGGCCTAGTGCGGGTTAGTGGACTTCATATACTTTTTAAGAATTTTTTTTCTGAACTCTCAGGCATGCAGGTTTCCTCATGATGTTTTCCTTCACCGTAACAGCAGGTGATATAACGCGCACATAACTTTTTTACAGTCGGTGAGTGCCACGGGGCTTCGAAACCGGACCCCTCGATTCGAGGTCGAATTCTAGCCTCTGGGCTATCACCGATTTGTTGGTGTTATACGAGTATTTACCGAAATCATTGCGTAAAATTATGAAAATTATAAATCGAAGCCCACTTATCTCCTTCCCAATCAAATAATAATTCAATAACAAGAAAATAGTTATCGAATTTCCCGAAGCAAATTAAAAATACGGCTTCATTACTCCGGGGCCAAAACTTAACAAAAGTCAAAGTACGTAATCAAGATTATATTGGAAATCAAAAGGATTCCAATTTAAAACTAAACTTGCAGGGATCGCGAAATCGAACCTTTTGAACCGGAGCTCGGAGTATCGATTTCTTGAAATTGATGCTAAAATATTAATGAGGAACCTTCATTATACGATGGATTGTGTTACGGTCTGAGTTTTAGACCGCTCTGTAATTAAGGCGAGCTTTTGTTGTTATTATTATGGATGTCGGTGGTAACCAACTCGCCTGAGGATTTCTCTTGATATCTTATAATGTACACTACCACATCCACTATGTAAAGTGAAGGTTGTCTGTTGAAAAGTGATTTCCAACACTTGTCTAGAGATGGCGCCACGGTTGTCCTGAATCACGCTATCGAAGTTTTCTACACCGCTGGCATTATACATATACAAAGCTGATGATGAAATTGAACAGCCGCTTCCCAGGCGTGATCACTTACACTACTACTTTAATATTATAAATGCGAATATTTGTGAGTATGGATGAATGTTTGTTACTCTTTCACGCCAAAACGGCTGAACAGATTTGGATGAAATTTGGTACACAGATAGATGATAACCTGGATCAACATATAGAATACTTCTATCCTTCTCTGCACCAAGTTCTAAAATCCACGCGGGCGAAGACGCGGGCACAGTCTAGTTTGGGGATAAATGGCTGATGTATTTTCGCAGGATTATGACATGGAGTTCTTCAAAAAAGTCGTAAACAGAGACTCACTGGCGACTCCTCTGGTGTTGCTCATATCAGTAGGCGACGGTAACCACTTAGCATCAGGTGGTCTGTCTGTATGTTTGCTTGCTCTACTTATAAAAAAATTGATTCACATGATGGAGGATCAAGAAATAAAAAAAAAATTGGTTTTACAGGGCATTTTGATCAATCCATATTCACCTTTTCAGGTATGCAAATTAAAAATTAACCTTCTTATAGCTACCACTTAGAAAATAGAATATTTTATTCTCTATGTCTTATGTTCAGAGGGATTTTAAAATTTAAGTTATGAGGATAATGACTGTAAACTTAAAACTTTTAGTTTAGTTTGTTATTAGTTTTAGTTTAACGATGCAGGTTCCATGTATAAAACAAGTCATAAGATCAAGTATACGACTTTTTCGGAATACAACAGAGTTTGCACGTCGAATATAAAATACAATGTAAGTATACAAGTTCGCAGACGCTGATTGTGAGGTCGTCGCTACAAAATATTCAACTCAATTTCCGTTCCTCGGGAGTGCATCAGTCAGTGCCGTGAGCAAAGAAATTGAGCGTACACTTGGCAACATCGCTTGTATTTATGTATTGTACCTGTCTGTCAGTACCCATTAATGACCCACTACAGGGTCGGGTCTCCTCTCACAATGAGAGGGATGTAGGCCGTACCACCGCGCTGGCCTACTGCGGGTTGGTGGACTTCACATGCCTTTGAGAACATTTTTTTTGTGAACTCTCAGGCATGCAGGTTTCCTCACGATGTTTTCCTTCACCGTAACAGACAGATATATAATTTCATAAATCGCACATAACTTTTATTACAAAGTCATCGGTGCGTGCCACTGGGATTGCAACCCGGACCCCTCGATTCGAGGTCGAATTCTAAGCCACTGGGCTATCACCGCTAACAATATACAATATATTGTACCTATGTACATACATTGTATATTGTTCGAAGGACCCATGACCGATGGGAAATAGACGGTCTAGCAAAAGAAGAACAGACTGCAAACGACTAGTGCCGTGTGGATACTATTATCAAAGTATTCGAACTGTAAATGTTCGTAAAGAGGGATGCAGGCCGCCGTCCACCACGCACCACTACTGCCCGTTGGTGGACCTTTGAGAACAATTTTTCTGTAAACTCTCAGGCATGCAGGTTTCCTCGCGATGTTTTCCTTCACCGCAACAGCAGGTGCTATTTAATTTTATAAAGTGAAGGTACCTACCACTAAAAAGTCCAATTTAAAAACGGCTTCAAAACAAAACCACCGTACGTTTCAACCCCAAACGTCGCATAAGGAAGTAAACTTGAAAAAACATCGTTTTAACCCCAAAACTTCCCCCATTAACCCTAAAAGGGCGAGTCAATAGATTACAGCCACAGCGCATTACGTATTCAGACCTTATATTCAATTCAACCCGACGATATCAATTCGTTCGCGGCATTTACTTCATCTATTTTTACTTACTAAGGTAGGTGAGGGTACAGGAACTATCGACGGAGTTTCGAGAAAAATCTAAGGGCTTTTTATAGGTAACCTATTGTAGGTGGTAGAGTCGCATTAGCTCGTCACTGGGCATCCCGAAGCAAGTAAGGATTTACAAGTAAAAGCAAGGCGTTCATAAAATATTTGTGGTTCAATAGCTAAATTCACGGATTTCTCCAAATTTAATGATGTCGGGGGCACCACTAAATATTATATTATAAGCTAACTAAAATTTTATGTGAATATTTGTGAGGTAAGAAAGCGCGGTGATAGCTCAGTGACATAAAAATTCGACCTCGAATCGGCCTACATCCCTCTCATTGTGAGAGGAGACCCGACCCAGTAGTGGGTCATCAATGGGTTTCTGAAAATAGTAATAATAAATAATAATAATAATAATAAATATCGTGGGACAACTCACACACGGCTGTCTAATCCCAAAGTAGGCAGTATGAGCCTGTGCTATGGTGAACAGATAGCTGATAAACGTACATAATATATTTTTAAATACAACCTTATATAGATAATTGACACCCAGACACAGAACAAACACTTGTGCTCATCACACAAATACTTGTCCGGGGTGGGAATAGAACCCACGACCTCCGGCGTAGTAGTTAGGGTCGCTAACCACTAGACCAACAGGCCAGTCAGTATAGTTGACGGTGACTATAAGCTGTGCTTAATTACTGTGTCACCTTTTGTAAAAAACATCGTGAGTTAACAACCTGACAGGACGATTACTTACAGTTCTTACAGAATAATATAGTCTGAATAGTTGGAAAGTAGATTCATTCAAAAGTTTGAAGACACTTTGATGGTCTATTAGCAAGTCTTTATTAAAGTTGTCACTTTCGTCACAAACTTGCCGAGTTTGAATACAGAATATAGTTTGAAGAATTTCTTGAATTAAGTTTGTACCGAACGAAATACGTGACTTTAATTTTCAAAATATTATGTTTAGTAAATAGTAAGATTCCTTATTTATTTATTTTATTTATTTGTTGTTGGCTTATTAACAAAATCACATGTCTTGAAAGACAAGACAAATATATTTAAGAATTAATGTAACATGCAATCTTTATTATAAATAAGCGCAGCGAACACAAAGTGTTAAATTATTATAATTGCGAAAGTTTGTAAATAGACGTTTGCTACTGCCAACTGGCTGGACAATTTTGGATGAAATTGTTACACAGGTAGATTATAACATTGATTAACATAGGATACTTTTATCCCTCTCTGGATCCAATTCTTAGGTCTACGTGGAAGTCGAAGCGGACAGAAACTACAGCGTTAAAGTGCAATGAACAGTAGTTGTGCTTTTTCCATCAGATTAAAAAGCCTTTCAATAAAGCAAACAGATCAAAGGCGAATATGAAGTGCATACATTCAGCCGTTTTAATCATAAGAGTGACGGGGAAAGATCATAGCGATGCAATGCTTTTACACTGATAGTAACTATGATGGTAGTAATGATGGAAGCATAGCCCCCACTGCTTCAGTAGATCGCAAGCAATCGACAAAGTAAAGCAACGTCGGGCGCGGTCAGTACCTGGATGGGTGACCGCTAGTGGCGAATTACACGCGCTTCCGTGATTCCGTGATTCGAAGAGCACGATAAGCCGTCGGTCTCGGTTGTTATCGATACGATAGCAGTCCTGTACTATATGTACCCTTACCGTAAGTATAAGTATACCCTTACTATATGCACCTATGCCGTTTGGATAGGAAGATAGATAAAATGACTATTAGAAAATAGGGGTTGGTGATAGAAGGGTGAAAATTTAGGGTTGTACTTATGTATTTTTTAATGCCACATTATTAAAAACAGAAATATTTTTTTCCATAAAATAAAAATGTTAGGGGTTGACAACCCTTATCACTTAGGGGTATGAAAAATAGATAGTAGCCGATTCTCCGACATACTGAATATGCATATGAAATTCCATAAATAATAGGTCAAGCCGTTTTGGAGAAGTATGGTAACTAACTTTGTGACACGAGGATTTTATACATAAGATAAAACCGTGTTAGAACATCGAAAGATAGCGACTTTCAATTTTCCAAAATGCTCACATTCGGATAGAATATGATGTTACTTAAGTAAAGTATGGGGTTATCGCCAGTAACGACGCTCCTGAAGATTGAATGTCTTGTCTGGTTTCAGACAATTTCAGTAAATTGACCTTTCTAGATGACATTTGGTTTCAAATATGGACTAGAGACAGTCTAGAACTCTAGAGTTAGACGATTGACTACTTGTATTAGCTTTTAAATAAAATTGAAACACATATGATCAGATCTTTGTGTGAACACAGCAGATCAAATCCCAGTAGCGATTTGAATACAAACCTCTCAAGAACGAGACTTATGTCGACTTCCGCTACTCGTCGAGAGATGGCGCCACACGATCCTGAATCACGCTATAGAAGTTTTCTACATCGCTGGCATATATACAAAACTCCGACATGACGCAATCGGAGCACGGCCGCTCCCCAGACACGATCACCTCTCTCGATAAAAACCGATCATTTTAACCCTTGCATAACAAGAACGCAAATATTTTTAGGCATTCAAAACGCAGGCCATCAATATTGAGCCAATAAATACACCGAGCGGTACTTAAATCGTTTACGCAAAGCCTCTGGGATCGTTTTGACGACACTATGTTTAAAACATGAGCTGCCGATATTAAAATCACTAAACGACCACCAAATCGAAAAAGGTTCACAGAATCGAGTGTCCCTTTAGGCGTATCACAAACTTAGAGCTGTTTTATCTTCTAGCTCTTGGAGTATGGATTCACTTACTCTTTATGGTTATTCGACTGAATGGACTTTATTCGTCATTGACATGAACCCCTCTCCACCAACCGTGCCTTAATGGTATATTTCCTGTGTTTAAAAAAAAAACAAAAATGAGTTATCCAAAACAAACGTGTATCCTTCTTACCTTGAACCGCTACCTGAGTGGAACAGTGGTTAGTGGTTGAGACGCTGGTGCGCTACGTGGAGGTCGATTCCCAGTGGAGCAGAAATTTGAATGATCAGTTTTAATTTTGTTCTTTGTCTTGTGTGTGTCCATGTTACCCACGACATAGGAAATCCTAGTGTGGGCTGTTGACGCTTGTAACCTGCAACGATGGCTAGAATGCTTTATGGTTTCGAAAAGAGGAAAAAACTGTTTGACACGCTGTCAAGATTTTCAGATTTTCATTTTTTGTTACCTAACTAAACGTAACTAATTTTGCAATTGTACATAATTTTGCCAAATATTACTCCTTAAAACTCTGTTTCTTATGCTCCTTACGGAACATGGGCTATGAGTGTGAAGCGTTTCTTTTTCCAAGCTAAAAAGTGAATAGAGACAAGATAAAGAGAGAAGATAGAAAGTGTATGGTAAGCCTTATCTATAAAGTACTAAACGATGGTCCAAATCGCCTCAAATTACATCTGAAACGGCGACTGATCACAGGGTTGAAGGGAATATGAATTTAGGTTATTAATATTATTCGTCTCGACCTTTCATTTCACTTGTTTACGTACGTACTAGGCTTTAGCACTGTGGTTATATTTATAGGTAGTTATCTTTTTTTATAATTTCGAAGATACTTTTTATAAAAAGAAAAAAACAGACCTTAATTTTATAAATGATAAGATATTTAGATAATATTCTGAAAAAACAATAAATAATTGTCAAGTTATTTAAAAAAAACAATGTTTTGTTGCGACATGGTGAAAACTATTCACAGGTTATTTTGACACTTCACTTCTTTAAAAAAGATTCTTAAAGTCAGTCCTTAAACTATATTGTCAGTAACCCATTAATGACCCACTACAGGGTCGGGTCTCTTCTCACAATGAGAGGGATGTGGGCCTTAGTCCACCACGCTGGCCTACTGCGGGTTGGTGGACTTCTCATACCTTTGAGAACATTTTTTTTGTGAACTCTCAGGCATGCATGTTTCCTCGCGATGTTTCCCTTCACCGTAACAGCAGGTGATATTCAATTTTATAAAGCGCACATAACTTTTTACAAAGTCATTGGTGCGTGCCAAATTCTTAGCCACTGGGTTGTCACCCGGGCTAAAACTATATTACAATAGTTTTATTATAAGAGCCTTTAAAACAATGTGGTGTTACGTAACCTTGGATCGAACGCGTCTATCGGCAATATTCTGGAACCAACGTCCGTATCTCACCATAACGATGTTACGCCAAATATCTTCCAATGTCTTGGGAGAACCATCCGTCTCACTGCTTGTGGATAGCGAAAATATATTGAGTTCAAATTAATTCTGAGGCTACGCGTAGGTGGTATTTGTTGTGTGATTTATGTAAGGTTATGTTGATGCTGCAGATAAGTGAATACGTTGATAGATAGACAGCATTCATAGCGTGATTAGAGTCTAGATGAATATCAGAATAAGATTTAAGTAATGTCGATTGTGTGATTAAAGAATGGTAGCAATGGTAGAAAGATTAAAAGATTGAAAAATACACGTATCTATTAACCTTTAGACGTATGATCCAACAACAACAATAACCTCGTTAGATCAACATTTAATTTTGTCTTTTGCTTTGCTTATGTTCTGACGCGCATTTCAGAATTAAAGCTTTATCTCTTCTTAACTATCGCTTTTCGCTAACACTGAGACGCGTGGTTTAAGAGTGTTTACGCGGATTGCTTGGCTCGCATGATATATGGGGATCTCGAACAGAAAAACATTGATTTGTCCTCGAATATGAGAGAAAACAATAGAAATATAAATGTCCTAAAACTACTAGTTTTCGCGCCAGAAATCACTTCCACACAATGGCTTATTGTTTTATTTTTATCTTTTACTATCACTAACTCTGAAAATGGAAATGTAAATCATTTATTTGCACGATTATGTACTAGTTATTGGTTTTACAGGGCATTTTGATCAATCCATATTCACCTTTTCAGGTATGCAAATTAGGAACATTACAGGCGCTACGCTGCGGGATGCGGTGCAGTGTGTTAATTGCCTTAAAGACCCTTTGCTTGATCCCAGGTCCTCTGAATTTGGGTTCATTGGTCCTTCTGCCTTCTTCCTCTTTTAGGTCTTTAGGTCCACCTGGTCGGATGACAGCTTGTACTTTTTTGCCAAATTCATCATCATGAGCGGTGATAGCCCAGTGGCTTAGAATTCGACCTCGAATCGAGGGGTCCGGGTTCGAATCCCAGTGGCATGCACCAATGACTTTGTAAAAAAGTTATGTGCGCTTTATAAAATTAAATATCACCTGCTGTTACGATGAAGGAAAACATCGTGAGGAAACCTACATGCCTGAGAGTTCACAAAAAAAAATGTTCTCAAAGGTATGTGAAGTCCACCAACCCGCAGTAGGCCAGCGTGGTGGACTAAGGCCTACATCCCTCTCATAACGAGAAGGAGACCCGACCCTGTAGTGGGTTATAATGGGTTACTGGCATCATCATGAGACAAATTTCGAATTTCAATCATGGCGTCTCCGTTATTATCATCGCCAGATAAAATCAAAAACCTATAAATTAAAACTTAACTCATAGATAACTATTTGATTTAAAAAAACCCAAGTGAATCAGTCTGAGGGCGAATAGCAAATACTATAAAGAAACTGTAGCATGATTTATTGGTCCACAAAAACAAAACCATAACCTATGTTTCCTCAAACGATTAGGGGGTTCACCGCCCACTTGGTTCGTGACGTCATGGTATCGCATTACGTAAATTGGTCGGAAGGAACATTTATAGTTTCATTGTTTTCTCCATATCCGCTCAGTCCATCGTAAACAATCCTAACTTGTCATATTACAAGAAGGAAAGTATTCAATAAAATATGAAATAATATTTTTATTACAGAAGGAATTTCTTTAGGTGGTAGATCCATACTAGCTCGTTGTAACGTCATAAAGCAGGATGTCATGATTGTCTTCTACAAAAAATGTCGCAAGAGACATTTTGGGACATCGCTCTGTTTATACTAAGAGGTTTGCCAGTTGTTCCACGTGCGTAGGAAATTGCAGCACACGCGTTTAAAAAAATAATAGTATTAAAATTTAAGAAGATATCAAATATTAATGGAAAGAACATATAAATGGTCAATTAGATAAGATGTACCGAAGAGCGGGCTTAGAAAGAAGGTACGCCGCCTTTGGAGAGGCCTGTGTCCAGTAGAGAAAGTGCTGTGACGATAAAGGAAAAAATTATGAGGAAACCTATCTGCAATGCATGGCAACTCAGATAGAACTCTCAATAATATCCTCAAAAGCACGTGTACTTTACAGAATTTGAACAAACCCGACGCTGCAACACTCACAAAATCTACATAAGTGTAAGACAAAATTAAACATTATAATAATAAGTGTGTATATGTCATGTCAATACCCATTAATGACCCACTACAGGGTCGGGTCTCCTCTCACAATGAGAAGGATGTAGGCAGCCGTCCACCACGCTGGCCTACTGCGGGTTGGTGGACTTCGCATGCCTTTGAGAACATTTTTTTTGTGAACTCTCGGGCATGCAGGTTTCCTCACGATGTTTTCCTTCACCGTAACAGCAGGTGATATTTAATTTCATAAATCGCACATAACTTTTATTACAAAGTCATTGGTTTCAAAGCATGCCACAAAGCCACAACATGCCACAAAGCCACTGGGATTCGAACCCGGATCCCTCGATTCGAGGTCGAATTCTAAGCCACTGGGCTATCACCGCTATATTATAATAATAAGTGTGTATAAAATCGAATTATAATAAATAGGAAAGCGTACACTTTTCCTCTAACGACATTCCAACTAATGCCGGAGATACGAGTCAGAGTTGGGAGTGTTTACGCGGACAGTTAGCGATGACTTACTGCGGACTGGGACGGTAAACATTGATTCCTCGCGGATATGGAGACACCAATGAAACTGTAAATGTCCTCGAGTTTCCGACCAATTTACGTAATGTGATATACCGAGTGTGACGTCACCAACCTTAAGTTGGTTGGTTGTTAGTTTAAAAGGGTGTTATTGCCCTCTTATTTCATTTCGAAACAAAAATGAGCAAATCGATGCACCCGTTCGCGGGTTTTAGTGAGACTAACGATCAGCGAAACTGAATTTAGCGACTGGGCTATCCCAAATTCTTTATATATATGTCGGAGAAAGACCATTCTACTCGACATCATCATTAGTGGTTACGTGTTCAGCAGTGGGCGTCATTTGGGTATAATGCAAGCACAAACAAAGTACTCAAGGTTTACACACTATTTATTCAAGGTATCACAATATTCACACACGTACAAGATAGTTTAACATCTACATGGATGGCCTCAAACTCTTGAGAAAGAGCAGCGAGTTCGTGACACCGTTCTTACTCCACCAGAACCTTAACTCGCAACTGGTCCACCACGACCCCATAATCCCTCGAATCTCCAACAACTCCACACAATACATGGCGAACTAGAACGTGTACCGACCACGCTCTGGTTTATCCTCTATTTTCAGCTTATTTCGCAAACATTCGATTACAATTATCACAATGCAACAACATGTAGAAAATCTATTGAATGTCAATAGATTTTAGCCAAACAAGATTTGACAGATTACTATTTTTTTTAAACAAATTCAAAATAAGGTTCTAAACATTCTCGCATTGTATGGCCAGCAATCAACGTGGCCTGCATCCTTCTCCGACATATCTATAATATAAAAATGAATCGCTGAATGTGTTGCTAAGCGAAAATCTCGGGAACGGTTGGACCGATTTCGCTAATTTTTTTTTTTGGATATTCCTTTAATTACGAGGATGGTTCTTACGGAGAGAAAATTTGAAAACAATGCAAAGAAAATAATAAAAACAAACAATTTCATTTTCCTATATAAACTGTTCTACCCATGTTCTACCTGTCAAACATCATTTCAGATTGAATACTTCATAAGGCAATGTCAGGCATTTAGAAACGTCAAGATTTTTCTTTTTGGATGCCACTTCTATTATGCAAACTGCAATGATATAATATACATATTTTATAATGGCAAAACGAAGTATGCCGGGTCAGCTAGTATATTATAATATTCTTTACCTTACAACCCAAGTTTTCAGCCAACGTTAAACATACATTCAACTCTAACCACACGACCTTCACACAAACATCGTCCAGAACTCAATCAACGACTTGGTCGGTGGCCAGACACTCGCTTATACCACTTTATCGCGGCCATTTGTCTCATGCCCATCAGACTTTCATATATTGTGGCCAGAATAAGAAATTGTGGATGGATTTGACGAATTTTATGCTCTCAATTTAGCCGCCTAGTTTTTGGATATAAAAAATATTAATGGAGTCTTATCTGTCTGGTATGTCTAGTATTAGAATTTTAATAGGCCTTAAAATAGATTTCTTTTTAATGTAGGTATTATTAAGAACCGTGATGTCTCTTCTGCCTTTCTTCCTTGCAGGCTTTTGTAGTCCCCTCCTGGACATAGGCCTCCCCTAATCGATTAAACTTTCCTTTTCTTCACAGAAGATTATGTAAGATCTTATATTATTACACCGGTATACTGATAACATCCATATTGTACAGCAACAAAACAACATGGAAGCTTCTGTGTTTCCAATAAAGAGCGGTAGCGGCCTCGCAGACTCGCTGTCTGGACGTTGTTTACGTTCGAGGGCATAGATTAAACATGTCACAGAACATTAACCTTAAGAATCGATTACTTTCAGCCCTTCATGATCCACAGACGACATGCGACATAATTCCTCCCCTAATCTTCCCGAAAATAGCGACACGTTGTGGCAAGGCAACACTAGGCCACTCTCCAATTAAGTGGACTGACGACTTGAAGAAGACAGCGGGAATCGTTGGATTCAAAGGCCCTCGATCGGGCGGAGTGTGGTCGACTAATGAGTCCTTTTTCGACGCCACTCCACCAGCAGTGGACTACGTCCAGCAGAGGACTACGAAGGGCTGGAAGGAAGAAAGAAAAGAGTCGTCGAGTAGTTTACAAAAAATAAAAAAAAATTGAATCAATATTCCACTCGGTTTGAACTTAATTAATATTAAACTGCAATGACATGCCACTGCAGTATAACATAAAGCTTATTGTGCTTTCCCATGCCTTAGAAAACACGTCGAATCTCGCTCTTATATAGACGGCTGCAGCAGCTACGACAGCAGTCGCTTAACTTGATTAGAGGTCCTATAAAAGATACCTTATGGGTGGTTATATCACATCCTGAAAAATATGCTGACTACTGCTATACGAGTATAATTATCACATCCTGAACAATGCTATCAAATGCAGACTACTGCTACTCTGAACAGTGAGAAGCAATAGCCTATACCTGTACTAGGAGACGTTCCATGCGAGCTGTTGTGAGGGAATTGCACCCATTAGTGGGATACTAAAAGGGTTCACAATCAACCCGTCCAGTCGAAGCATGGTACATAATGTTTAAGATAGCTTTTTAATCTATTGTATGTTTCCGAAGTATCTTCTGAATAGTCTTTGAGAAAGGCAAGCAATCAAGGGTATGTACGGAACACAAGGGAGCCACTTTGTTTCTTAACCTGTCGCCGCCTGCGCTGGAATAAACATCTTTTTTCCAACATATGGTCAAATAGACCGAATGTTGAATTGAAAAAAGGCAAACATTAAAATAAAATTAAGGTGTGTATTTAAACTTACAATAATTTTTGTAGTCAACAATAAACGCATTCTTTTCTTCTTTTCTTTTCTTCGTTAAACTTTAATCGTAGAATCATTCAATCGGTCCACCAGACCCGTAAAAATTTACTTACAGATCAATAATTATTGAGCTGAAATTATGTGTACCGAGGCTTTTTTTATCCTCAAAAATAAAAAAAATCATTCTATCGGTCCTCAAGACCACCGCGAGTATTGAAGGGTTAATCAAGACTTCCGTCTTCAATTCGCATTGGAAGCAGACAGCTATTGGACGTTTGATTAGCCATATAGACAAGCGTTTTGTAGACTTGCTTTAAGATGTAATCTGCTGTTGAATACTACAATGTACGATATTTACAATGGAAAGAAACCGCCATGAGTCGTGAGCACAGAATACTAGAGGGATATAGTAATCTTTCGGCAGTCTAAGAAGTACTAAGCGGTTGATTAGCCCAGTGGCTAAGAATTCGACCTCTTAATCGACGGGTCCGGGTTCGAATGCCAGTGGCACGCACCGATGACTTTGTAAAAAAGTTATGTGCACTTTATAAAATTAAATATCACCTGCTGTTACGGTGAAGGAAAACATCGTGAGGAAACCTGCATGCCTGAGAGTTCAAAAAAATGTTCTCAAAGGCATGTGAAGTCCACCAACCCATATTGGGCCAGCGTGGTGGACGGCGGCCTACATCCCTCTTATTGTGAGAGGAGACCCGACCCTGTAGTGGGTCATTAATGGGTTACTGACAAGAAGTACTAAGAACACACCCTAGACCAATAGACGACGGACACGGACAAACAATTTTAAATAACAATTTAAATGATTTTTTTTATATTTGAAATATTTTATAATTTGAATCTTTCATTTCATCTGTCCTTGTAGTGACGTGCTTGGACGTCTAGGACGTGCTAGGAACTCAAACGTTTATTTGCACAAATATAAGTATAGAGTTGTTACAAATTGTCGAAAACAATTTTCGTGAAGGGCCAAGTTACTGGTTTCCTGCCCATTATGCACCGAGTGGTTTGCACCAAGTATAGTAACTTTTATTTAGTAACATCTATCCGCAATTTATATCAATAAAATCAATAGTGTTCCGATAGTGTTAAACAATTTAAAAGTGTTTTTGCTTGGATATTATGATATTTTTGTTTTGAACGCACTCTATACTAATTATTTTATGTTGTAAAACTGTTTCCTTTGTAAGTGAATTGTTTTATTCTTAACAAGGAATAATAAAGATCTTAAACCATATTATGAGGGAACTGCATTAATTTCCATCACTTGGCGAGGAGCTGACGCGGCTGTTCCATTTGTTGAGGCTATAGAAAGGTCTTATTGGAAGTTTTTCGGTGGTTACAGAGAAATTTATTGCGACTGCTACTAGCGGGTTTTCCTCGTCGTTTGACGGGGATGAGTTTGTTATGGGTTAATCAATCTATGTTCAACACATACCTATATCTACCTAATAATATTGTAAAACGTAAATTTTGTCACGGGCTCATTCACAATTTAATTTCAATATTTAACAATTGTTAATTAAATTTGGCATGGTGAATACTGCTCTAAAATAATACTGAATAATATATAAAATATACTACTAATGACAAAAATTAGCATTCAAGCAAATACTATTCTCCACAAACTAAGAACAAAACGAATGAAGTCGTGGGCACAGCTCGTATGGCAATTTACATATTATTATAATTACTAAAAAAACCGTATTAAAAGCTTGGCAAAAATGTAATGACAAAATTTGTATTCGTCCACATTTTTTTTCTCCTTCCGCCGCTCGACAAGAGATGGCGGCACGGGTATCCTGAATCACGCTATCGAAGTTTTCTACATCGCTGGCGTATCACTGGCAACTACCCAGGCATGATCAATGATAACTTCGCCTGTTGGGAGATCTGCCAAAATGAATAACATTTAACTAATTAATTAATCTGTCTATAAAAAACTATTAAGACAGTTTTGTTCATCTTTATTTCTGATGTTGATATAAAACCGGTATAAATATCACACAATAAACTCATTTATTCGCGTACTTCTTGATTAGAACATGAATAACATAGTTACATATTTCATCCTGTCAAATTCACAATAACAATACATAACGTACACCTTTATTACCAACATTGAACGTTCAAACAGGCTGAGAGCGAGGCCTCGGACGTGACACCTGTTTACTCGACACGTGACAAGGGCTGTTTCGTGAAGTTATTTCTTTGTGATTAGATAATTCCTACCCGTATTTGTTTAGTTCTCCTACACGATAGACAGACCTCAAAAAATCCGCAACGCACGCTTCTACACCTGTTTAATCGACACGTAGCAAGTGCCTTTTCACGTGAAGTTGTTTATTTATTTAGTATTTTATTAGTTTATTTATTTAGTAGTTTATATATTTAGTATTTATTTATATAGTATTTTATTTCACTAACACTCGATTCGTTCAAACAAACTGAGAGCAGGGCTTAGTTATAAGTGCAATCATGACAACTGTTTACTCGATATGTGACACAGGCCAATTTACGTAAAGTTATTTTTTATGATTAATGCCTGCCTATATTTTGTGTAGATACGTTATCCAATTTATTTCCAATCTACCATAGTATTATCGTAGTATTTATCGTTACTTCATACAATTTGTGAGTGTAAGAAATAATCTGAAACAATGTCATTTCCATTTAGGGGTAAAGCAACGTATTTATATTTAGGTAAGGTTTTTCCAACCAAAACGGATATTTAACAAGTTCACGTGACACGGATTGTCTGACCCGTGTCACGACTCTCGTCCACAGCCGCGTGTAATATTTGACGGTCTTGTTGATTTATCGATCGTATATTTTCAGAAAGTTCTTTCAATGGTCAGTTCAATAAAAATCAAAACACGTCATTATTTAATTTCAATTAAACTCCGGTAATGGTTAGCAGAATAAATAAAAACACTAGTCCATCAACCCACAATAGACAAGTGTGGAGGACTAAGACCTACATCCTTCTCATTGTGAGAGGAGACCGACTCTGTAGTGGGTCATTAATGGGTTACTGACAATGACAATGTATATGGATGATTTATTCCCTTGTTCTTCTCATTCAAACGACATTTATCTGCTCGTCCGTATGTCTTCGCCTTAATATTAAGAGGATGCGTGGATTCGCAATTATGTATTCACTGCTTTTGTGCCTTCGTCACGGCATTCATAATACGTACAACCGTCAACACAATACCACGCGTGTACTCTACCACCCGTCGAACTGAACTTTACCACGTTACAGGTAATAAGGTTGAGTTTTGTTTATGATTGGGATCGGATAGGAACTTGAGAGGAAGGGTGCGGGAATATGTAATGTTTCAGGGTATCGCGAGTTGAAGGCGGGTTGTTAAGAAAACATAGTCGGTTTCTTTTGAGTGTCGAAGTATCGATGTGTGTTGTTATCTCGTGTTCTAATTGCCATGTCGCACGCAAAAATTGCTCCATACAGAGCCATATTCCTTTGAAAATATTATTGTCGATATATAATCTATTACCTCCAGTTGGGTTATCACACTGTGCGACTCCCGTGTAGTAAGCTGTGTCATTTACGTATCTATGTGTAGTAGCGGAGTTGCTAAAACTCAGACTAAGGGTACAGGCTTCTTACAAATTAATGACAAAAAATATATTTGATTTTATACACAGCGTGTTAGTCTAAAGCCTACATCCTTCTCAGTGTGAGAGAAAACTCAACCTTGTCGTAGGCAATAATGACTATCAAACATACTTCTCAAAATGTTCTTTAGAAAGATATATCATCCTAATTGCAACTCCCACGGTACTAGTTTTAATCGCAACACAGAGAAGTTTTAATTTCAACTTAACTTGAAGACAAACAATATAAGTTAAGGGAACAATATCCAGAGGCACATGTAGACTTAAGTGAAGGAGTTTAGTCCCATCCCAACTTCTAACGATACTAATTCAAACTACAAGTGTAAGTTTTAAGTTTTAATAACTACGTGTTCCGCCTTTTGCTGTGAAATACAAAGTGAGACTTCTCAACCTTTTTAATTGTACTAAAGATTGAGAAGTAGTGTTGGCGTAGGTTATAAATAGAGGAATTATATCTAAAGGATTAACTTTACCTTTAACTTTAAAAGTTAAATAATTTTCTTTATGTTTTAGCGCGACATTTAATAATAATGTTGAGCTTACTTTTGTAGTAGAACCCTTAAGCTTTGGCATCTCTAAAATCGTGACCCACAGGTTGAGAACCACTATTAAAGTATAAAGTGGAAGTGTAAAGTGAAGTGCGAATGGAGTAGTGCGGAGTGGGAACAAGTGTCCGCTCGAGTAGAGAGAAAAATGAAGAGTTAATTTTTCCTCAGGTCCCCTGATACATTGTTACAAACTGTACACACAGATAGACAGAATGGCAAGCGATCATTTTTTTGATGTAAAAACCAGGCAAACAGTCAAACGGGCAGCCTAATGGAAAGTGTTCACCATCGCCTATGGACACAGGCAACACTAAGGAAGTCGCCAGTGCGTTGTCTTGTGCTCTTTTTTGAAGAAACCCGTGTCATTGTGGAAACACCTCATTGTGGAAACTCAGCGGAAACACCTCTGAAGGAATATTATCATTCCACATTCTGCGAGTGCGAGGCAGAAGCGTGCCGAACTGTGGACGATTGCTGCGACCATTAAAGCGTTAGTTAAAATTTTACTTTCTCTTTATCTGGATAATAACTTGTAGGGCCTAGTCCTAATTGACTTAATCGATAGGTAGGTTGAGAGTAAGCTGGGAGTCTTGACACCCGTTCTTATCATCTGTGAGTATACCCGACCCGTGCTACCCTCTCGTCTAGACAAACCAATTAATCTTCCATCGCTTCCTATAATTCCACGCCGGAAATATAACTGACTCCACCTTGCAATTTAGAGCGACGAGTATTTCTGTACTTTAAACCGTGTAAATAAGGATTGAAAATTTCTTTTCGTGTATGAACTTGAAACAAGGTTGGTTTTGAGAACTTGAACAAAGTAGTAATAGTACATGCCTTTGAAAACACTTTTTTTGTGAACTCTCAGACATGCATGTTTCCTCGCGATGTTTTCCTTCACCGTTACAGCGAGTGATATTTAATTTAAAATCGCAAATAACTCTTTTATGGAAGTCATTGGTACGTGCCACTATTAAGACCCCTAGAGTACACCGTACCGAAATATTAATTCAGCAAAATTGAACAGTTCAAGTCGTTTTGAGAGCGCTTATACCTTTTTAGTGCTTATAACTAAGTAGGTTGCATCAACAGCCCATTACACAGGGATTAAACCGGATTTAGAGACCCACTTACTATGCTTCTACTATGCCAATCACGTAGCTACGAACGTCGTAGCGTTTGCTACGAAGTACAACATATATTGCGGAGAATCTTTACGCTAGGTTCTACGCGTTTCATTCAGACCACGCAATGTTTAATGTACATTGCTGTTTTATGGTGTAGAGGGATAATGATGTGGTGAGGGCTCTTATGTCGTGGAGATTGCGTATGCGTTAACGTAGAAGCAGGTAATAAGACGGTGCTCGAACCTGTGTTTACATTTTTGAGGAAATTTTGTGGTTTTGGCAGGTGGAGTCGATTTTTGAATTTTTATTTACATTCACTTCATTTCAATAGCATTAGGTTTGATTTTACATTGAATTGAAGCCATTTTTTGGATAGCGGTTAGATCTTTGAGTTTTTGCAGTGGCAATTTCATTTTATAAGGATTTTTTTAATGTTTGTGTTAACCAGCAAATAGTTATACGAGCATCTCGATCATCGTCTCCTATTAACACTAGTTGCCAGTACTTGGAAAGAGAACTTTTTACGCTTTTTTATGATGACCATGTCGTAGCTGTGAGATAATAACTCGGATGGAGGACTTTTCCTTAGAACACCATAGAAATAGGAAGTAGATAGAACGGCTATGTGGGCAAGGTAGGCGTACCGCTAAAATTCATACATATAAGCTTACTTATGACTCTCATCGCTGAAAGTATTAGAATGAGTTTAGAGCGTGAATGCCGCTAACCGAGCTACAGTTGATTTGGAAAAAAATTATTATCATTGCCATTCTATTTACATCCTTTTTTATGGTTCACACGTACATGATATAAATAAAATTAATATTAAAAACGACAATTGTGAATATTGTTCTCTTTTGAACAACAACATGATTACAATGTGTATTCATTTGTATGGGTTTTGTATACATACGATACATATGTAGGATGTCCTATCCAGATTCTAGCTGGTCCTCAGACGTGTCCTTTCAATCAGAGTCGCTCAATTGAATGTAACTAGCAGCAGTCGGATTGCCCACTTTGCATTCTAAGGCGAGTCTAATAATACATACGACTCAAAGCCGATGCAAGGGACTTGACTTGTGTGTTGTCTGATCGCAGGGGTTAAGCTAAAGACTATTATTTTTACTGCAACAACTGAAAAGTTACGTATTGAGTATTTTGGCCTGTGATCTGTCTCTTCTATTAAGAGTCTACTATGCTTAGATATTTACGTTTATTAGGGTATTTTTATCGCTAAAAATCATTCGTCTTAAATACACTATTAGGTACCTTTATGTGTTATCTGAGTGAACTGAAATCTTAGCCCATTCAACGGACTTTTAGCTAAAGTATAATTTTTGAATGTATTCAAATACCTTGTTTAAAACTATTGGATCCTGAAAGATTGGGATAAAAATCCAGTTTGACAAGGAAACCAGAAGAGCCATGGAAGCAGTAGAAAAGCCGACAGCTGATTTTAAAAGCGAAACGCTGTAGGTATATTTATACTAATCGCTGATAGTTTTCAAACGCATGTGAAGTCCACCAACCCGCATTAGGTCAGCGTGGTGGGCTACGGCCTACATCCCTCTCATTGTGAGACGAGACCCGACTCCGCAATGGATCACTAATGGACTAAACACAATCGCTTCTAGTTAGTAGCTCACGATGAAGTCACTTCCTACGAAAATGGGCTAACTCTGTGAGCTGCTGTTAAGACAAATTGAGCATCGGGTAATTAAAGACGGCGTGTGATTGCCTTCGACGACCGGCATGGTAATATTTGATCATTGACCGTCTACGAAGTGTCAATAAAATATTATTAATTAATTGACGTTGCTGATTGCGTTTATATTTCTGACGCTTGAGTGGCCTTGCTGTATCAATGGATCGAAACGGATTGAAAAAGTCAAGCGAATATGGGCGCGGTCAGTACCTGGATGGGTGACCGCTAGTGGCGAATTACACGCGCTTCCGTACTTCGGAGGGCACGTTAAGCCGTCGGTCCCGGTTGTTGTCGAAAAGATACCTCTCGTCGTTAAACCTTGTCGGAGGCTCTATGGGCGGTTTGAAAACATCCGACACGGGTTAGTGGCTATCCGTTTCTCCACCAATATGCATTGAAGCAGCGTGGTGGAGTATGCTCAACCTATTGTGGACCATATAGGGTTGCAGCAAGCAGTACCCATTAATGACCCACTATAGGGTCAGGTCTCCTCTCACAATGAGAAGGATGTAGGCCTTAGTCCACCACGCTGGCCTACTGCGGGTTGGTGGACTTCGCATGCCTTTGAGAACATTTTTTTTTTGAACTCTCAGGCATGCAGGTTTCCTCAAGATGTTTTCCTTCACCGTAACAGCAGGTGATATTTAATTTCATAAATCGCACATAACTTTTATTACAAAGTCATTGGTGCGTGCCACTGGGATTCGGACCCGGACCCCTCGATTCGAGGTCGAATTCTAAGCCACTGGGCTATCACCGCTGTCACAAGTGACAAAATAGTTACAAAATATTTTTTAATGCCAATCCTGTAATATTACGTCAACATACTCGTATACGAGTACCAATTAGTGTTATATTCTATTTATCTAAGTCGTCAAAAATTAATGTCTAATTCGTAGTTCTAAGAAACAAACAATCAAAGAAGAACATTTCTGAACCCAAGACAAATCTATCCGATCAACTTTAGAGCCACATAAAACACATCGATATCTCGCGAGGGGGAGGGGGTGGGGGTTGTAAGCAGAAATTGGCAAATGAAAAAAGTTTGTCCGCTCAAGTAAGTGAATTAGTCACCGAGTGCGATCGGCCCAGTTGCTGAGTTGCGATTGAATTACCAGCGGTTCCACTATAAAAGGACAAAAGATGCGCTACCTGTATTTAATATTTAGCAATAATTTTAAGTTTAAAAGGTGATGGATCTATGCTTATAGCTTATCCGTAGAGATATCTTATCATCACCGTCTGTGGAAAAAACAGGCTGACAATGATAAGATGATAAGAACCTGATGATAAGAAGTCACCGTCGCCTACTCACACGCAATACCATAGGAGTCGAATGTACGTTACCTACTTTGAAGGAGAACTCTTGTAACACACTTTTTGAAGAACCCCATGTCATGGTTCTGCGGAAAAACATCAGCCGGAAGACCGTTCCAGAATTATTGCTCTACGAGATAAGGTTAAAAATCTTAGATTAACAATCTGTAACCTATGTTTACATAAATTGTTGTAAATAAATAAATAACGCTTCACACTCACAGCCCCACACTAGGATTCCCTGTGTCGTGGGCGCCATGGACACACACAAGACAACAACACACACACCCAGACCAGAAACAGAAATTAAAATTCCTCATTCAAAATCTCTGCTCTGCTGGGAATCGAACCCTCCGCGCAGCACCGGTGTTTTAACCACTGCGCCACTCAGGTCATGAAATAATAAATAAATAAATTACATTTATGTCATATTCATTTATAAACGACTTGTTTTTACCTTTTTTACATACCTTTAGCGGAAATACGTCACATTACTAGTCCTGTAAGTGTTGACTTAATGGCCTCGTCGCTTTAACCGCTTCTCGCTGACGCTGTAGCAAGAGCATTAATGTGATTGAAACAAGTGTGACTGCTACAAATCCTATCGGTTGGTGAAATTAAACTTTTTGCGCCAATTTGTCGATACGTTATTGATGGGGGTTGGGGCGCGCCGATTATTTTAACGCTAATCTGTTTCATGAAATACGTTTCACATTTAATTAAAATTTTAAGTGAATTGAGAAGTGAAGTGTAGAATACAAATTGTGCTTGGTTGAGTTTTACGTTGATTAAATTATTATGTATTATTTATTTAATAAACTGGAAGAAGAGAAATACTTAAACATTACGCGTACGATAATGTACGGCAACTTTAATTGTTTCTGAGTTACTTAGTTAATTATAAATTGATTTCTTAACTCACTTACTATATTTAATTGGGTATACATGAACAGAAATAGAATGAATGGTTTTGCTGGATTTCAGCACTGCTTTCGACTTTATTGATTCTGATATTCTCTTAGCTATTCTATGCTCTCTTATCATAACTCTATTAAAGCTAGTTTTGTACTTATAACATCCATGTGTTGCGATCGTTAAAGAATAATCAACTAAAAATGGTCATTATAGTATATGAATAGACATATTTTTTGAACAACCCTAAAGCACTGTAAAGCAATATTGTTTGTAGATATACTTTTCTTATAGAGCATTTTTACCAGTAGAAGCATTAAATCTCAAAACTGGCTTCCCTAGGGACACAGAATCTCTACAATCAAATTAAAATACTCGTATTTCCTCCACTATTGCAAACAAAATGCTACTGAGTCACGTGTATAAACTAGTTAACTACTCGTATGTATAAGCGCAAGTAGCTTAACCCCGTCACAAATTTATCCTTATAGCGCAGTAATTTATAATAAAATTCCACTGCTCATAATAATTAATTTGCTCTAAGAGCAAGGAAGCAAAATTAACATAAACTTACTGGAAACAGGACGGGGCGTGGTTAAATTAGCGTAATGATACTTAGTATGTGTCTAAGAACACACTAGTAACTATATAACTATGTTTCACCCACGGCGTTTTCAACTTTATTATAAGCTTTTAACTTGCAATGTTTGTACGTGTTCGAGTTTAAATCTAGAAACTCAATTTTAAAGCAGTTACCTTTAACCGATTGAAATAAAATTTTGTATACTTATTTAGTTTGGATGATATATTATTATTATCTAAGTGACGTCATTCTAAATCTAATATGGCGGCTGACCCAAAATAGCTGAAATTATTTTTATTGCTTGCTGCGAATAAGACAAACGTACTAAAAATTTTAAAATTATTTATTTTTAATATTAATATATACCTACTTAACTATCTACGTTCGGGGGGTTTTACTGTTATGGCGGAGCGAGTTTTTTTTATAAAGAGAAAACCAGACAAATAGGAAAACAGGCCTTCTGATGGTAGGTGGTCACCGCTGTTTATGGACATGGGCAACACCAGGAGGGTTACCAGTATTTCAGTACCATCAAAAAGGACCTGAAAGTGCAGTCAAAAGGACGTGAAACATAAATAAGGCGCCTCAAGTAAAATTACGATTATAATTACTACATTAATCCCTAAAACTAGGCCCCAAGTTTACAAGCCAAAATTATGTACACAGTCGCAATTTGTATGTAAATAGGTGCTAGAGTCGAGCTCTACATTTCGTAGCGTCCGTAGCATCGTAGCATCCGTATAGCTGGAGAGCTGGCAGACAGTGTTTGATACATCATAATTATTATCATGTTGGATAGATTATTTGTAATATACAGACTCTCCCCCTTTTTATAACTCAGAATTGATATAGAGGGGTTTGAATTTTTATTTAAAATCCCCTTAAAATGGCCTGTATTCTTGTAAATAGTTTTTTTATTTACAAATAATATGTAGCAAACACTTTATTTTGATTTTTTTTTAATAATTTTAAAGACGCCCGGCAGAGTAACAAATCCAACCTAGTATTCTAACTGCATTTCTTTTTTAATTTCTTAAATAATGATAATTAAAATAAAATAGTTATTTAATTATTTAAAGCTTGACTAAATTCCATTGTTTGTATTCAGATATTACAAAAACTATTTAACATATTTTTGTGATGCCTCAAGTATCCCTCAAAAAATATCTGACAGCTCTTGGGTTATAGCTCTCGTAGCTCGTAGCAGCGTAGCGCCGGAGAGACACCGCATAGCCGGCGAAACGTCCTGTCTGTGGCAGGTTGCAGTAATTGATGATGTATTTTGTTGTGTTGCCAGTTTTTGTAGTCTGTTCTAGATTTTACCCTCTTTAGTCTTGTTAACATGTCTGTTACGCATTTACCCACTAGAGGATCGGGTCTCCTCGCACAATGAAAAGGACTGCATTCTTAGTACAATATGCTGGCTTTTCACGAATTGGTGTTCTTCACTAACAAAAATGTTTCAAAAAAACGTGCGAAAAATAAAATTGTTATTTTTTAATCATGTGCTTAAATATAACGTCAATTAATATGAAAAACTACACGCAAACAGTGGTTCCTGACAAAACAAAATGATAAACTAAAATTAGTGGAATATTATACGATTTTACATGAGTAAATGTATAATATCAAAGTCAAGCTTCAGTGGAGTTCGTAGCACTTGCTCTACGGCGTAGCACATCGTAACCACTTTACTGGCAAAGCATCTTGTTTCTAACGAGATAGGTTGAACTTGTACTATCTTATAACTACAGATTTAACTCGAAATAAATTTATCTTACGTTACGCTACATTATGTTTAGAACCAAACACCTTTATATGAGCAGACGTTAGAAGTAAAAGTAAAGTAAAAGCTCTACTTTTTACTTTTCAAAAATAAAATAGAGACCTTAGTATTTAATGATGCCCATTATAATGGAATTACTCAAGACAAAATTAAAAAAATATTTTACTGCGGAAGACTCATTGAACCTATAATCAATCATCAATAATAAAATCAATTACGTCAAAAATCATATACATAGAGAAATTATTTTTATAAGAACTAATAAAATAGTTGAAACGCAAACAAATAAATCTAAAAACTGATCTTATTTGCTAAATATTAATTCAGAAATTTATATAGAATTTAAATACCCGTTCCAGAAGCCTGCAGTATAAATTTTCTCGCAGTTGATATTATTAGAACTCATTACAACATTATTTCCTTAATTAAGATTTAATTAAGAATTAAAAGCAAAACATCGTTACTGTTATATCTCGTAGCGCATATCTACGTAGAAGCACCAAATCTCGTAACAAATGTCTACGTCGTAGTAGCGTGACGTCACCGCTACGAGCATCCTGTAGCGCTACGCTCGGTGGTAATGTTCCCTCGTTGCTGTATTGCTTGCATTATCATAACGATTTCATAAATTCAAAAATATCGCAGCTGCTTTTCCTTAACGCTGACGCCTTTTAATTTTTAAATTTAAAAGTCTCTGCATTTCTTTTGTCCGCTTTGTCAAACTGACACGCTTTGTTGCTACTTCCATATCTTAATTTTTTTAAAGTAAATTTCAATTTATTAATTTAAAACATAAACTCTGCTGATGTTCGGGTGACCAATATGGAGGAGGCTATTGATATTTGGAGAGCTGCACACCCTGAGGAAACCAGGACTTGCCCGGTATAAAAACATCTTTTGCCTATCTCCTAGACAATTGTACGGACGACTCGGATCGAGCCAGACATTTAGCAGTATCCGCTGAAAATTCTGGTCATTGGTTGCACGCGCTCCCTTCCCACAATCTTGGCACTATATTAGATCCTTCAACCCTTTTGATATCTGTGGGTGTTCGTTTATTTAAAACATCATTTCTTAATTTAAAATATCATCGCTTCGCCCAGTGGCTAAGAATTCGAAATCTTACTCGAGGGATCTGGGTTCAAATTCAAGTGACACGCTAGTAAAAAGTGTTCTATAAAATAAACGAAGAAATCCCGAGAAAACCTGTACGTCTAGAGTTCTCCATGATATACTCGAAGGCACGTGAAGTCCACTAAACCGCATTAAGCCAGCGTGGGGACTATGATCACAGTCTTCTCATTATCAGAAGAGACTCAGCCCTGTAGTCGATCACTAATGGGTTAACCCTTGTCCTAATTGGTTGATATAACCGACCGACAAACCAACTAGCTATCCTTTTTTAAATACGCACTGACATGCGGTAAAATGGGATACTTTGTCGTACGATATGGCAATTACACTTTTGCGTGTGACATGGCAATTAGGACGTTACAGAGAGAGGTGTTTTAACAATCGAATGAATTGGTTTTGGAATCGATATAATCTTCGATACCTACATAGATACCCTTTTCTAGTAAACAGGGTTCGGACATAAAGCTGCCGAACACAAGGACTGACGTCAGCTCGGAACGTGAGGAACGCAGATATAACTTCATAACGCCAAATAGAAAAATATCTACGATTTCACAGGCCATATATCATGTACTGGAATATTTAATATCGCTTTTATAAGTTACGATATTGTCACAACTGTTTGTTATCTAGACTATTAATAAATATGGCTATTAATAGAGTATGGTCTGTACAAAGTGTTTGCGAACCTTACCCACGCAAATTTAACGAATTAAATAAAAAAAAACTATAAAAAACTGTAAATAATTTCGAAACATGACGTTTTTGAGCCTATTGGCATAAAAAGGTGAACATTCTCGAAACTTTATTGTAGGAACAATCGAGAAGTTTATGTATGAATCACATCTCTCAAGCCCTAAGGGAGTGGGTAAGACTGTAACAAAAATACTCGGACCAAATTAAACAATCCCCTTTTCACAAGATTTATCTTTTGCGATATAATATACTACTAACGACATCTATCAGAGGTTTTAAAGGAGTCGCATGTCTCTTTAGTCACGCACAGTGTGAGTGCTCTCATAGTATTTCAAAGGTCGCACGCACATGCGGTCACGCATGAACCATCTTGATACACACAAGTCGAATTCGTACAAAATCACGACCAAACTGAGCGCAGTCGCATCGTATCGTATAAATGTCTACCCTTTGCCGGCGAGCGCTGACACATCCGAGTGTTTATCATTGCTCGCATTTTTCTGCGCTCGATAAATATTAAACAGCGCTCGCGTTTGAGGTTTTGAAAACTCGGTTTAATTTCGTTAATTACGTATTTATGTTGATATTTACTCGGATTGAAATTTTGGTTTTTGCAAGCTTATTGCTGCTTGGATTGATACAATAATGTTGAAATGTTAATTATGGTAAAATGTTATTTATTTCCGTTAAACAGGTGATGAATATATTGGAATTGATGAAATTTAAGCTATTTATCTCAGCTATTGTAATTGCGAATGATGTCCACAACCCAATTTGGGTAAGAGGGGTTAAAGTCGCGAACCCAAGCTAGTTATTCTATAAAACGCCAAAGTGTTTCATCCGTTTCTGATAAACCTCCGAGATGTAAGTTCTTTGAAAGCTCGCCTCCGTAGAGTAACAAAGGTTATTTTATATAAAATATAAAGGAAAAGAGGAAGAAATACTACTGACCCATTTCCAGGTGCTAATTTTTTTGTAAAAAACAAAACCTGCTAAGCGTGAGTTGAGCTTGTTACCTAAAGGGTTCCACGCATTGTTGCAATCATCTGTATACTTATTAATCTTTTGAAGCCCTTTGCTAGTCACACTTTGTAGACTTTGGCCACTGTAAGGGAACTGTGATAGAGCGGTGATAGCCCAGTGGCTTAGAATTCGACCTCAAATCGAGGGGTCCGGGTTCGAATCCCAGTGGCACGCACCAATGACTTTGTAAAAAAGTTATGTGCGCTTTATAAAATTAAATATCACCTGCTGTTACGGTGAAGGAAAACATCGTGAGGAAACCTACATGCCTGAGAGTTCAAAAAAAATTTTTCTCAAAGGCATGTGAAGTCCACCAACCCGCATTAGGCCAGCGTGGTGGACTAAGGCCTACGTCCCTCTCATTGTGAGAGGAGACCCGACCCTATAGTGGGTCATTAATGGGTTACTGACAAGGGAACTGAGCCTTCCTCCTTCAGTTTCCTTCAGGTTTATTGCAAAAGAAAAAGTTTGTAACTCAAATCAAAAAGCAATAAATTTAATAATTTCTTTCTTTCTTTTTTCAAAAAGAGCATTTATAAATATATGCCACCCAATTTTAAGTGGTAATATATTATGTAAAATAGTACACTACTTCACGGTCGGTGATTTATGAAGGCGATCTACTATGACCCTACAACCATGAGAAGTTACAACCATGACAGGTTAACATTAAACTTTCAATAATGCTCAAGTATTACAATGCTCCGCTTACTAATTCAGAGGTAATGTCTGAACGGATAACGGATAATAGTACTCACATTATGAAATCACTTTTATAATTAAAGCGAGAATTCCAAAGATGCGTCCGTAAATTTAAATTCTTACTAACGTAAGGATCCCTAGCTGAAATAATAACGCCATTGATTTAATTATTCTAAACGCCGTTTTAAAAGGACGTTACCAAGAAAATATAAATAGCACAATAGTGAAACTACTCGTAAAAGCAATATATACTATTAATTAGGTACTACAAAATTACAGAAATAATGAGCACGAAAAGTGGAATTCATTAGCAAATAAGCAATTAACGGTATTAAGTAAACCACTCCAAGGTATTCTTGTGGTCCAAATTGTCCACACATTTAACTTTGAAAAGTTATTCGTACTTGGGATTCGAACCCTCAGGTCTCTTAGATATGTAATTTTTATACAAATAAGATGTTTAAATGTTAGCTACTGGAGTAAATTACTAATTAATAAAACTAATTAAAATTACTAAAGATTAAAACTAATTCTTAGTATTTATCACTTATTATTCGTAAGGATAAATTAAGTGTGACGCATTATTACAAAAAACATTAACTATATTTATTAATTTATTAAAACAAGTTAGCTTCACTATATTACTTCAATCAGTACCTATACATCAACAGAAAACTCGATATCTCTATCAAATGAACTTCATTAGGTAGAGCCATCTCGGTAATGTAGCGCGATAGAGTCGTCAGCGAGATATAACACACTCGGCACAGTCGCATGCCTCCCGGAAGCTCTACAGTATAAGATAGTCGAAGGCTGCACAGCAAACATTTACAAGCGGACACACAAGCTTCTCGTATCGCATGCAATTGAAATCTAATTCGCCATCGGCATCGCTGTGCGCCAATAAAGGCGGAAAAATCAAATGTAGAGTTCATGGCTTGGTAGAGCTGCCAATACTTACTTATTTTTTTATTTCTGTAGAAGAAACTACTGAACATTTATGCTACTATTAAGTAGTAAGTATTGCATTGCTTTGCTCACTGTTCCTGAGGAGCAATATGTTCGCACGAGTAAAGTGTCTCCGGCAACCAGACCTCCCAAACCGAAAACAAGAAAATTGTGAACAAACAATATGCTGCTACAAATTGCATAGTGATTGACGATCATGTTAAAAAGATATATGATGATGATAACAATCTCGCAGGATTTCTCCGTATCTGCCATCGTCGCCATTATAATCCGTCGTAAAATTGTAGTTCTTATCATATAGATTATGTTTATGTTATAGGAGGTACGAATCGGGTAACCATCTCAAAAGATCCTCTAAACTAGTACGAAAAAAGTCAAAACCATCTTTGTACTCTGAGGAAGTATTTCTTCCTGGTTCTCCATGGGCAGCAGTGACCACTGAATCAAATGACCTGCATACTATAGTAAGTCAAACTACAAAGCTAGCTACACAACAATACTTGTGTCTTTGAAACTAAAACTACTGTCTTTAATAGTCCCACGTTTAGAACAGAATGTTTACGTAATTAGCCTGAAGGCTGCACTCGGGAGAGCTACGCGTCTCTACAAACTAAGCGCAGGCGGAAATATTAGTAGAGTTCGAATAATATTATGTTGTACTCAATTGTAGAGTCGCTTCCGTTTAGCAGGGAACTGTTTAAAATTATTTACATTTAACTGTTGTACAGGTGTTTACTAAAGATGTTTTGGTTTGTAACTGGGGTGAAATTTATTCTGTTTCTAAGTATTTAAGAAAGTTTTCCTTACAAGAATTGTGCAATAAATTATATTTTTATTTTTACACCTGGGTCGCGCAGTGGTTGTGATGCCGATGCGCTGTGTGAAGGAAGCCTGGGTTCGATTAACAGCGGAGCAAAGGTTTTAATGATGACTTAAAATATCTGTGTCTGTTCTAGGTGTTTGAGTTTTTGTATTGTGTGCACATTGCACTCACGACACAAGTAATCCTACTGTAGAGCTATGAGTGTTAAGGGTTGTTTTTAAGATTTTTTTTTTGAGTTACAACGCACAGCATACGAGTACCACTTCAGATCAGATTTTTATTCGGATTAAATTTAAATTTGGGTGTCTATGCGACTATTAATATCAGATAACCTACAAGCCCGCTACCTACTCATTTACTCTAAAAAATGTAAACAAGTCGATAAAAAGCTTTTATAAACTAGTTTTAGTATAGTATCACCCATCCAAACACAACTTTCGCAGGGTAGCTTGTGCTCGCAAGCGCCAATATCGACGTGCTCGTATTTATTAAGTTATAGCAACTTGACGCACAGTACCATCCTACCGACACACTTACTGGCGATGAAATATACGGGTGTATAACATGGACGGAACAGTAGAAAAGAACGCCTACCCTAAGGCCGCGCTTTGGATGCAATTTCGTACGAATTCAACTTTTGCGTAACCTTTGCAAATCTAAATGTTTCCATACTTATTCTATTTGTGTTTACCAACAATTTACTAGTTTACCCGTTATTTTTAATTTTTTTTTTAAATCGCTGTAGTATTTGTGTACTCAAACCTGTCTCTCCAGTAACTAACCAGACAAACAAAACTAGGAAATGTTTGTAGACCCATTGTATTACTTTATTGAGTTTGTAATTTTTTTTACTTTTAATTTTTTTAATTTCAATTAGTAATATTTCAGCTGTAAATATTGCAGTATATGTCGAGTGTGACAAACTGTATATTGTAGTGTACTTCGAACGAAAATGTCCAAAATATACGCCCGTATGTTTTCCCCATACAGTTGTTTCTCGTAACAACAATATCGAAACTTTGTGATATACGATCAGTCCATGACTTCGGCTCAGACATAGAACTAATTCTTCATTGATTAGTTGCTACCTTAGCGCTTTTAAGGACGTATACACTCATGCTAAAGAGTGCTGGGATTATTTTTCCGCCCACTTTTTTCTCCTAGTTTACATTTTAACTTAGGAACGATCGAAGCGAATGAATTTATGATCATAATTCAATATGTACATGACGTTTTTTAAGTGTACACAAACTATACAATATGATAAATGAAAGTTTTTCATTTTTAATTAATTTGATTAAGTTGAAATTTAAAACCCAGTGTTTATTGTCTGTCACTTCTCATAGTTCCCAGCTCTATATAGTATCGGTCTCGCATCGCATTCGGCATTAGCATACGTGTATCGAGTATCTGCAGTAGCTTGTCGGCGATACATAAAACCTATACCTCGCTTTTAACGACCTACGACCCAAATTGAACTCTAAACCCAGTTGGTAGAGCTCAAAGTCCTTAGCTGGGATAACATGTCGAATTTCACCGTTGTCAACGCTCCTAATTGGGTATGTTGAAATTGATGGCGCTTTATTATTTCCTTAAACCTAGTGCGCTGTCTATGAGATGAAGAATATAGGACTTATGCTCGCTTTGTAGATAGTAGAACTATGGGGTACGTAACTTAAAATGTATATAAACCATTAGTGGTAAATTATTAGTCAGTATAATACCGCGCATAGTGCGGTGATAAAAAAAAGTGAAAAAGTTAAGCAATGTCGGGCGCGGTCAGTACCTGGCATTTAATTCGTCACAAGCGCTCACCCACGCTTGTGACGAATTAAATGCGCATTTCCGTGCTTCTGAGGGCACGTTAAGCCGTCAGACCGGTTGGTATCGATAAGGTTGCAGTCGTTCAACGAAGTCGGAGGCCCTATGGGCGATTTGAAAACGTCCGACACGGGTTTGCCACAAGCTCTCTGTTTCTTGTTTCTCCACTCCGCATTCGAGCAGCAAGGTGGAGTATAGTCAGTGCCCATCAATGGGCCGTAAAAGGTTGCAGCCATTTACACTTTGATGTTACTCACCTACACCTATCTTAGACTTGTTGTGATTTCAAATATTTCACATCAAGCATGAAGCAGATATCATTTCCCCCACACGCTACATGTACGTCTGATGAAGCTCGCACGAGGGTATTCAAAGGAACTGTATACGTTTTCAATAAACTCCATCATTAACGCTGTTTTGAATGAGGTAATGAATATGAATATTTTCAATACGCTTCGTGCTCCTTTGAGGGATATTCTACTGATAGTTGAGCTGTCACCTGGTGATACAACCCCTGCTACCAGTGTCGTAACTCTAGGGTGGCAAGGGTGGCAAAATGTCTCGGGCCCCCGACAAAAAGGGGCCCCCGGCCAGGAAGAGAAATTGTTTGCCACCAAATATGGACCACGTTCGAGATGTACCACGGATATGTCCCACAAAGCGAGGTGATCACACCACCTTGGTTGAATTAAGGTCTCTCTTTGTAAAAGTATAACACTATTACACACATCAATTTTAAAGCTAGCGAGTGTTCGCGTTTCCAGTTCCGAGGTAATCCGGCGCACGTCGACTAGTTTACGACTTGTTTGCCGTGTTCCCGCAAATCATTATCCCGCGTTACGGCTGGAAGGGTGTGCCGCTAGTTGCAGCGAAAAGCGGATAGTCGGGAAAGGATAGCCTTCTGGAATGATGGCTGCAAACCTTTTACGGCCTGTTGTTGGGTACCAGTCTCTCTCACCAACAGGGGGAGGCCTGGAGCACACTCCACCACGCTGCTCCATGGATAGGAGGAGAAGCGGCCTAGTGGCCTACCAGTGTCGAATGTTTTCAAATCGCCCATAAGGCCTCCGAAAACGTTTAAAGACTGCTATCTTATCGATAACAATCGGGACCGACGGCTTAACGTGTCCTCGCGTGCGTTTAATTTGCCAATAGCGATTCCCCTTCCAAGTACTAACCGCGCCTGACGTTGCATAACTATTTCGATCGCTTGCGTCCTTCTCTTCTCGCTTATAACTTAGTCCATACAAAACCTCACGTGTTTAACTCCACGTCGCTGTCATACCGTATTCATAGGGTTTAGAGATATTGCGGCATACGGGAGCGGGCTCTACCCATTGTGTTTTTACATTAAATGTTTAACAAACGGGCATGCCTCACCACACTGCTCCAATGCAGATTAGTGGAGAAAAGCACGGGTTTACCGTGTCGGATGTATTCAGACCGCCCATGGGTTCTCCGACAACGTTTATCGACTGCTATCTTATTTTCTGCAATCTTGGATAAGGGTATGCACTCGATCATGAGACTTTGCGAGCTTCCCCTTTTTCTCATTAATGACCCACTGCAGGGTTGGGTCGTCTATAACAATGAGGGGAATGTAGGTTTTAGTCCACCACGTTGGAAGAACATTTTTTCTGTGATGACGTGTGACGTGAGACACGCCAGTTTCCTCGCGATGTTTCCCTTCATCGTAACAGCAGGTGATATTTAATTTTATCTAGCGCACGTTACTTTTTTTACAAAGTCATCGATGCATGTCAATGAGATTCGAACCTGGACCTCTCAATTTCTAAGCCACTGGGCGCTTATGAGTTAGACCATACAAGACCTCGCGTCTTTAACTCCACATCCCTGTCATACCGTATTCATAGGGTTTAGAGATATTGCGGCATACGGGAGCGGGCTCTACCCGTTGTGTTTTTTTAAGGAACCCCAATTTCATTAAGCACTAAAATGGCAAGCGTACATAATGTCGGCTTTGTTTTACGCTTTCATGTAGCAGATTTAATAAATTTAGGTTTTTCTTGATCCTACTCATGATAATTATGGGTCGTAGAACATTTTTACATTAAATGTTGTGGGGGTTTCAAAACGTGAGCTCAGACTGTTTATTCTGTTTTTTATGTTTTGTTTGTTTGTTGATGACAAACAATTTTTAACCGCCAACTCAATAGAGAATTAATAATAATATAAGTTTCATGCATCTGTCTGTCTGTCTGGGTATTTGTCTCGTGTCCGAATAGAGTTCAAATAGATGGACCGATTTTGATACGGTTTTTGTTTGAAAGCATTACTTCGGTATGATTCTTTGCTATGTTTTGAATACGTATGCTTCGATCTCAAAGATGACGATAAAAAGAAGATCGGCTTTAGCCCTTCTATGGCCTACTGTTTGTCCCCACAACGGGGTGACATATTCCACCACTGAGAAATGGGCTGGCAACTACAAGAAGATAAACAATATCATGTCAGTACCCATTAATGACCCACTACAGGGTCGGGTCTCCTCTCACAATGAGAACGATGTAGGCCTTAGTCCACCACGCTGGCCTACTGCGGGTTGGTGGACGAACATGCCGCGTGAGAACATTTTTTTTGTGAACTCTCAGGCATGCAGGTTTCCTCACGATGTTTTCCTTCACCGTAACAGCAGGTGATATTTAATTTTATAAAGATATAAACAATATAAACATATAAATCAAATCACGTATGCCATACCAAGAAACCTTAAACCGAATCCATTTTGAAACCAAAATCCAGTTAGCAAGCAAGCAGTTAGCGAGATAGAATATTCTGGAAATCACAAGCAAAGCCTTACCAATATTAGCCGGAAGTTGTGAGACCTATCTTGAAGCTGGTTTCGATTACCCACAACCCCTGTGAGTTTAGAACCCTTGTGAGTTCAGCTGACCGCGTTTCATCCCTGCTATGAAATTATTATTAAGTTGCCTTATTGGTTGTCGGATGATTGAATTTTATATGACTTTGGGAACGTGGAAACAAAAGATACCTTGGCAGGTGAGGTGTTTCTTAATATGAAACCAATCTACCATTGTCAAATTAATTCGCAGGTAGGAAAGTGTTATTCAATGGCAGTTCAATTCGTCAATTCGTTGCACGTCCAAATAACTATAGATAAATCAATTAAAAAATAACACTTTAGACATAAAACTATTAGGATTTGACGACAACTGTATCATCCCATGTCGACAAAAGTACAAATGTCGACAAACATGTTATTGAGATTTGATAAAAAGCAAGTAATATTTCCTGAAAAATTTTAATCCGTATCTACATTTATTTACAAGGGTCACAAATTACATTGCTGAAAACATTCATTCTTAAAAAACCCAAACCACCGAGATTGTTGATAGAAATCAGCAAACAAAAGCGGTGATAGCCCAGTGGCTTAGAATTCGACCTCGAATCGAGGGGTCGGGGTTCGAATCCCAGTGGCACGCACCAATGACTTTGTGAAAAAATTATGTGCGCTTTATAAAATTAAATATCACCCACTGTTACGGTGAAGGAAAACATCGTGAGGAAACCTGCATGCCTGAGAGTTCACAAAAAAATGTTCTCACGTGGCATGTTCGTCCACCAACGGGCAGTAGTGGTGCGTGGTGGACGGCGGCCTACATCCCTCTCATTGCGAGAGGAGACCCGACCCACCAGTGGGTCATTAATGGGTTACTGACCAATCAGCAAACAAAAAAATCTAAAAACAACTTTGTTACATTCTTGTTACGAAGTCTAAACTGTAGCACAAACATGATCCCTTGTGTGATAACCGATGAGGGTCGCATAAAAAGGGGTTGGGGGTGGAAATAATGGAATTTGATGGGGTTTTTGAAGAACCCACCTGAGCCCACTGTTTATGTGCGACGTCACGATACCCAAAGGACAATACTCTTAAAAAAATATACTAAAATATATACAATTAAAAATTATTGTACAACGTGCTGTTCCCTAACTGTTCCTAAGCTGTTCCTAACTACTTCATCCTGAACCCGGACCCCTCGATTCGAGGGCCAGCGGCCAGTATGGTGGACTAAGGCCTACATCCTTCTTAGAAGACCCGACCCAGCAGTGGGTCACTAATGGGTAATAGACGGACTTTCATACATTATACGTACTCGTAATGATGCGGTACCGTCCGTTTGTCTGTTTTTGTCCTCATTAGTCTTAGTGACGTAAAAGCTTGTACGAAACGCTGTGTTAAATGCTATGTTTTTTGGACAAAATACAGAAACAAAAATGGTTTTGTATACGTAAGTACGTAAGCAAATAAGTTTTATATAGGTACGAGTACGTTAGTCGTATTTTAGGCCAGCTAAGATAAGCTTAAATAAATAAATAAATAACGCGCAATGAGTGTACATTGCCCCACACTAATCCTAGTCTGGGAATCGAACCCAGGACCATTCGTGCAGCCCACAGACGTCGTAACAGTACGTCCGGTTGGCCACTGAGTGAGTGGATAGCCACTGAGGTCGTCAAATTTCAATTGTGATAACTTCTCTCTTACTCTTCTTCTCTCTCTGTTCTTTTTTGAATTTAACTGATTTTTCTTCAGAAAAACTGATCTAACGAAACCTAAGAAGCATATTATTATTATCATACTCTTCCCACAAGCAACGTTCATTACATAAGCGCACATATTTCCCCATCATTATCTCCATACGTAATGGCGGTCCGTCCGTCTGTCCGACGGTTTTTGTCGTCATTAGCCGCTGTGACGCAAAAACACGCTCGAAATAAACACTGCCCGTAATTGCTCAGTACTGGCTCTGGTTTTCCCTTAAAGTAAAGTCAAGCTATAGGTTCATGTGTGAAGTATGAAAATTACTACTTATGAGATACATTTATATTAAATGTTTCTGATAAGACACGTTCACTCGAATTTTGGTAATATTGATGCCACTCTGTTTTACTGTTTGAAGCACTTATATAATCCGGACATAATAAGAAACACTCACTCACACTCACAGTAGACACTTTTCGTGGCACCTTAAAATTCTCTGCATTTCTATAACACCCGTGCGCCCTGACGGCATGAAACCCTTCCAGGAATAATTGATGCATGGCAGCCCAGAAAGAATTCCTGTAGTACTTCAACCTTGGGGAATTTCATTTCTTTGAGGATTCTGTTAATTTTTGATGCAACCCTGACGCGAGGAAGATGGATGGCTCGGGCAGGTATATCTGTGTAATAAGTAATGATTCGGGTATTATTCATGATTTTATCAAAGTGACAGTGACGAAGCGCGCATAGCCCCGCTGCTTGAGTAGATTGCAAGGGATTGGAAATGTTAAGCAACGACGGGCGCGGTCTGTATCTGGATGGGTGACTGCTAATGGCGAATTAAATGCGCGCTTCCGTGATTCGGGCACGTTAAGTAGTCGGTCCCGTTTGTTATCGAACCGATAGCAGTCGTTAAACCTTGTCGGTTGGCCACTAGCCCGTTTTTCTACCAATCCGCAATGGAGCAACGTAGTGGAGTTTACTCCAGGCGAAAAAAACCAAAATAGTTGGTGTTCTTTTCATTACAGTTTATGACCGAGAAGAACTGTAAGTAATAGTACCAGTTTCTAATGGTATAGGTCTGTTGCTAAGTACTTCAAATAAGTAGGTGAAAGAAATCATATCCAACCACACCTCCCTAATCAAAACACATAACACAAAGATCACGCTGGTTTATGGCGGGATAGAATGTTGGTTGTAAAGTACGTCCCTAAATTGCTTCTACAAAGATTTTCCACCGTCAGTTTTGGTTCATCGGTCTATGGCTCTTCCACCTTCAAAATTTATACAAATGCGAGTGAATTGCAACAGTTCATTGAACAACGTGTAATTCAAACATCAGTTTTTGAACATTTAGAAACTGAGCTTGGTTTCTAAATACATAGACATTGTCAGTGAGGGAGTGGTCCATCCCATCGGAACAAAGTCCCCGATCGCTCCCCGGGGACCGTTGCAACGCAAATATCTGCGCAACGTGTGCGCCATGCTGACTAGCTTGCAGCCTCTGCTACAGACATTTCAGGTCAAAAATAGCCAAAATAGATAGCAGTCTTTTTATCTCCTTTTAATACGAGTACATAGAAGTAGCTTTTGTGATAGCAGTTTATAGAGGGGTTATATGGGTGATATAGAGGGGTTAACAGCGGTGATAGCCCAGTGGCTTAGAATTCGACCTCGAATCGAGGGGTCCGGGTTCGAATCCCAGTGGCACGCACCAATGACTTTGTAAAAATAAAGTTATGTGCGATTTATAAAATTAAATATCACCTGCTGTTACGGTGAAGGAAAACATCGTGAGGAAACCTGCATGCGTGAGAGTTCACAAAAAAAAATGTTCTCAAAGGCATGTGAAGTCCACCAACCCGCAGTAGGCCAGCGTGGTGGACTAAGGCCTACATCCCTCTCATTGTGAGAGGAGACCCGACCCTGTAGTGGGTCATTAATGGGTTAAAACAAAAAACAACAAGCAACATATGGGAACGTTGTTACTCAAGAAAGATGTTCCCTTCAAACAAAATATTCCCAGCAACCACACTTCCCTATTTCGGTGGGTTAAGAGGATGGCTGTGAAATTCCTCTGCAATGGAGCTACAATGATTTTTTCCTTCTTTTACGCCCTTTGCTATGGGCTATCGGCTCGCCTCAAATAAAGTATATTGGTAGTGTAGTTTTCGGCTACCAAATAAAAATACAAGACATTAAAACTGCTTCAAGATAGATTAACAGAATGGCGGTAAGATCCCTTCTCGGACGAGCTTCTGTTAAAAATAGGACATAAAAAGCTTATAGACAAACATTAGTCATCGTGCAACGCAATAAACGCTCCCACTGACTTTGAACTATATTCCACAAATCCTTGTTAGAACTATCCGCAGCGTTTTAGTGCGCAACGATATATAACCGAAGACATATTTTCATATAAACGTTCGAAGAAGTTCCGATGGAGTTCCAGTAACAAGAGGAAAAGAAAATACCGTAGTTAGGCATGTCGCCAGTCCAATATTCCAGATTTATGGACAATTTCATTAGAGGACTCCGCTGCGGCCGTACGGCGCACCGCAGGGTAACATTCCGGGACTACTTCTGAATATTGTTTGCATCCGTTTGTTCAAAACAATTTAAAGCATTTCTTTTTCTTTCATATTCTATTTCTGTTTTTGTTGTAAAATATGACGTGTGTGTCCATTATAGGCCAAAAATAGACAGAAGAAAGATCCATGATTTATTGTGTTTTATAAAGATACTAGAGTAACTAATGTATGAAAATATTTTTAAAAACCGAAAGAACAACTAAATGTAACTAATTATTTTATCAAAAGGATATAAGTTAATAAACAATTAACTTATAAAATAGGAGAACTATGAACTCCACCGAATTTCATGTTTCGGTAGTGAATTCATCTTAGTTCATCATGATTTCATGATTCATGCAGAATATTAACCATCAAATGACCGTTTGCGTCTCATATAGAAAGCAGTTAATACTTATTTGGTATAGTTACGTAATTAAAAAATGCTATCAATTCACTATTAACATAAAGCGTACAAAAGATAATTTGCAAAAAATTTCCTTTCACAGCTTCTAACGTTTTCAGGTGGGTGTTATTGTGAGGAAATCACGAGAAATTTACGGACAAAAACACTCAAATGGTTCCTAGAAGGTGGAATATTCCTCGTTGGTTTCTCTGAAGGGCCTTGCTTTGAACGATTCTTAGAAATCAGGAATTAGAAGTAGGTGTGCGAAGGAAACATTCTTTATGTTTGGTTGTTTGGGTGTAATTTATATTTAGGTTTGAAGTTTTTTTGGTTAAGTAGCACCATTTTTAGGGTGATAGCCCAGTGGCTTAGAATTCGACCTCGAATCGAGGGGTCCGGGTTGGAATCCCAGTGGCACGCACCCATGATTGTGTATTTGTTAAAATTAAATATCACCTGCTGTTACGGTGAAGTAAAATATCGTGAAGAAACCTGTATGCCTGAGAGTTCACGAAAAAAATGTTCTAAAAGGTATGTGAAGTCCACCGACTAGCAGTAGGCCAGCGTGGCGGACTAAGGCCTACATCCCTCTCATTATAAGAGGAGACCCGACCCTGTAGTGGGTCATTAATGAGTTAATGACTAAAAGGTTAAAAAGGGACATATGACAGACAGACAGACGTTTACCATATTACAATTACTTTGAAAATAGTGTTGATGCTCACGGCACAGTTTCGTTACAAAGTAGTAAGTAGTAGGTTTACGTTACAGTTCGGTGTGACGGCGCCCGCTAGCGGCGGCCGCGTCCCTGCATAATGCATGACGGTATATTGTCGCCAGTCGCTGCGAGCCCTCGTCCAAAGTAGAGCTTAGAGGGAGCGGGAGCGGGCGCGGAACATTAACCATTGTGACTCCTGATTAAGTTTCTTGATTACGAACGTATCCTCTTACGTCCCCAGGGCATCATGTATCCACACGTATGTAAACATGAGAACACAGACTCACACGTATCCCAAATCATAGCAATATTTCCACATACCTATTCCGTGAAGTTAGTCGTGAATTCGCTACAAATGTTTCCTCTTTCATAGTGTATTACAAAACCAAAATATTTTTGAGTTGCAAACGATGCAAATCGAAATAAATACATAAAAAAGAAGAACTTTAATTATAATTTTAAACATGATTATAAAAAAAATTAAGTAAACAGTGCTCAGTACATGTCTGGTGGCCCAAGATTGAGCAGTGTTGTGCGAACTAAGAGGTTCTCTACAACAAAAGACGATCTAGACATCAGCAATAGAAAAATACCTAAAATTAAATATTAAGAACCTATTTCAGCGAAAAAATAATACTTCTTAGTTTTTCGTCCGAGTCGTAATCCGCTGTCGCTACCGCGCCGCTCAGGACCGTGGACCGATTGCAATCACTTACCATGTCGTTTCGGCTTTTGTTGTAAAGTGCCAAACAAGTGATGCTAACAGTCGTTTTCCAATGCTTCATCTGATGCAAATGATAACTGAGCATCTATAGCGCTTCACTCATAGCTCATACTAAGATTTCCTGTACCGCGGGTGCCAAGGACTCATACAAGACAAGCACACAAACACCCAGACTAGACACAGAAATTTAAACTCGTCATTTTTCAACCTGGTTATCGCTATTAGCCAAAGAGACGTATTTTTCTACCCAATCATATCATTGTTTGATTTTTTTAAGTTGAACTACCTAAAAAATACTACCTACTCAATCTACCTATGCCTATCTTCTTGACCGATGCACAGACAGCACTGACAGGGCCCGTTTACTTGCAGTTGCCCAAAGTGAGTCGGGTCATTGGTTACATGCGCTTCCATCGGACAATATTGGCACCGTGCTGGATCCTGTAACGCTGAGAATCGCGGTAGGACTCCGGCTCGGTGTCAAAGTGTGCGAGCCTCATCGTTGCCCATGTGGGCAGGGGGTGGACATCTTTGGTCGACATGGCTTGTCCTGTACCAGGAGCGCAGGCCGCCTATATCGCCACGGTACGATGAATGATTTGATCCGTCGGGCTCTTGCCACCGCTTCTATACCTGCTATATTAGAACCTCCGGGTTTATCCAGAAGCGATGGCAAGAGACCAGATGGTTCTACTTTAGTGCCGTGGTGTTTGGGCCAATCTCTGGTATGGGACGCGACTTGTGTCGATACACTGGCCCCATCACACATCAGTGTTACTGCTGTTAGTGCTGGGGCCGCTGCCGACCAGGCCCAATGTCTGAAGCGCCGCAAATATAGTAATTTATCAGAAAATTATATATTTGTGGCACTTGCAGTAGAGACTATGGGTCCGTGGTCTTCCGACATGAAAAAGTTCATGTCGGAAATGTCGACCAGATTGGTTCTTGCCTCTGGTGACCCAAGAGCTGGCGGCTATTTCGCTCAAAGGCTGAGCCTGTGTGTTCAGCGTGGAAATGCCGCCAGCGTCTTGGGAACGATGCCTCACATGGGCACTTTAGATGAAATATTTTTATTATGAGTTTTTTTTTTGTATTGTGTAAATAGATATTTTTAATAGTTAAGATTTATTTAAGTTTCTTTTTAATTATTTTCAGTTGAACTAGATTAGATATTTATATTATACTTGATACTTCCGTGACGTTTTAGAGATAGGTACAAACTTTAGTTTATAACAAACTTTTTTGTGTTGAACCTAAAAGAAATCCCTATCAGAAGATACTCCATAAACAAAAGATCTCATGAACATCCCGCTATTTCCCCGGAGAAGTCTTCCCGTAAATTAAAAACCCTCACATAATAACCACCGGTTTCCCACCGGCTTTCATATTATTGCTTTTAAAATTCCCCGTCCCGGGAATATTATTTTCCTATACGCGTAATCAACTTCGCTGAATTTGTTTTTTTCGGTTTTGTAAGAAATATATTAAAATTCTAATCAAAGTGTTGGTGTATTGTAAGGCATTGTGATGAGTTTTTCGAATTTCTATACATTTTTGATTGGTTTTGTGGTTTTTGGCTTAAGGCTATCCCGTTTTGTATTCGTCTACACACATAACCCCGTGTCGTAATTGGGATGTAGATACCATTCACAATTAATATCAAAATGTAATTCCCATAAAAGAGTCTGACTCAGTTCAACTTCAATATAATTTAAAATGTTTTTGTTGCGTGCGAAAACTATAATATCGTAATTAATTCAATTGACTTGAAGTCTTAGTGTTGACGATGTTACAAGTCGGGTCCTGTAGACAAAACATAGATTTTGTATGAAGAGCCCTGACGTCAGTTTTTGTTTTTGACAGTTCATTAAAAGTATCTCAATTGACCGAGTCCATCAATTGCTATGTCGCACTCAAAAGTTATATAAAGCTATAGCGGTGATAGCCCAGTGGCTTAGAATTCGACCTCGAATCGAGGGGTCCGGGTTCGAATCCCAGTGGCACGCACCAATGACTTTGTTAAAAAAAAAAGTTATGTGCGCTTTATAAAAATTAAATATCACCTGCTATTACGGTGAAGGAAAACATCGTGAGGAAACCTGCATGCCTGAGAGTTCAGAAAAAAAAAGTTCTCAAAGGCATGTGAAGTCCACCAACCCGCACTAGGCCAGCGTGGTGGACTAAGGCCTACATCCTTCTCATTGTGAGAGGAGACCCGACCCTGTAGTGGGTCATTAATGGGTTACTGACAGGACAGACTCAAAAGTTGTTTGTACGACAACGGCATTGCATACATTTAGTCACATGTCACTATCACGTTTAGTTAAGACAGAAAAACCTTTAAAAAAACCATTTAAAAATATTTGAATAGTAAACACTGTTATATAACTCAGGGGGGAGGTGGGAGGAACCCCCCAACCACTGGTGGCGAGTGGTGAGTGACCACACGATCCTAATCAAGTTGCTTCGCATCAGGTGGCGACATCGCGACACGACACGACACGATTAATGACGACTAATCTGACGCGGCTGCGAAATAAGCGGTTTACAAATTTCCACTTTTTTAATATCTAATTTAAAAGAAATATTTAATGTTTTTTTTAACTAAATTATTTAAAAAAAGGAATTAAATTCGGAATGCGATGATAACCCAGTGGCTTAGAATTCGACCTCTTAATTGAGGGATCCGAGTTCGAATTCCAGTGGCACGCACCAATAACTTTGTATTTAAAAGTTATGTGTTGTTTATAAAATTAAAAAGTGAAGGGAAACATCGTGAGTTGTTAGTAACCCACTTATTTAATTGCCCACTACAGGGTCGGGTCTCCTACAATGAGAGGGATGTAGGCCCTAGTCCACCACGCTGGCTAATGTGGGTTGGTGGACTTCATATTATGTTTTGAGAAGATTTTATTTTTGTGAACGCTCAGGCATGCAGGTTTCCTCACGATGTTTTCCTTCACCGTAACAGCAGGTGATATTTAATTTTTATAAAGCGCACATAACTTTTTTTTACAAAATCATTGGTGCGTGCCACTGGAATTCGAACCCCTCGATTCGAGGTCGAATTCTAAGCCACTGGGCTATCGCCGCTTTCTACTCTTGCCTCTTTCTAATTCTATTTATTGTGATTAAAAGAATACTAACCCGCTATTTTAAAGGCCCCTCATACGAAGTTATTATTTCCAGCAGAATTATTGTTTTTAACGCGACCGTTGTCTGTCCGACCGCTGCGTGTGACGGACGAACCGCTTGTTCCTAATGGAACTTTCCAGAAAAGAGGTTTTTGTCAACAGCTGTACCGGGTCAAACGTGTTCATCTAAAGCTTATACCATAATCCTACTATTACTACTATTATAAATGTCAATGTTTGTGAGTATGGATGGATGTTTGCTACTTTTCACGCAAAACGGCTGAACAGATTCGGATTAAATTTGGTAGATGATAACTGATAGATCAGAACCTGGATTACCATATAAGATACTTTTTATCCCTCTCTGGACCTAGGTCTGCGATCCACGCGGACAAAGCCGCGGGCACAGTCTTAGTAGATAACTTTAAAGAATGTTTAAGAGATTAAACATTTACATGTTTTCAGTAGCCTTGTTAAAAGTTAATTTTCATAAAAATACCTTCATAATCGGTTAAGTAACACTTATTAGGTAAAAAACTTCGATAGCGTGATCCAGGACACTCGTGGCGCCATCTCTTAGTATGGTGCTGAAGTCACAATACAAAAGGTCAATCGAATGAGTGTGAGAATGATTATTATTTGAAAATATAGTGGATGTAGCCGTGTAGGCAGTGAAAATTAATGTTATTAGTCCTAGTCCGCTTGTAAATTAATCATTTTCTGCTTCAGTTTCTTTTAAATCTCTATTGAACCTTACAACATAGTACAAAAACAACCGCGGGCTTAAAGCTAAAAGCTGTTTCGTTTACGAACAAGCGGTCTACAACGTTTGTTTCAATTTTGTTTTGCTTCTGTGTACTTTAATTTACTTGGATTTACTTACAGTGAATCTAAATAAGGCCATTCAAAAACAGATAAAATGATTCCCTAAATGGTATAATATCTAAGTGGAAGACGCAGTAAATACCGCCGCCAAATCTCTTTGTTCTGCACCCAGGAGTAACGTTTCCTGCGCCTTCAATGCAGCCCATTTATTTGATTTACGCACCGCTCAAAAGTACCCGCTAAGGGTGCTGTTGTATTAAAGACGAGAAGCGAGCATGAAGCGAGCACATTTTTTTACGCAAAATATAAAAAATAATAATTATGCTTCCCTTGCAATGAGCAGGCAAACGTGCTAGTTGGTATAGTGACAAGAATTGCCTTTTTTGCAAAATAGATAAGCCTAATGATACACTAATTTTAAAATTATGGGCGATAACATTTTTTAATGTGTATTCACAAAAACCACACTGAAATTGTTGACGAAAATGTGATCACGCACTAATAAAATTCATGGTTGATCGCTTGTAATACGACAAGTCCGACACGATCGCTGAAAAGTGCCCCGTTAAGGAAGTTCCAGGCTTTTAAATGTATTGCGCACCTGAAATAACCGGGATTTATTCTGGAATTCCGCCCATCTGTTTAAACTTTTAGGGGAAATTTGAGATTTTTTTCCCTTTGTTTCTATACGGAATTCTATTGTGAAGCACTTTCAACCGTTTCCGCTACTATATCGGACATTATTTCAATTGAATACTTTTATCTGACTCGACAGAGTATAACTTGAACTGTATTAGAGATAATGTTTTTTACTAGAGAAAAGCGAAGAGCGTTTTATGAATACCACCATAGTAAAAAATACTCAACAGAGAAAAAATATTATTAGATAACTACTGCACATAGTAGTTGACATTTGTTAAAGAGGCAAACAAGCCAATTTCATTAAAATGAACGTGGAAACGCGCGTCTAAATAAATAAAGTAGAACTAAAACTGTGCCGAGAGTTTTTTCCTCCGGCTTTTTCTCTCTTTACCCAGCGGTGGGAGGCACATAGGCAGCCGATGAGTTCGATTAGGTAAAATCATAACTAAATAAAATGAAAATAATTAATATACTTGGCTACGTTGACAAATAAATTGTGCAAAACATGTCAAATAAATTGTGTATTAGTAATAAGTTTTAATATTTTATAAATTAATTTGTATTACTAACATTAGTTTTATTTTTTATTTTTTAATTTGCATACCTGAAAAGGTGAATAATATGGATTGATCAAAATGCCTACCTGTAAAACCAATAACTAACCCATATTCGTGCAAATAAATGATTTTGATTTTGATTTTAAGTGGTCAATGCAGTCCATGGATTCAACCTCAAATAGAGAAATCCTATCTGAGGTTGCATGCGGATGCTTTGCTACTCATGAGGACTAAGATGTTCGCCTCAAATAAAGTATCCCCGGCAACCACACCTCCCCAGCCGCAACACAAGACATGAAGAACACGCTGCTTTACGACGGGTTAAGAGACTGGCGGGTTGATAGCCCAGTGGCTAAGAATTCGACCTCTTACTCGAGGGGTCCGGGTTCGAATCCCAGTGGCACGCACCAATGACTTTGTAATAAAAAGTTATGTGCGCTTTATAAAATTAATATATCACCTGCTGTTACGGTGAAGGAAAACATCGTGAGGATACCTGCATGCCTGAGAGTTCACAAAAAAAATGTTCTGAAAGGTATGTGAAGTCCACCAACGGGCAGTAGTGGTGCGTGGTGGACGGCGGCCTACAACCCTCTCATTGTGAGAGGAGACCCCACCCACCAGTGGGTCATTAATAGGGTAATGATAAGAGGCTGGCGGTAAGGTAACAAACTACTATCACTAGGACCGCCTTATTGATTGTTTAAATCATTTATGGAGAAATTACTTTAATTTCAAGTCTCTGATTAAAACAGAACACTACAGACAAGTTCAATATTTATCTTGTTATCTTACAACAGTAAGCTTTTAGAGTTCTCCGACATTAACAGTACAAAATCAATTAGAACTGAAGACTTGTGCAAATCTCGGATTGAGATGGCGTCTTTGTCGAATTAATCGGATATAGATTTCTGATTCGACGGTCGGTTAACTTGACGGATAAATCTATACACCTAGGTAATACTAGGTCTGAGTGTCAGTAACCCATTGATGACCCACTACAGGGTCGGGTCTCCTCTCACAATGAGAAGGATGTAGGCCTTAGTCCACCACGCTGGCCTAGTGCGGGTTGGTGGAGGTCTGAGTATGTACGATATAATCGACCCAAGTAGCGCAGTGGTTAAGACGCCGGTGCGCTGCGCGGAGGGTCCTGGGTTCGATTCCCAGCAGAGCAGAGATTTGAGTGATCAGTTTAAATTACTGTTTCTGGTCTGGGTGTGTGTTCTTGTCTTGTGTGTGTCCATGGCTCCCACGACACAGGGGATCCTAGTGTGGGGCTATGAGTGTGAAGCGTTATTTATAAATTAAAAAAAATATTTTCCTATCTTCTATATTTAATATATTCCTATGAAAATGGTACATCGAGTGAATAGAGTTTCCTGCACCGTACATCAAAGAGGCGCTTTGATAAAAAATCTGAAATGTGAAAATCAGAGTAATGTACCAACCATGCTTTTTATTATAGAAAAAAATTTGAAATCGATTATAGACTGTTAAAATGAGGCAAAAACGCGTTAGGTGGCTACTGCAATAGTCATCGTAAAGAACCTGAGCGGTGATAGCGCGGTAGCTTAGAATTCGACCTCGAATCGAGGGGACCGGGTTCGAATCGGACCGGGCACGCACCAATGACTTGGTAAAAAATTATGTGCGCTTTATAAAATTAAATATCACCTGCGCCGTGAAGGAAAACATGCTGAGGAAACGTGCATGCCTGAGAGTTCACATAAAAAGTTCTCAAAGATAAATGGATTTCACCAACCTCTCATTGTGAGAGGAGACCCGACCCTGTAGTGGGTCATTAATAGGTTACTGACAATGACAACCTCTACTCTCATACCAACTTGTATACACAGACATATTATGCAGATATTGTATTTAGGGCTCCGTACAAAAAAAAATCAAAATCAAAGTCTTTTATTCATCGTCAGGTACGAGTTGTGTACACTTAATGAACGTCATACATGATAGAATATTATCTTACATCTAACATCCGCTTTCGGTGCCCTTCAGGCTAACGTAGACCCGGAGAAAAAAGCGGGCGGAAAAAAACTCCCGGCACTCTTTTAGAATCAATTATGAACTAATTATATTGCAGTATGATTTTCGACTGATAAATGAGCACGCGTGACAGCAATCGCGTGTGTCAGTATCAGTCTAGTGTCATCTGCTCACAATTTTTTTAATTATACATGGGGTATAGAAATAGCCAGGTGATGCTTATTTAACCCCATGTTTTACCCAAGGGGTAATCCCATTATTTAGACTCAGTCTATATAATGTAATGTCTGTCTGTCCGTCTGTCACTAGACTGTATCTCATGAACCATACTATTATAATTTGCCCATCTACGCTTAAAAATGCACATTGCAGGACTCTAATGGCATCAACTGGTGAATGAAGGCTGAATGAACGAGCGAATGAACGAATGTATCTGTGCATCGAATGTATTTGTGCATCGAATGTAGGCTGTACATATATGCAGGGCAGTGGAGAGTTTTTTTTAGTTTCGAAAAAGACTTCAAACGGATTTTTAATCAGCGAATGGATTTTTCCATTGATCCCGTATGGCGTGTGGATGATTGTAGTGTGATCGGGGAAATGGAAACATCCTGGGAGCTTTTATTGATTTTCACTTATAAAATACATACAAACACACAGATACACATACACACACATGACACACACTATGGATAGCAATAACTATCAAGTGTGTTGCATACTCTATAATTTTTTTTTGTGTTTGACCAGCAAACTCACACACCTCGCTATAAAAAATATGCTATGCTATGAGATTTTATTTTTAGGAATAAATTATAGAACAAGACAGATGAAACTGAAAAAATATAAGTTACGTTCCAATAAATTCTTCTCACGACCATATCGCCATTTTACATAAAAAATACATATTCCCACACACTATACACAAATGGAAGGAAAGGGTCCAACCCCCAAATGGGGGAAGGCGATAAATAAGCAGTCACCGCTATTTGTTTGTGCGCTACATGAAGCGGTCGTATTAGTGATACTCGCTGGCGAGAGGCCAGGTCATACCAGTATACGTATACAAAAGTACTAGTACTTATATAATCGTACGCCAAATTACGAAAAATATGGCGTAAACAAAACACAACACAAACATACTCGTATTTAGCACTCCACTTACGGTCAGTGTATTTGCCGGAATTGCCCGATTTCATTAACAGGAGTGACGCTATACGTTTATTTCGTCCGTCCGTCCATTTCTCTACACTGGTGACGAGAGGACTTGGCCCACCGCCAGCATCCTTTACTAATACCGGCTTTGGCTAGGAAAATCATGATTAAGCGACCTCTAGATTAGAATTTGGAAAGACTAATGGATAGCCAATATGGCGGCCGTTGGATGGATTTGCGAAAATGAGGCTGTGTGAGACTTAATGTAGTTGTACTCGAGTACTGAGTACCGAGAATAATTCGATCTTGAAAAAGATAAATACAATATTAAAGAAAGACTATATGCGACCATCCAGATACCTATATTAAGATATTTCGGTCACATTTGTAGAGACGAAAGCTTTACGGCTTGTAGTTCAGGGACAGGTGGAAGGAAAAAGGTAGGTACGCGGGAGGCAAGGATTCATCCATAAATGCAATGGCTAAATAGAAAATCGTGACCTAAAATGAAGTTTCTAAAATCTAAGCTTACTAACGCTAATAAAAATAAAGAAGACTAAGGTTAGCTACCAGATATTACCATAGCAGCTAAAAAAATCCGAGAAATGAACTCACCTCTCTTCCACCGCTTTCCAATCGCTTGGGAAGTGGAATCAAAAAACAACACGTGGGTAGATCAGTGAGTCTCGGTAACTGATAAATAATTCATCCAATGTCCTGATTACAAATAGAGAGGTAAAGATGGTGCCTTGAGAAACTGTAGATGGTTATATCAACAAGCTAGATGATACAATTTAACTTATTGTAAGAAATGACTAAGAAAATTAGATGATGAGAACAAAAATTCTAAGTGGACATTAAGAAAAAGCTCCCATTCAAACGACTGACGATTTGAACGTGACGCAAACATGTGACAATGTAGGAAATGCAAAAAAAATACACTTTGAAATACTCGAGCCCCTCTGGTTTTTGTATAGGAGGTTTAACTGATGACCTAATTGTGCTATTCCTTCGCCTAACAATTATTTAGAGGGATTTTTGAAACATACAACTGAAACGTTTTAAAAGAGTGTTATCTTCCAAATTTGTAAAACTTAGGGCTGCTATTGTATTTAATGCTGATCATTTTCACAGAAATGGCTTTAATAAAAATGACAACAATAAAAGAGAAATCCTAGATATTGATTCTCACAACGCATCTGAAACAGAATTCGACACACAAACGAATCTAACGCATCCCAATCGTTTGGGAAGTGGAATCAAAAAACAACACGCTCGCGATTCAGCGAGTCTCGGTAACAGATAAATAATTCATGCGATGTCCTGATTACTGATGACGATGGCTCCTGCGAAGGTGTGAGGGGAACGGTCTGAGATGTAGGAGTTAGGAGATCAAAATGAAACCTAACGTTAGAATGGCTTTTGACTGGAAAATATTTAGCAGGTTTGTAAATTTGTAAACCTGAAAAGGTAAATGTGGATTGATCAACATGCTCTGAAAAACTATTTACTAATCCATATTCATGGAAGCATTTATTTTCTTTATTAAGGTTGTAAAGAAATTGGTGACGTAAGAAGTATTAATTTAGGCTTTGAGATGGAATTGTTGATATTGATATTAAAAACATAATGAGGTAAACAATACCTTTCCTTTGAAAATTTATTTAGTCGTAAAAAACGATTTCATACAGCTATTCAAAACCTTGAAATTATAATGAGAATATAAATAAACAATACCAAAAGTATGACAAATATTTGAAATTTTTACACGATTTCTGAACGACAAACATATATTAAAGAAAAATACCTGAAGGAAGAAGAGGAAAAACAAGACGTTTCTGGGTTCGTCGTTGAGTAAATAATTCATGAGACGGCTGATTAGACGCGAACTGACGCCGTCTCTATGCGGGGACTGACGTAAATAACCGCAATGCATGGAAAAATTAACCCTCGGAGACCCCATAGAAGTGGTTTGACGTAAAATGTCGACGTGATTATCTATACCTCCCGTTCCAATGTCAATTTTACACGCTTTATATGAGCGTCACCTGTATGGTTGTTTGTTTGTAACCGACTCCTTTGGGCGCGATTTTGACCCACTTTAAACGCCCAGATTTCGTTCAAACTTTGTAGATTTATCGAGGACCGATGACAACTACTCTGCGTTAGGACCTATACTCTTCTCATTATGATTGTGTGTGGCTCAAATGAGTCACAAACATGTAGTACAGAATCCTAAAACGAAAGTTTGTAACTCGTTGAAATAGTGCATCAAAGAAAAGCGGAACTATCGGGCGTGCAATCAGATTCGCAAACAGGATTAGAGTGCTGAACTTTATTTGTTTACAGAAGCATTAGACGAGTCTGTGAGCCCACATTTGTTGGAGATTTGAAACTATACATTTTTCCTAATGAAAGTTGGATCGAGACTAAATTTATCGAAAAGAAAATAATTATATAAAAAAGAGATAAATCATTTTTGAACTAGCATCTGTGACTATGTCCACAAGAAAAAGTATCTTATATGTAATAAATCTAAGTAGTGATCTATCTGTCTATCAAAATTCATCCAAGTCTGTTCAGCCGTTTTTGCGTAATTAATGTTTGTTACTAGTTCAATGTTTGTAACTCTTTCACGCATCCATCCATCCATCCCCACATACTTTAGCATTTATAAGTGTAGTAATACAATATTGTCCGCAGCAAGTATTTGATACTCAGGTCATAGAAAAACATAAAAATTAATAAATATTTTTGACTGGGTGGCATATTGCAATTAAAATGACGTCACTTCATCAAATCGTGCTCTGTCATCTAGATAAAACGGTTATGCAAAGTCTTAATCAGTTTAAGATAACAGCTTGAAAATCAAATTGCAATATTTGACTCGAACATAATTTATTATGTATATTATATATACAAGCATGCATAGACCCATACATATCTTACCTTCAGCTGAAGAGTGAGAAACCGTTTTAGTAAGGAAAACTCTACCCAAAAGATATTTGTACTGATATTATCAAATAAAGTGAAGACAAAAGACGGCAATATCTGCAAAAAAGCGGCAAAAACACGCGCCGCATACTATTTAAGGAAGTCCTTAGAGTATACTTAAGCGAGGTATAGAGTGATCGTAGGAGCATAATACTGAAGGTTTCTACGGTAGCAAATGTTATCTAATGACCAAATCTTTTTATGTAAGGCTGCGCTCAGTTTCGACGCGGTTTCGTACGAATTCAACTCGTGCGTATACGTTGTGCGTTCACGCACGAAAAATCCCGGCCTTAGACATACGACTATGGGAGCGCTCACATTGCGCGCGACTAAGTTGACGTACGACTAACTCGCACGCAGTGTGAGCGCTCCCGTAGTATTTCTTAGGAAGATGCGTTCATCATAGATATTTATGCATCGAATGAATTTCTTCCAGAAACTAAATTCCCCAACTGAAATTCAAGACACAATAAACTACTTCAGAGATGATTATTGCGGTACATACTCGTACCTTCTCAAATGAGTAAAAGCGGCTCTGTTATCGTCGATAAAAATAAAAATATTACAATTTCTTAAGTTCATACATCTGCCAACAGTTCGTACTTGCTTACACAGACTCTATTTTATGCATTATCTAAAGGGAAATCACTTCGCCTCCATATTTCACCCCTTGTCGAAGGCATATCGCCGGTTGCTGATAAAATATGAAATTGTTACGGTTCTCTTTCTTGATATGAAAGTCTGTTTGTTTGGTTGTAGATTTGTTTTTGAAATAGTGACTTGATATTTATATACATTCTAGTACTGTTATAAATGCGAAAGTATGTGACGATGAAATTGATGGATGGATGTTACTCTTACACCATATCAACGGCTAAACTGATTTGGATAAAATTTGGCACACAGGTAGATATGGATTAACACATAGGATACCTTACATGTGTATGGCCCAAATTATTGGTTCCACGCGAACGAAGTCGCGGACGCAAGCTAGTTGTTAATGAAATACTTGTATAAATAATATAGATTAATGACAACTAAAAATTAAATTAAAACGTAAAAAAACATTTAATAAAAATCACCCACCATAACTCCTCATACTTGTTCTTTACTTCAACAGATTTTTAAACAATCACAATAATGGTGGATTATCAAGATGACGATAAGACTCCTACTGTGAACCTTTCTACTAGTTCTTTACTTAAATAGACTTTTAAACAAACATAATTATGGCGGATTACTACGATGGCGGTAGAAACTTCTCCACTGTGAAGCACTATTTCACCCAACCTCAAATCCACCAAACGCCTCAAGCACAAACTAGCCCAACCTATGTTAAACAGAGATGTCACCCCCCAACCCTCCCCCCCCCCCCCTCTAAATAAATCATGGTCACGTCTCTTCGCATACGAAGCAGTTGGCGTTCGCGAAAACGCTCGGAAAACACTCGTGTGGACTCTTCCTGAATGCAGATTGAGGAGAGCTGTGGAAAACATACGGGGTTGTTGTTGCTGCGGGTCAAGGTCAAAAATCAAAGTCAAAAGCTTTTATTCATTATTAGGTACAATTTGTGCACACTTAATGAACGTCATACATTTAAAATTATACTTGACAAGCATCCGGTTTGATCGCCCCTCAGGCAAAACGTAGACTGGGAGAACAAAGCGGGCGGAAGAAAACTCCCAGCACTCTCTTAAAAGTAAGTATGAATTATTCTATGGTGCAGTATGACTAGGCCCAATAAAGGTACACACGTGCGTGTGCAGCGGTTTAAAAAATTCCAAACTGAAATGGTAATGCACCAGCTACATCGTTCGAAGGTTTTTGTAACGGTGGGGAAGGAAGGTCCTCAAATGGCATCACGTCTCGGCAAAAGGAGTACAGTCCAGACTGTGGACTGATGAGCTGAAGAAGACAGACGGACACCGAATCCAATTCAAAGAGCTCAGGACTGTGTGGAGTGGCTTGGATGGGGTGAGTCTTATGTCCAGTAGAAGACTGCAAATGATGAATGATAAGATTGCTCAAGTGCTGGACTTATTCCTGCTGGAAGATATTATTTACTTATTCATTACTAGCTTACATGAATTCGTACGAAATCTCGTCAAAACTGTGCCCGGCCTCATATCCAATCACTATGTTTTAGCAACTTCATCGCTCCGAGTTTCGCCCCGTATGTTTCCCCGTCTGAACCAACAAGGCCGCACGGAGGCTTGAATATGTGAATGTGGGATGCGTAATACGAAAAATCAACTTTTGATCGCCGTTAGCGTTGGGCTAACGTGGGGAATGCTATTGTCTTCGTTATGCCGAAACAAATACTCGTTTTGAGCCCCATTAGAGTACGATACAGGAATATATTGTCGGAAGTATTTTGTTTTAGATTTGTAATACTTGAGTCTGAAGCGCGCATAGTCCCGTTGCTTGAGTAGATCGCAAGCGATCGAAAAAGTGAAGCTACTAGCTACTACTAAACTAAGAGCGCGGTCAGTACCTGGATGGGTACCGCTAGTGGCGGTCACCCATCGCACTTTAAGAAGTTGATTGTCAGTAACCCATTGATGACCCACTACAGGGTCGGGTCTCCTCTCACAATGAGAAGGATGTAGGCAGCCGTCCACCACGCTGGCCTAGTGCGGGTTGGTGGACTTCACATGCCTTTGAGAACTTTTTTTTTTCTGAAGTCTCAGGCATGCAGGTTTCCTCACGATGTTTTCCTTCACCGTAACAGCAGGTGATATTTAATTTTTATAAAGCGCACATAACTTTTTTACAAAGTCATCGGTGCGTGCCACTGGGATTCGAACCCGGACCCCTCGATTCGAGGTCGAATTCTAAGCCACTGGGCTATCACCGCTATAAGAAGTTGATTAAAAAGAACATAAATAGAAAATTTAGTTGTAAATAAAAACGAACATCCTAAACATTTTTACAAAATAACCAGATTAATATTAGCTCATTAAAATCGATACTACAAAAAGAAAAGTTCCTTCAAATAATTGGATTCGCGTAAAAAGTTAATAATTTCCGGGTTCTGAGCCAGCCACGTAACGTGACGCAAAATGTATTACCGACCTCAAAGGTACGCAAATTTAATAAACCAAAGCTAATAATAGGGAAAATAAGTTGATTTAGATAAAAGTTTGAGGGACTTCCAGCAAAAAGGAATACTTTTGATAAGATGGCAGTAGACAGAATAAATCAATAAATAAATAATGCTTCATATTCATAGCCTCACACTAGGATTCCCTGTGTCGTGGACACACACAAGATAAGAACACAAACACCCAGATCAGAAACAGAAATTTAAACTCATCATTCAAATCTCTGCACCGCTGGGAATCGAACTCCGCGCAGCGCACCGGCGTCTTAACCACTGCGCCACTCGGGTCGTCACAGTAGCTAAGAATGCAACCTCTCAATCGAGGGATGGAATCCCAGTCGCGCACGGCATTAACTTTTCGAGTTACGAGTATGACGTGCTTCTTATAAATTAAATGTGACTGGTATCACTGGATGTGACTTGGATGTACGTTCGAAAGCGCTGTCTTCTTTAGACCCACGGGTAGGTAGCACAAGAACTGGTAGACATTTTTCGAAAAGTTTTGAGCCATCATAATACTCGTATATACATGGTGAATAGCTATTATTATATAGCTATTTTATGCCTCAAATACTTCTCGAAAAATGTCTATCAGTTCTTGTGCTAAGTCAAAAGGAGAATAGGAAATACGAACACCACAAAAGAATTACATTTATTTATCCTAATTTATCACTAATGCCCCTTCATAGTGGTGATGCCTCAAATACTTCTCGGAAAATGCCTACCAGTTCTTGTGCTGTCAGAAGGAAATAAGAAATACGAACACCACAAAAGAATTACATTTATTTATCCTAATTTATCACTAATGCCCCTTCATAGTGGTGATGCCTCAAATACTTCTCGAAAAATGTCTACCAGTTCTTGTGCTAAGTCAGAAGGAAATAAGAAATACGAACACCACAAAAGAATTACATTTATTTATCCTAATTTATCACTAATGCCCCTTCATAGTGGTAGAGCCGTGACGGTCCGGATCCAGTCTCGGACCTTGGGGATGAAGCTGTAGACCCCGGGCAGGTCCGGGAGGGCGCAGCCCACTCCGAACGAGACGAGGCCTACCAGCTTGCCGCCTATCACTGCTGGCCCTCCGGAGTCACCCTGGAAAAGATGGTGAATATTCAAATCATCATTGTACGTCTTCTTATACGATAAATAAATAACACTTCACGCTCACAGCCCCACACTAGGATTCCGTGTCGTGGGCGCCATGGACACACACAAGACAAGATCACAACACACCCAGACCAGAAACAGAAATTCAAATCTCTGCACCAATGGAAATCGAACCCAGGACCCTCCGCGCAGCGCACCTGTGTCTTAACCACTGCGCCACTTGGGTCGTCATATGCTTTAAGCAAAGACTTTTATATAACCAAGGCTCTTTGTAAATGTGTTATTTTTTCCGCAGAATTTCATTGAGACAAAGTATTTAAGCAGTTTATTTTATCTTTATCTTCTCATCTTTCTGAGAATCGTACTTCACCGGGGGGAATAAGTATATAACAGACTAGGCTTTGCTCGTGGCTTCATCCGCGTGGCTTCGTCTAGAAAGGGATAAAAATATCCTTTAAGTTATTTTTAGTTTATAAAGTACGTGCATACCAAATTTCGACCAAAGCTCAGCCATTTTTGCGTGAAAGAGTAACAAACATCCATCCTAACAAACTTTCCCATTTACTTTAAAGTAGCAGAAATTCATTTGAAGACGGTTTGGCAAAGTCGCAACTTTGACCATTCAATACAATTGGTTTAATTTCTTACTACTGACTATACTCCCGAAAAATGTTTTTTCCTCTTATTCTAAAAAAGTCACCCACTTTTCCATTTTCCTATCACTCCATCTCTATAGTCTTTGTGAAAAGGTAGATAACATCGGTTACCTGACATGAATCCTTGGTGCCGTTTCGAAGACCGGCGCAGAACATTCTCGAAGTGATGTTCTTGTAGTGCCCGTGGGGTAAGCCTCTACATTGATTGGTATCCATCACTGGAACAAACACGCGACGCAGTTCGTCTTGCATTTTGCTTTTCTGGAACAGACGTTATATTGTGAGAAGTTGGCTGGAAATTGGCTGGAAATGTCAATTACTTTGTTAGTGTTGAAGATAGCGGGCTGCGACTATTCACTCCTAACAAAATATGTTTAAACGAGAACTCCTGGTGCTTTTTTTATTTTGTATTAAGACTTTGTGAGACAAAATGAAAAAATAACACTTCGCACTCGACACTACGAAGACTCAATGTGTCGTGAACACCACGAACACACATAAAACAAGAACACACACGAACACTGACCAGAAATAGAAATTTAAAGTTCAAATCGAACAGGTCTTAGGGCCATAGTAGCTCACCCAGGGTACCTTACCTTACCTTCTTAAACCATCTTAAAGCAGTGTGTTCTTCACATCTTGTATTGCAGCTGGAGAGGTATGGTTGCTGGAGATATTTTATTTGAAACGACCATCTTGGTCCTCGTGAGTAGCAAAGCACCCGCATTCAACCTCAGATAGGATTTCTTCTCTATTTGAGGTTCGATGTGGTTATTCACTGACTTCAGTGACCACACAAATTCAGGTGACCTGCACACCTGTATGCTGCTTAAATATCAAAAAAATACTGTCACGATTGTAATTAATCAACGTTGTCAACCCATGTGACGCAGTGGTTACGACAGTGTACTGCGCGAAGGATCCTGTGTTCGTTTCCCAGCAGAGCAAAGTGAATGATGAATTTGAATTTCTGTTTGTGATCTGGTTGTTTTGTGTTCTTGTCTTGAGTGTGTCCCTGGCACCCACGACACAGAGGATCCTAGTGTGGGGTTATTAATGTGAAGCGTGTGAAAAACAACTGGTACTAACTTTATACTCAACGTGTCCCCATCCACTGACAGACAACATATTCCCAGGAGCGACGTCATCCAAACTGCCGATCGCGATCGGTCTAGTGCTGGACGTGACTGGCACCGGCTTCTCCAGGAGCAGGAGCTGGTAATCATAGTCGTGGCTGTGGGTTTTGGAGGTGTTCCAGAGGGGGTGGAAGAAGTGCGCACAGATCTGGTAGGAGACGGCCTGGCTGCGGTGCGTGGATCCTACGAGGACGAAGTTGTCCTTGTCTCTGGAAACGATGGAGGAAAATAAATAAACGCTTCACACTCTGGGGCTATGAGTGACACCAGGATTCCCTGTGTCGTGGATGCCATGGACACACACAAGACCAGAACCCAACACACCCAAACCAGAAACAGACATTCAAATTCATCATTTAAATCGAACCAGGACCCTCTGCGCGGCGCACCGGTGTCTTAACCACTGCGCCATTCAGGTCGTCGAAATTGAGAATGGAATTTTACAAGTATCATACTGGTTGCAACTATTTATGGGCCACTGTTGGACTCGGATCTTTCCCCATATATGGGAGGCCTGGAGCATACGCCACACTGCTTCGAAGCGGATTGGTGGAGAAACGGGCTAGTGGCTAGCCGGTCTGATAACAGCCGAGAGGGTTTAACGAGCCCTCCGAAGCACGGAAACGCGCTTGTAATTAGCGGTCACATCGCTTCGATCGCTTGCGATCTACTCAAGCAGCGGGACTAATTACTAGGGAGATATTCAATATGTATGTAATATTAATCAACAAAAAATATATTTTTCATCTCTGTAGTACATTCATGTCTATGTGATGGACCCACATAAAATTTTCCGACAAAATTTAAATGATTTTAAGAGGAATGGAATTTGATCGATTTTATGCCAAACACACTCAGTTTATCTGTGAGTAAATATTGCGATCAAATACTACACGCTTTATACATACTTACATAATATAACATGAACATAATAAAGCTGTATCCAATTAAATTGGCTGCATTTGACGTGTCAAATGCAGTGTTAGTATGATTATATAAGCACGAATATTATTTTTTACTTCAACTGCGACCATTCAGGGTCTAATTACAGTTTTTATGAACCGGTAACGCGGCGTGCCGGAAAAACTGTTGTTACTACATTTAATTAACTCCACTAACGAAGCGTTTATTTTTCATTCGTTTTTGACGACCTTCATAATAATAACTGTTTACTTTCTTATAATAAGTGAGTAGCAGACTGGCATGTAAACCACTTAATTTTCAATGGCTACTGATAACCATTTAATTCGCCACTAGCGGTCACCCATCTAGGTACGGACCGCGCCCGACGTTGTTTAACCACGACGATCCGAGTAGCGCAGTGGTTAGGACACCGGTGAGCTGCGCGGAAGGTCCTGGGTTCGATTCCCAGCAGAGCAGAGAATTGAAGGTAGAGAGAAACATTCGAGCGGGAAATTAAATTACTAAATATTTTGTATGAAATTAACAAATTAACGAAAGTCGTAGAACAAAAGTTGTTGCTTGTGGTGTTAGCTACCTTGAGCTGCGAAGTTGCTAGCATTTTACAATTAACCCTGTATATTCGATATTAGATTAAACAAATGGATAACGATTAAATGTACTCACTTACAGTGTGCTGCTGTCAGCACCCATTCTGGCGCAATGAGGCTCCCTCCACAATACAGTCCATACAACACCTGGTACGGGACCTGCTTTATCGATATCGTCTTGCCCCCCACTATCCTAAAGATTGGCTGCAAGCAGAAACAAGCGTTTACTCTACAAATACTTTGATGAGCAAACGTCATGCTCACGGCAATGGTGCCCTGGTTTACAACTTATAAACAAAAAAAAATATCAAATCAAAAATCAAATCAAAATCATTTATTTGCACGAATTTGGGTTAGTTATTGGTTTTACAGGGCATTTCGATCAATCCATATTCACCTTTTCAGGTATGCAAATAAAAAAAAACTAATGTTAGTAATACAAATAACTTATAGAATATTTAAACTTATTACTAATACACAATTTATTTGACATGTTTTGCACAATTTATTTGTCAACTTAGCCAAGAATATTAATTATTTTCATTTTATTTAGTTATGATTTTACCTAATCGAACTCATCGGCTGCCTATGTGCCACCCACCGATGGGTAAAGAGAGAAAAAGCCGGAAGAAAAAACTCTCAGCACAGTTTTAGTTCTACTTTATTTATTTAGACGCGCGTTTCCACATTCATTTTAATAAAATTATTTTTGTGGGGCTCAAAGGATTTCTTTTAATTTTACATTAAAAAAATATTTCTTTTCGTTAATGAATTCTGCAACCGTATGCTTTTTCAGTTAGAAACATTTTTAATTTTCGTTTAAAATTAAATGTATATATAGATATGGTTGAATGCTTTCACACCATTTGGCTACTTCTACTCACTTTCTCTTCTTCGTCCTCATCAAGTCCTCCCTGACCTCCTATGAGGGTTTCGTGGAAGTACTGGTAGGTGCGCGGTGGTACCCTTCTCGTCACGAACATACGGTTATAGCTTGATACGCAGCTGGGAGATAGCCTTACTTTAGTAATACCTGATGGAGAAGAACGTGTCAATAACCCATTAGTGACCCACCTCCTCACACATACACCGCACACCGAAAATGACCTTAGTTCACTACGATGGCCTAATACGAGTTAGTATTGCTTCACATGCCTTTGAGAAAATTATGATGTTTTCAGGCGTGCTCGTTTATTAACGATTTTTCCTACGCCGTTATAGAAGAAAACAAATTTTTAAGAAGTCATTGGTGCGTGCCCCTGGTATTTGAATTCGGGCCTAGAATTTCGAGTAAGAATCCAAATCCATAACCCGTAGGCTATCACCGTACAGCAGTGGGAGGCATACTCGCAGGACGTGGCAAGAACACTGTATCAGTCTGGTAACGACCTGCGTAGCGGAGTAGTGAAGAGGTGAGTACTCTTCACGGATAATCCGGGGTTCGATTGACTTGAATGCTAGTTTAAAAATCTGCTTCAGGGCTGGGTGTGTGTTCTTGTATTGTGTGTGTCGATGTCACGGAATCCTAGTGCAATATATTTCAAAAAAAACATCCAGGCTACTTTATTTTAAGTGGTCACTGAAGCCCATGGAAGCCTACATAATAATATATCCAACCTTAAAAACAAGCAATCTTATCTGAGGTTGTACGTTTTAGGTTTGCTATTATAAACACTGAGATGTTCGCCTCAAATAAAGTATCTTCGGCAACCACACCGTCCCAGCCGAAACACAAGACATGAAGAATAGGGTATTACGGCCTATGTCAAAAAGCTTTTTATATGAATTCGTAAGTCATGAAAACCCATACAAAATTGGAAGAAAAATTTTTGCAAACAAATATTATGTAAAAAAAGACTTTTCAATTTAAATTTCAAAAATCCCCGCGAAAACACGGTCTCGGCCGTCTCGGCGCTGCCGCCATGCTTGTGACGTCACTCGCAGTGTAAACAATACATCTCAGTAAAGGAAGAAAGTTATACTCCATTGTTTATTTACACTGCTAATGACGTCACGCCGATAGCTTTCATGGCGTTTTTGACATTTGAAAAACAGATTAACAAACCTGAATTTTTAAATTGAAATAATAAATGTATACTACATTTTCCAGAACAGAAATCACCATTTTTCACTTGCTTATAACAAAATCTATCAATATTACATAATTTTGGATTTTTCCTTGCATGGTGCGAAATACCCTATTATTTTTTACCATTATAGAAACTTCATTATCTAAATATAAAGCGAGGAAAGTGTTACAAACCACGTTGACAGACTATCTCGGCCACCATTAAAGCTAAAAGCAACACACGCAGACACATCTCGCCACCACTATTCATCCACCACTGGGTACCTCTATTCATCTATTCATTAGAGTGTGGTAACATACCATGACGTTACGGACTTCACCATGAGCTCTGATTACTGATTTATGAGCTCATTTGAACACCAATTATTGGTTTCGGTTACACTTTAAGTGTTAATAGTTGATTAAATTTGACGTTGAATCACGCAAAGCCCCGATGCTTGAGTAGATCGCAAGTGATCGAAAAAGTTAAACAACGTCGGACGCGGTCAATACCTGGATGGGTGACCGCTAGTGGCGAATTAAATGTGCTTTTGAGGGCACGTTCACCCGTCGGTACTGTACCCTTAGTTGAGTTTTAGCAGTTCCGAAACGAAACGCACACATACACAGCTTACCAGACGACAATGCAGTGTAATAACCAACAGAGGAAAAAGATTTTTGGAAGAGTTAAAAAATTAATAAAGCATTAGATAAATCATCACAAAAATTGCTTTATTTTTAATTAACACTCTTTCAATGTCTAATAATATTAATGAAACATAATAACGTGAATTGGCCGTAATGCACTGTAAAATTTCGAACTAATATTATCCCGTAGGTATTAAATATTTGTTAGTATTATAATGTCTAACGATAAGTATTCATAATTATCTTTCACTCCATACAAAAAATTGATTTTAAATTTTGTAACTCCTCTAAAAATCTTTTACCTCTATTTGTTTTTACACTGTGGAGTCCTGTGTAGTAAGCTGTGACAGCTGTGTATGAATTACGTATCTATCCGAAACGAAACGCACAAACGTTTCGTTTCTGTATCGCTAAAACTCAGACTAAGGGTACTGTTGTTATTGATACGATAGTTCGTTAAGCCTTGTCGGAGGTCCTATGAGGTGTAGAAATGAAAGGATGAAAATATCCGACACAGGTTGGCCACTGGCCCGTTTCTCCACCAATCCGCATTGATGAAGCGTAGTGGAGTATGCTCTGGTCCTTCTCCTGTTGAGTTGAGACCCATGTCTAACAGTGGAACGTAAAAATTCTGTGTTTAGAGATAGATAGCCAAAGGCCATAAGCAATTTAAAATTCAGCCTCCTTTTTAAAAAGTTGGGTTTCTTAGTTATAGGGGTTTTGGAAACTAAATGTCATTTGTTGTGATGGAAGAAACCATCGTGAGGACACCTACGTGCCTGAGAGATTTCCATACGATTTGAAAGACATGTAAAGTTCACAAACCTGCATTGGTGGTGGACTAGCAGCCACCACCAATAGAACAGACCCTGGAATGGCGCTAGTAAACCAACATTTTCTGTCTACAGTAATGTTCTCAGAGACCTCATGCGGGTGGATTTCACACGCCTTTGAAAACATTATGCTAGATATAGCAGCCTTATCATTTTTTTCCTTCACTGATAATGTGAATGTTGTGTGAGTATCCGTACATTATTTATTTAGTTAACTATTTCAATGCATTGAAATTGTTTATTAAATTATGAAGAACTCTCAGGCATGCAGCTCTCCTTACGATATTTTCCTTCACCCATACAGTGTGAGTTGTCCTCACGATATTTATTAATATAATTAATTAATTATTCAATGCCACATACCATCTTCACACGCAATGTTCACCACCATGGTTATAAGGAGGACCCGGAGACACATCTTGCCTCCACCACGCACCATCGACCACTACCCCACTACCTGCATGAGAAAAGGCGTTACCAATTTCACATTCCAACACTAGCTCTGATTACAGCTGGTCATTTGACCATTAATTGGTGACCGTCTCGCGTTGTACTTTGTGTTAATCAGTTGATTAAAATGACGTAAGTGTCAAGTTTTTTTTAATTCTTATTACTGACTGTAATTAAATTTAATTACATATCCTGTATATGAAGTTTTCAAGTGTGCGTAGATGGGGAGATATGATTTCAAATCCAATATAATTGATGTATTGTAGTGTATTCAGAGTCAATATTATGATAGCGATTGGTGCGATCTGGTAGTTGGGACGTACTGAATTATTTTTAGCTTTTAGTACACAACCTACATCATTTTTTATTGTAAATAATTTTAAAAGTGATTTTCCTTGCTCAATTAATTTAATCGACTGAAGGAATAAATCAACACTATAACCAACCTACCGATACGAAATAATCATAGCCACATTCATCAGCGCATGTCTTAGAAACACAAATATTATATCAACCATAGAAATAGGAAGTAAATAGAAAAGCTATATGGGCGCTGTCTATTCCGAAGACAGCTATTCAGCTCGTTTGCTCGTACGCCAAAAGGTCGACTCGTCTTATCTGTCTACATAACACATACCTAGTAGTTGCTGCCTAGTCTTGACAGTTTTTTTAATATCGAAAAACTTCTCAAGACTTTTAAATAACTCAAAGATTCCGATAATGTGTAATACTCGTATCCTGCGAGTGACAAAATTAGTTTGTGTCGTGATTAAATAAAATTTGACGTTAGATGATTTAGCGAAGACCTAGCTATGGATTCGAAACAAATATGTTGCAATTGCCGTTCTACTTCCTTCCTTTTCTGTGCTATCATCAAATTCAACGTATTATTACTGAAACATTATTCTATTCAACGGTAACGTTATTTAACGTGGTATTACAACGCAAATTCGACGCTACCGTTTGACGCAGCGGATCCAAGGCGCAAACACAATTATACAACGGCGCGTTACGTTACTCAAATATTGGTTATTTGCGTTAATGTGGGACGAAGCGAATATTCGTATGTGTACGAATAAGGAGAAATGTTATGTATGTGGGAGAAATAGACGCCGAATTAGGCTTTGTGCGAATGAAGCCGGTCGAAATCGGTCCAGCCGTTCCTTTTTCAATATTACTTTCAATTTTACACGAAACAAGTCATTACCAAAGTAGTTAGAAATTTCAAATAGTTTACCATGTTAATAAAATCGTGAATCGTGCCCTATCGTGAAACTTGTGGAAAAAGCTTTCACTAACAAGGCTTCCTCTATGAGGGAGAAGAATCGGTTAGAATTACCATCTACGCTCTGTTCCATAGGAAAATTGTAGGAAGTTTAATTGCAAATAAATTTGTTAGCGATAATTTTTCGTGTAAGATTAAAAATAAACAATGATCGTGCTTTTTCATTAAAAATAACGATAACGTTGAAAGATTTGGCCCGAAGATACATACATATGTTATGTACATACAAACATTGCAAGTTAAATTAAACTCGTATAACTTTCATAATACAAAACCAAACAAAACTGCCTTCCTCTAACCATTAATTCCTAAACGCTTACCGTTGGACAAGCAATCGTATCCCGTAATACAGGGTGCTCGAGCCAATCACCCGCTACAGCTACAGGGTGCTGTAAAAGCGGCAATTAGCCTTTCATCTCGCCGCCGGCTCCTGATTGGTTCGCGGCACGTGCCCGTTAGAATGCCGATTAATGACTGACACACAGACCGATAGGATATTAATTTTATGCGTAATAAAACTGAAAGTAGTAGTGTTTTCAACTAGTTTGGGTGCCTTAAATTCTGGCACCTGTAAAATTTACTACCTACTTACTCTTATTAAATGCATTTCTAAGTATCTACACTTTTTGAACGTAGAGACGGCGTTCCTTACCTCTATAGCATAGGTATGAGTGAATATTATTTTTTCAAAAATATTAAGTTTCCATTCAGTTTACTTAAGCTCTACATTTATACATCTATTACGCTAAATTGAAGGATCTGCCTCCGATTTGAAACTAACTTTTCTCATGTGCTGCAAACAACCCTTTTTAAAAAATTTGGCTATTATGTCTGTCCATCTGCAGGTCCAGTGTTGAGTCCACTGCTTTAAGTACATTTCCCTTAAAAATTACGAATAAGTCGAATTTTCGTATCATTATGAATAAGAAACGCCCAGGATAGACATGAACTGCTAACCATTCTATTTTAGATAATTTATTTTATATACCTCCCTCTATTTAATACTACTTTTCTTTCATTTACCTTTATTTATTATGCCTTTATTTATTAGTTCTTTTTAATAATAATCTTTTTAATAATAAACTTTAAACCTCTTTTTGTAGAATTTTAAAATCTACATAGACGAAATCGTGGACAAAAGCTAATAAAACTGAATGCGATCAGCAATTTGGTTATCACTAATTTGGCAAAGGGTGATTTCCAGACTAAGTGATTATGCCTGGGGAGCATCTATGCTCCGATTACGTCATGTCGGAGTTTTGTTTATAAAGAAAAATACAGCGATGTAGAAAACTTCGATAGCGTGATTCAGGATACCAGTGGCGCCATCTCTTAACGAGCGGCGGAAGTCACCCGACGTATTTTATAATAAATAACGCTTCACACTCACAGCCCCACACTAGGATTCCCTGTGTCGTGGGCGCCATGGACACACACGAGACAACAACACAACACACACACACCAGAAACAGAAATTCAAATTCATCATTTAAATCTCTGCTCTCTTGGGAATCGAACCCAGGACCCTCCGCGTAGCGCACAGGTGTCTTAACCACTGTCCAAGGTCCATATTTATAGATCCCAAAATTTTATAGATCCCAAAGTCCCGTGTGTCCGTGTCCAACAAACGTGCTAACTGTGAGTGCGACGATTCGATTACACCACGACGGTCGCCGTCGGCTGATGTATCTGTCATTTTGTGCTCTGGCATTTTGGAGTTGGCTTTTCAGTTGATACGTTAAGATTTTGGGATCTCTTTAACCCAATATTGACTCATTGCAGGCCCGGGTCTTATTTAATTTTCTAAAACGCACTATGCACATCTTATATATAAATTAATTCTCGTGTCACAATGTTAGTTACCATACTCCTCCGAAACGGCTTGACCGACTTTTAGTAAATTTTATATGCATATTCAATAGGTCTAAGAATCGGCTACTATCTATTTTTCATACCCCTAAGTGATAAGAGTTGTCCACACACCTAACACTTTTATTTTATTTATTTTTAATAACGTGGCATTAAAAATACATACAACCCTAAATTTTCACCCTTCTATACTTCCAACAACCCTTACTTTTAATAGTCATTTTAGTAATTTAATAATTTTTCATTCCGCTCTATAACTTATATTTATGGCAAAACAACGTTTGCGGCGTGAGCTAGTAATGCAAAATTCATTTGTGAGGGGATTCGAATAAGTTATGATGGTATTACCTACCTGGAGATAAGGGGTGGTGGGTCCATACCAAAACAAGTTCCAGTGTGCGGATTGTTGCAAACAAATATAAATACACCTTAAATAGAGGATGATCTCCCTTCAGGCTAGGTAGGCTAGGTGATCATGCGTGAGCGTGAGTGCTGCGATTACGTAGAAAACTTCGATAGCGTGTTTCAGGATACCCGTGGCGCCATCTCTTGGCAAAATTAAATGTTGGAAGTTTTCACAATATTAATAATGGGATACCGTTAGCACATTATGGGTACAATCCACCCTTACCTTTTCATGTTTAACTTTAACCGGGAGGATCTCGGGGGAGGTTATTACGAGATTTATCAAAGTCAGTCACCTGGCGCCTCATCATTACCGTGGCCTCCCGAGAGGGCTGGGGCTCAATGGGAAACATAAAGACAGCCATGGAGGTACTAAAATATTTTTTAATAATGCACAAAGGGATGGCTTCTAATGCCTTCGGCGTTTCCAATTGTTCGAAGGTATAATAGACGAAATTTTGCTTGCGACTTTCGTCGGAGTAGTCTTTCGACTTTGGTTCAAAAGAAAATATATCTACTACTGCATAATAATATACAGATTTATAAGTACTTCGATACATACCTTGAAGAGTGGAAAGGTATGTAGCCCATATTTGATATTAATTTTGTCATGTAGTTCTCTAGCCAAAAATGGTATGTTTCTGAGATATTTAAAATTTTTTGATATTTTAAAAATAATTCCGGATTTTGATCATAAATTCGGTGTAGCTGCTTTTTATTTTTCACTATTTTTTGTAAATAAAATGTTACAATTATCCATCCATCAGAAACTCTTGCATTTCGAGGTATTAGTAGGAGTAGGAATGTACTTCCACGCACACTTGAACAATTCATACTGTATACAAGCACGCGCACACATAGCACCGTGATAAGATGAGATGAAGCATCTATTCTATAGGTTATTCAATGCTTGAAATAAATAATGTATGAATCATTTCTCAATAATAAGAAGCTTTTGTTGTCTCCTGGCGCAATAAAGTGAGAAATAATGTTGACTCATTGGACACTACCATTTGTCTACTCCTTCACTAGTGACTGACTGACTTGATTCTACAATAAATTAGAAGAAAGTCTTCCCATTTACTAAAGAATAATATCTAAATAAACTAAATAAAATCTACTCTAATAATTAAAGAAATATAAAGTGACAATGGGCTGACTACATCACCACCACATCGTTCGCAGGACTGACAACCGATGGGGAAAAAAGGTCCTCGAATGGCGACCACGTTTAGGCAAAAGGAGTACAGGCTGCCCTCCGACCAGGTGGACTGATGACCTGAAGAAGACAGCGGGAAACTGTTGGATTCAGAGGGCCCAGGACCGGGCGGAGTGGCGTCGATTAGGGGCCCATGTCCAGCAGTGGACTACTAAGGGCTGAAAGGAAGGAGGAAGGAAGGGCTGACTACATCGGTCGCAGGACTGATATCTGATGGCGAAGAAAGGCATGGCGATCACGTATAGGCAAAAGTATAGACCACCCTCCGACGAGATGGACTGAAGAAGTCAGCTAAAAACCATTGGATTCAAATGGCTCAGGATCTGTCGAAGTGGTGTTGATTAAGTGTGGCCCATGTCCAGAAGTGGACTGTGGAAGACTGTTAAGAAATAACGAAGGAAATGAGTAGCAAACGTCGAAACAGGTAGAAACAGTGAAGAAAATGTCGTCAAGAACCCTTTTGTCGTATATAATATATACGACAAATATATAATGTTATTGTCGTTTTCCTTCAGGGACCACCATGAGAGAGTCTCGCGAGTTGCAGACTATAGAAGCGAGATAAAAATGAGAAACGAACCAATAGTAAGGGCCTAAGGACTCTTTCATTCGGTAGGTTTTTGAGTCGGTAAACTGAGTTTTTGTAAATAAACGAAGGGATTTACTCGGAGTGAAAGATGTCGCCTTATCTGCGACGATTCGGATTTGGCGGCCCTTTGTCTCGAGTTCGCCGTCTTTTAATTAAGATTTTCGGGCGCTTTGTGTTTTAAATTCACTTTTAAGTTGGACGAAACACAATAGTAGGGGATTAGGGAGCTCTTTAGGTGTTTTCTCGGATTTTTTTCTGGGAACTTTGTATGAATTGTTAAGTGATCAGTTGGAGAATGATCTTATCAGTTGTGTCAAAAGCACAAGTTTACACCTACATACTCGTACGTACATTCACGCGTTGTACCTTTACTACTTGCTTACTTTACTCTACTTTCTTTTCTTCTTTCCTTTCAGCCCTTGGCAGTCCACTACTGGACACGGGCCTTTCTTAATCGACGCCACTCCACCTGGTCCTACGCCCTCTGAATCCAAAGGTTTCCCGCTGTCTTCTTCGGGTCATCAGTCCACCTGATAAGAAGACGGCCTGTGCTCCTTTTACCTAAACGTGGTCGCCATTCGAGGTCCTTTTTTTCCTAGTTTGTCACTCCTCCGAACGATCACGGCCAGCCTATTCTTCGCGTGACCTCTCATTGGAAGTTGTTGATGTAGGTAATTTTCTTTTGTTTCGCAAATTATATTAATAGGTACTAGGTATTAATGAAATTCTTATCACATGCACAATTAATTTACTGTTGATTTATAACGAGGAATTGTTTAGTTATTTTGTCAAGTTGCCAGTTGTTTAGATAACTAGGGGATTTAACAGTATTTCAATAATTGTAGATTCAGTTTCAGCGTGTTCACATTTCTTGTACGTCAACGATATCTTGTAAAAAAATACTTTCAGTTCTTTATAGTCCACTGCTGGACATGGGTCTGCCCTAATTGACGTCACTACGCCCGGTCCTGAGCCTTTGAATCCAACGGTTTCCTATCTTCTTCAGGTTGTCAGTCCGCCTGGTCGGAGGGCGGCCTGTGCTCCTTTTCCCGAGACGTGGTCGCTATTCGTTTATTGAAACACTACTACCAAGTCAATTTCGTTTCTTCAGGGGTTTTTGTTACGTACCTGACAGGTTTTACCTTCTATCTAATATTCGTTTCCGAACTTTATTCTCATAGGTCAACTATAGTTGTCAATTGTAATAAGTTAAGAAAATTATTTGATATATCTTTATACGACCTGAGTGGCGCAGTTGATTAAGTCGCCAGTGTGCTGCGTGAAAGGTTCTGGGTTCGATTCCCAGCGGAACAGAGATTTGAATGATGAGTTTAAATTTTTGTTTCTAGTCTCGATGTATAATTATGTTTTTGTATCGCAACCACCACACAGGGTTTCAGGCGTAAGTAAGCGTTTATATTTCTTTTGACGGAACGCAACAGATTATGGAAACGCTACAAATTTGCATACTGTGATAGTTTTAGGACAAAATCCCAACAGCGGCTTATCTGTGTTGATAGGAAAGTTTTGACATTGGTTATTATTTATTACTTAATCGTTTTATACTAACAACAACGTGTCTGTTACCCTTTTATGGTCTTAGGGTCGTTCCCAATAAAAATAAGCTTTTTTGGAGTTTTCACTACTTTATACCTACTTACGATTTTATACTAACGACAATGACAAGGTGACCAAACTCCTTTAAGAAAATAAAGATATTTTAAATCTTATTTAATTTCATAATACGACGCGCACGGGAATGGAGTATTGAGTTATAGTTACGAGCTAACGTTTTTCCGTACAAACACCATTAGAAACAGGCATGCAACACCATGCTATAAGAAACAAAAAATAATAACTAATAAGCCCACCTCATAATATTATGTATTACGATGTATCAAGTACTCAAGTATTACGATGGGAACATTTATTTACCACCATCCTGTTACAGCATTTCGTAACATTTCGGCACATTACAGTTATGTTCCCAAACAATATAAATTTCGTTGTTTGTGACAATAAGCTTCATTATTTTAAGCTGGTTAGCGAGACGACAGATACTCGTATGTTCTGCCCCGCTCTACCTGAAGATGTCTTTATCAAGTAAAGCTAGAAGCGAATTGTTACTGTTGTTAATCTCAGAGCGACATTTGAACAGAGGCTGTGTAGTGTAGTATTTACAGCTAGTGATAAATAGGCAATTTTGCGTGTTTTGTAAGAAAGTACATTATTACAATATTCATTAAAATTTAGGCAGGTATAATGTGTGTAGCATTGTATAGATCTATTTCTATTTATGTTTATCGAATAATAATCTATTTCTATTTATCAGCTTTTTGCATGCATGTTTGTAGCCTTCTTTAAACTTCACTGTTTTATGGATATTTTGTACACAAACAAACGAAAATGTGAAAATGTAAATGTGAACACTTGTAGGGATGGATAGATGTCGGTTTTTCTTTCACTCAAAAACGGCTGCACGGATTAGGATGACTCAGATAGTAAGGTAGTTATTTAATAATCTGGATTTAGATTGGGAGCATAGTGTACCAAATTATATACCTATGCACAGATGAAGTCGCGGGCTAGTTGTATTTTAATAGTACAGTAACTCCACAAGTCACAAATGGTCACAACCAACGATGTGTTTCAAGCTTAAGACCATCGCAAAATCACAAGTTTTCCAAATTGGCGATAACAAGGAGAACACGGCGACAATTTATAACTGGCGGCCATGTTTGCGGATAATCCGAAACCGAACCGCCATCTTCGTTACTCCTCTGAATTGTGAGGTGTTTCTGCCTTTGAACGTAAATAAAGAAGTTTTTTGAGGTCTAATGAGCGTGTTCAATATTTAACAGTTCCTTGAGTGTCTTTTGAGTTGAATTGGCGATGGAAACAGAAGTGTTCTGTTGTTTTGACGTTTACTGTTAGTTAGCTGAGATTTCTACACGCGTGTAGTCTCTTGTTATAATTTTGTTTCTATAATCACGTAAGGAGTATTCGATTGATAAGAATGACGAGGAAGAATGTAGGTAGATGTGCCTACGAGTACATGACAAGTAGCAAGTACCTATGTAGTTCATAATTATAGGAAGTTCTAGGTTCTTAGACACAATTAATTAAGTAGGTACAATAAAATGGTAGGTACATAGTACTAGTAACAAAAGTGGTAGGTGTTAAATTTGTGTGTTAACCCATTAATGACCCACAGCATGGTGCCACTGGAAATCGAACCCGGACCCCTCAAATAAGATGCCGATTTCTTAACCACTGGGCGCGCGATCACCGCTTGTGATAGCTGTTAGCTACTCGTAAGTTTATTGACATAAATTCATCTTGTAACGGCTTCCTTCCTTCCCTTTCAGGTAAAGACCCCCAAATAAGTCCATCTGGCACGAAAATGAAATCTAACCAGATATACCCGGATTGGGTCAAAAAGACTTGGCCGGCGACTTCTGTAGATAACTCAACCCTGCATATTAATTCAGTGAGCCCCAAGTCGAATAGTCTGTGTTCCAGAGTGTGGAGCACAGTATAAAAATTATAGTACAGTAATGTATCGGTCGGACCTCGAAACATTCTATTTTTGTGGTGACAGGGTAAACCTTCATTGGTATCTGAGAATCGTGTGAGCGACTCCAGGTTATGTGGGATTCTTAGATTAGATTCATATCCCTAAAAGCAAGTGAAAAATGGTGATTTCTGTTCCAAAAAATGTAGTGTACATTTATTATTTCAATTTTAAAATTCAGGTTTGTTAATCTGTTTTTCAAATGACAAAAACGCTATACGCCATGAAAGCTATCGGCGTCACGTCATTAGCAGTGTAAATAAACAATGGAGTATAACTTTCTTCCTTTACTGAGATGACGTATTGTTTACACTGCGAGTGACGTCACAAGCATGGCGGCAGTGACGAGACCGTGTTTTCGCGTGGATTTTTGAAATTTAAATTGAAAAGTCTCTTTTTACATAATATTTGTTTGTCTGTAAACATATTTCAAGCACAGAGCCTAATCATTACTGTATAACCTTTATACTGTGGTAGGGAGAGGGAGGGGACTGGGTCCGGTATTAGCATAATACGGACATTTGAAACCCGCCACTCTTCATATCAACCGACTAAATAATACATGCAAATTGTCCTCCGAGAATAAATTTAATGAAAAATCTCGACTCGGCTTGTTGAGGCAAGATATTGGACTAGTTCCTGGGGTTTGGGTTATGTTAGTTAAAATGGAATGATACGTAGATAGATTAACTGGTTTTAGCTGGGTCTATAACTATAATTCTTAACCCAGACCATATTATTATTATAATAATTATTTGTAATCAACTAAAATACTTATGTAAAAGTATAGCAAAATCAATCTACCTACCTATATCTGTTAAGCCTGAACCACTTTTAATAAGTTTTTGTATAGATAAGAGATAAAGGGGATCAATCAAATAAGTTATTTATGCTGCAAAAATTAAAATTTTAGGTGACTAAACAAGAGATTGAAAGTATGTAAGATTATCCATCAGTTTTGAAGAAATTGAAAAAACCCAATAATGAGGACTGCGTAGCGCTGGTCTCTGCTACCCATTAGCGACCCACTACCGGGTTGGGTCTTCTTTCATGATGAGGTCACAACTATGTAATTAAGCGCATTCTGTAGTTCGTGCTCCTGGGATTCGAACCCGTACCCCTCGGCCAAATTCTAAGCTACTATGGCACCGGCACAGGCGCTTAGTTAGTTAGCGTTAACGTTAGAAATTCTTCATTGTAGCTCAGTCAACCACTATAGGTACATATTATAAGCACGTATTCCCTACAGGATCATAATAATATGAAGACAATTTCTTCATTCACCGTCCTTGAGAAAGAATTTCAATAACATGAGTCTGCCATAATTTTCTCGGAAAAAACTTTGAGAAGGCACTTGTTATGCCATCTGTACGCAAAAGTTATGTATCTACATGTATATTTATGAGTTTATCCAACTTTAGTGGATAGGACTAATATAAATCTATCCTTACGTCATATTTTATTACATAACACATCTGACAGCTGATATTTCTTTTAATACTACTAATTCGCATGCCTGAGAGTTTTAATAAAATTGTATTGTGTGAATGTTTTCTGTGATTCTGTATGACCCAAAAGATTTCGTGGCGATATCGTGTGACATCAAACCGTAGGTCATTTCATGAACTCGACACGACGAGGAATCTTAAATGTCTATCCTATAAGGCACACAATAGATTGTCACGATATTTGACTTTTAAGCCTTTTTTGACTTTTTATCACGGGTAAGACGCGATATTGCCGCGATAGGAGTATTTTGTCATACAGAATCAGGGCCCTGGTCATAAGTCTTTGGTCTCAGGTTTTAATTTTGTAAAGATACTCTAATAAATATCCTCACACAACACAGCGGCCCCGATTGAGGTCGATTGATTTGAGGCTAGCCGTGGCTCGCTCCTACATTATAAAATATAAAAAGACCCAAGAAAACAATTGTAAGTATGTAATTAAAAATACTTTATTTATAAAATCGATTAGACGTAGACAATTTATAATTGCCGTAATTCAACTTATTGGATATGATTACTTATTTCATACTAACAAAAACTTTAATGAAACTTACGAGATAAATGTGTGATAAAAATTGACTAAATCCACATAAGGTATTTAGAGGAGCCCATGGTTTGCGGAGAGCGGGAGGGGAAAGAAACTGACCAATAAGACGCAAAACGAAACAAAATAATTAAAAAAATTACAGAGCATTTATGATCAATCCATATTTACCTTTTTGGATATGCGAGTTATTTCTACCTTTTTAGTTATGCGAGTTATTTCTACCTTTTTGGATATGCGACTTATTTCTACCTTCGAGTTATTTCAAACTGCTTTGGCGGCTGGCAGACTATAGCATATTGGCGTTATGAAAATAGTGACTGCTTGTCATTCAACTAAGTCACGCCCCATAACCGATTATATCTTAGTAAATTATAAAGCCAAATTGACCAGTTAACGTCAGACAATCGCGTGTTTTGTCAATTTTAAAAATGAACACCTCACAATGGTAAAAATAAAAATGAATCAACAAGTCATAGCGGAGACATCCGAGTGATTTTTAATGTTTTTAAATAGTTTGAAAGGTGTGGCAATCATTGTTTCTGAAAATACTGTTTAAAAATTTAACGAATGCTTCAAAATACAGTGTAATAAAAATTTTGCTTTTATATAAATGGTTTAAAATTACCCCCCAAATTAAGACACCTTTATTTTGAAGCAGCACTGAGACGTCACTATTTTCTAAACACGAATAGACGGTATAGCCATGTGTCACTTAAAAGAAAAGAACGATACATATATTTCCTTCACTGTGAAGTATATCACTCTTTTAGTACAGTAGTTCAATGTAGTTCACCATTCACAAACGATAGGTTATCCTTTCCTATTTCTTATCTCTACACTCCATACTATTTCTTTTAGTTCAGTTAGTTCAGTTCCTTCACTAGTTCATTACGATATAGTAGTTCTAATGAAGTGTTCGATAAATTATTATGAAATACCCCATAATGAACTCGTGTATCGTGGGTAATAGTTCGGCTCGATTCGGTTAGTTTCGTTCGCGAAGCAAGTGGACTAAATGAAGTAGATGAATTGTAACTGAACTAGTAAAGGAAGGACGGGAAAAGGTGAAGTACTTCAAATGAAGCATTCATTCCTGAACGACACATGACTAAGACGGTAGCTGATTGGTCAGTTTCATTCCCCTCGCGCACCCCGCACGTTAAGGGGGTTACGCTACGGCGGTCGCTCTATAATATGAAATGAAGCCTTTGCTTTGATAATGATTCGTGTAAAATAATATCAAAATAAACAATTTCATTGTTATGTTATTTACATAGTATTATATTCAGAATCACAGTCCAATTTAGATATATTTTTAATAATCATGGCAGTATGACGGTTGTCTGTACAAGAGACGTTTTTCGACTTTGAAACGATGGAAGTAATAAATAAGAGAAAAATAAAAATAGGAAAAAGTTAATGAGTCAGACGAAAGAACAGATTTCAATAAATATACTATGGAAATAAACATACTTTAACGGAATGCAATTGTCAAATATAATTATGAATTAAAAAGATAACTTTTATAATTATTTACTGACGCAAAGCTTTTTCGCAAGAGACATTGCGAAAAATCCAAATAAATATTTAACGTAGGATTTTTTTGACGAAGTTAATGGTATTCGGAAAAAAGATTCTCTTCCTTGGACGGTTATAAAAATATTTTAATCTATTGACATGACGTTTAAATCATAAACTTACAACAAATTTTATACAAAACAGATTTAGCATCTGTTTTATGACAGTCATACATTGTTTCCGGTTCATAACACTCTCACTCAAAATACTTATGAATACATGAAAATATCACACCGATACCGGATTTCTTCCAAAAATATTTTACTTTTTGAATTCATTGCAAACGAAACAATGCCTGTACTATACATTATAATAAAATTGACACAATAATTTAACATCAAACGCCAAAATAAATCAATTTTGCAAACATAACATATAAAAACAGATATACTTACATAATTTGGATTTATTTCTTTCTGTTTACATTACATACAGTTTATATTCTTTAAAAGTAGTATACAATTTCACAATAAACAGTCTTTCCAATCATAATAACAAGTCTTTCCTGTCACCCTTTTAAAGTCTATGCGTATAACCTTATGATTCATGCATGCATGCTATAAAATTCATTTATACAACACTTAACAACTTTTTTTATCATAACCTTACATTTGAATATAGATATTCCTGCAACTTCGGATGCATTATTGAATACAATTAAGGCCGCGTTCACGCGACACGCGCACGGTAAGCGCACGCCACGCTCGACAACTGTCTGCGGAAAATTCGTCGAAAACAATTCGTCGAGAACAATTCGTCGAGAACAATTCGCCGAAAACACAAACTTTGAAACGGAGTACCACGCAATAGTCCAAGATCTATCAAATATATTGTATCAGGCGTTACTTTGCGGAAATCCATTGTTATTTAAGTTGTATTTATATTTGTTTGCAACAATCCGCACACGTGGAACGTGTTTTGGTATGGACCCACCACCCTCCCTTATCTCTCTGAGTAGGTATATACCATAACAACTTATTCCAATAGTACACGACACGTGTTTCGATACGTTGGTTGTTGAACAACCAACCGTTGTAGAGTCCACATCACCTGATGATGCTCCGTTTTGGGGCGAAACACGTGTCGTGTACTATTGGAATAAGTTGTGATGGTATATACCTACTCAGAGAGATAAGGGAGGGTGGTGGGTCCATACCAAAACAAGTTCCACGTGTGCGGATTGTTGCAAACAAATATAAATACAACTTCAAGATCTATCCGCAATAGCTGAAAATCTCTGACTATTCCCCGCTGTAGTTGAACATTTTTATAAATATTTTCCGTTATAGTCGAGGGTCCCTAAAAATATTGCCCGCTATAGTTCGAAACAGTATTTGTAACGGAATTTCTGCAAATCTTCTATGAATTTCGATTCGGCGAATTGTGATTCGGTGAATTGTTCTCGACGAATTGTTTTCGACGAATAGCCCTATTATCACATCAATAGATCACAAATTGCATTAATCGAAGTCCACACAACGAGAGGCTTGAACGGGTGGACTTCGATCGAAGCAAAAAAAATCAAAGCGTGTTACACGCCGTAGCTGTATCTGATGCTGTTTTAGACGTGATTTGACGTCTTGGCTTGTTTCGTCGTTCGCTCATAGCTTTCTTTATTAATTTCGAGTGTCTGTGGTTCAGTCTTGTCATATGTTATAGTTGTTATTATAATGGACGTAAGGTTCATTTCATTTCTCTCTCAGGTAACGGATCTCTTTATCTGGACGTCCAACAGTTTCCTGATAATATTCCTGGTAAACTACGTTGATTGAAGAAAGGTCCGTTAAAGCAATCACATCTTGGCAAAAGAAATACAAGAAACTACCAAGAATGTTCACTCAAAGACAATACCAAGAGGCCATTACATTCAACCGCCTCGAATCGCGGCGTGGCATAGACTAGGGAAGCCCACATATTGTCGAAAAAGTTGCTCTCCGATAAGAAGATAGCAGAAAGCATTTGGATTCCAAAGGATCTGATGGAGTAGTGTTGGCAATTGGTTATACCTTACAGCACAACCCAATATTAAATCAAATACTGATTTTCCTTAGGATAAACACCTGTCATGTCCATTGTTTCATCATCGGACCCTTCGTAGTTCTTACTGCGAGGGACGTAGGGTTCATTCTGCTCGTCCCTGAGGGCTTGTTCTAGAATCTTCTCGAGCTTGATCTGGACGTCGCCGAGGAGGGCTCGCTGGGAGGGCTCGGAGGCCCAGCAGCCCTGCATCACCTCCCAGCACTCTTCGGTGAAATGTGGCAGTCTTTCGGGACGGAGGCCTGATGAAAAACAAAGTATGGTTAGACGAAGTCGCTTATAACCAGCTAATCGAAAGACTTTTAATGAACCGTGGTGACTTCCGCCACTCGTCAAGTGATTGCGCCACGGGTATCCTGAATCACGCTATAGATGTTTTTTAAATAGCTGGCATATACACAAAACTCCGACATGACGTAATCGGAGCATGGCCGATCCCAAGCCGTGATCACCTCGCCTGCTGAGAGATCTCACTTTGCCAAAAAACTATCGGATAGGTAATTTTAAATTTATAAAAACCTTTAATTTTAGATTTATAAAATTAAATACCCGTTGTTACAATGAAGCCAATGAAGGAAAGCAATGTGAGAAAAATTATATGCTTGAGAGTTCTTTTGTAATGTTCCCAAAGGCAGGTTTGAAGTACACCAAAGTGCACTAGGCCAGCGTGGTGGACTAAGAATTATATTCTTCTCTGCAGTGGGTCAAATTTGACATAGAAATAAATATTTAAAATGATATGCTTACCTCTTTTCACTTTATTCCAAAGCTGCTCCTTCTTCTGAAAGGTTTCGAATGCAGCCGGCAGCTTTATGTTTCCAGCGCATACATACCTGTGGAGGCTCTTGTTTGATTAATATTTATGAGAAAAGTCGGCCAAGTGCAGTGCAGTGAGGCATGGTCTGACCTAATTGATGCAGCTACGCACGCAACGAACGCAACGCATGCAAGGCAAGAGCCTTTTGTATCCAATTGCTTCCCCCATCACATCTTAAGTGGGATTCACACGGGTCGATTTTCGCCGTGCGGCCAGTCGCTCCACAAATCGCCAGGGGGATTGACACGAGTATAGTCAGTCACTTGCGACCTATCCGAATTGCCATTTAGACGGTCGATTTTAGCCGTGCCGCAAAAATCGTGCGGCTTTAATCACCCGTATAAACCCCACATTAGGGAGCAGTCTATTACAATCGAGTCAAAACGGAATCATAATGAGGTCATATTGAAGTCATAATGAAGTTATAAAGGAGTCGCAATGAAGTCAAAATGAAGTCATATTTGATTCATAATGAAGTCACAATGTAGTCATAATGTAGTCACAATGAAGTCACAATAAAATCATAATGGAGTCACAATGAAGTCACAATGTAGTCATAGTTGAGTCAATGGCAAATTAATAAATTTAGTCCACTTAGTAATCGGTCGGCCTCTGTTCTGATAGAACACCGATCGGCTGTCTGCATGCTCTTTTGCTATACCTATGTATGCATAATATCTTAAATATAAAATTATCATGTCACAGTTTTAGTTACCATATTCAATAACGTGGCATCAAAAAATACATACAAGCCTGAATTTTCACCCTTATATCAGCAACCCCTACTTTTTAATAGTCATTTTATTAATTTAATAGTTACATTGTGTAACTATGACAGGTACATGTAGTTTAGTTGAAATTGAGAAAAATAAGATAAAAATTTTCGGGGAAAAAAGTCAAATCATTTTCTTATTTCGCCGTCAAACTCACTCTAGGCAGTGTAAATATGATAGTTATATGTATTTTAGTTGAAATTGAGACAAAATAAGAGAAACTTTCTCAGGTAAATAACTCAAATTATTTCCTTATTTCGCCGTCAAACTCACTCTAGGCAGTGTAACTATGATAGTTATATGTATTTCAGTTGTAATTGAGAAAAAATAAGAGAAAAATTTCTGGGGAAATACTCATATTATTTTCTTATTTCGCCGTCTAACTCACTCTAGGCAGTGTTACTCTGATAGTTATTTGTATTTTAGTTAAAATTGATAAAAATAAGAGAAAATTTTTCGGGGAAAAATCTCAAATTATTTTCTTATTCCGCCGTCTAACCACTCTAGGCAGTGTAACTATGATAGTTATATGTATTTTACTTGAAATTGAGAAAAAATAAGAGAAAAATTTTCGGGGAAAAAACTCAAATTATTTTCTTATTTCGCCGTCAAACTCACTCTAGGCAGTGTAACTATGATAGTTATATGTATTTTACTTGAAATTGAGAAAAAATAAGAGAAAATTTTTCGAAAAAAAAACTCAAATTATTTTCTTATTTCGCCGTCAAACTCACTCTAAACAGTGTTACTCTGATAGTTATTTGTATTTTAGTTAAAATTGATAAAAATAAGAGAAAATTTTTCGGGGAAAAATCTCAAATTATTTTCTTATTCCGCCGTCTAACCACTCTAGGCAGTGTAACTATGATAGTTATATGTATTTTAGTTGAAATTGAGAAAAAATAAAAGAACAATTTTCGGGGAAAAAACTCAAATTATTTTCTTATTTCGCCGTCAAACTCACTCTAAACAGTGTAACTATGATAGTTATATGTATTTTAGTTGAAATTGAGAAAAAATAAGAGAAAAATTTTCGGGAAAAAAAACTCAAAGTATTTTCTTGTAATTATATAACAATAAAAACACTGACCAGAAGAGGATCCCGAAGGCGTAGACGTCGACGTTGGCGTCGTAGTCGCCGGCGAGCAGCTCGGGCGCCATGTAGACGGGCGTGCCCACCACGGAGCCCGACATGAGCGCCTCGGCGGCGCAGAAGCCCAGGTCGCTGAGCGCGGCGCGGTCGCGCGCGTCCAGCAGCACGTTCTTCATCTTCACGTCGCGGTGCACCAGCCCCAGCGAGTGCAGGTACCGGATGCCTGAGGGAAAATTCAAAATTTTCTATAGAGAAATTTTAAAATTTACATTTTTGGCTCCTAAGTGAGTCCTCACTCGAGGAGTTTCCGATCATGATCACCCTTTTGACTGCCGTGAACCAGGACCTTTTGCAACTTGTGTTTCGGTAAGGGTGGTAAGTATCTCTAGACACCTAATATACTATGAAAACAAATACCTAACGCCGCCTCTACACATAGGCCAGCGCATTCGCCAACGCGCTGGCGATGCGCTTGCCAACGCGCTTGTGAGTAATCCACACTTTGGAAGGTCGTTCAGTATGGTTTGGTTCGGGCCAATGTGCGGACGGATTCAAAATGGATGTTGAGTCGCTAACAGCTGCAGCTGTATATTTATTTACAGCTTATAATTACTTTGTAAATGTGTCCAGTTAAGTGTCGCCGCAAGAAGAAAACGTGCACTCTTGGTCGCTGCTCCGGGCAAACTGATCGCGCGGCCAATGTGTGGACTGTGGATGGTGCGCCAAGCTTGCGACAAGTGTCCTTTGATGTTGCCGACACCACGCGGCAAGCTCGCAAGCGTGCCGGCCAACGTACAAATACTTACCGCCAATGCACCAACGCCCGTTCTACACATTGGGCCAATGGCTGGGCCAGCGCGCTTGCCAACGCGTTGTTGTAGTGCCGGCATAATTTCATTACATCATTGTGGCATATTGTTTGGAGTGGAGTGGAGGAACGCAGGGGTTTCCTTCTTTACTTCTGCGAAAGTATTGTGTCGCAGAAAGAAGCTGCAGAGCGGGAGAGGGAGCTGATATGATGATACCACATCCTTCTCCACGCCGCACCTTCTTCACCCTCCACCCTTCTCTTTGCCAAGTGTTCTTTTAAATTAAATACCAACCTTCAACGATATCGCAGCTGATCCTCATCCGAGCAGAGAAGGACAGCCCCGCCCTGACCGCGGCGTGCAGGTCGCGGCAGTACTGCGGCGACACCAGCAGCACGCCCGGCGTCGCGCCGCTGCTCCGCTGCACCAGCGAGCCCATCAGGCGGACGATGCGAGGGTGGGACGGGATGCTCCTGAAAGAGGAGTTAATTTTCCAGTCCAGTTACGATATGTCTGTAACCTATTAGCATAACAACCGATGGGGAAAAAAGTCCTCGAATGGCGACCACGTTTAGGCAAAAGGAGCACAGGCCGCCCTCCACCAGGTGGACTGACGACCTGCAGACAGCGGGAAACCGTTGGATTCAAAGCGCCCAGGACCGGGCGGAGTGGCGTCGATTAGGGGAGGCCCGTGTCCAGCAGTGGACTACTAAGGGCTGAAAGGAAGGAAAGTAGGAAGGAACCTATTAATGACCCACTGCAGGGTAAGGTTTCTATACAATGAAGAGGATGTTGACCTTAACACTTTGCCTGTCCAATAAATAGACACAATAGTAAAACAATGGGTATGCGTCACATGTGACTCACGGGACAGCGAAGCGGTTAAGAGGATGCTCCCGGAAGAAAAGTCCAGAGTCCATGTCTGTAAGCCATTAGTGAACCATTGCAGATTCAGGTCTTCTATACAATAATTAACGCTTCACACTCATAGCCCCACACTAGGATTGCGTGTCGTGGGCACCATGGACACACACAAGACAACAACACACACACCCAGACCAGAAACAGAAATTCAAATTCATCGTTCAAATGTCTGCTGGTGTCTTAACCACTGCGCCACTCAGGTCGTCAACAATGAGGAGGGTTTAGGCGTCAGTCCACTGCGATGGCTTAATGTGAGTTGGTCGTGGACTTCACATGCTTTTGAGAACATTATGAGGAACTCTCCCGCATGTGGAAAACGAAACCTCACAATGTTTTCCTTCACAGCAGGTGAAGCATGTTTAATTTTAGAAGGCGCATAGAACTTCAGGAAAGTCCTTGGTGTGTGCCACTGAGATTCGAATAACTACGCTAAAAATCCAAAAAAAACTCAGTTTTTCGATCTGATTGTATTAATAAATGTGTGTGATCTGCGTGTGTGCGTATTTGTGTGCGCGTGTGCTACTAGTATAGTACCTAGTATAGAAGAACTCCATAGCCAGCTCGTTGTAGTGTCTCTCGTCGGCCGGCAGCACCGACTTGACGGCGACCGGACTGTGCCCGCCCCAGGAGCCTCGCACCGCGTACACAACGCCGTACTGACCACGACCTGGATATAACATTAAAAAAAACACTAGAAAACTCCACCCACACACACGTCACGAACAGAGAAGAAATCCCAACTGAGATTAAATGCGGTTGATGCATGTTAACTACTAAATTAAAAAAATATATTAATAATCATGTAATTGATATTGATGACTTTGCCCATCGAATAAATAGACAAAATAGTTTTACAACGGGTAGGTATCACATGTGACTCACGGGACAGCGAAGTGGTTAAATATTAATTAACAAATAAAAATAAATACCATTATGATAAACATTGTATACTAGCTGACCCGGCACACTTCGTTTTGCCATTATAAAATATGTATATTATATCATTGCAGTTTGCATAATAGAAGTGGCATCCAAAAAGAAAAATCTTGACGTTTCTAAATGCATGACATTGCCATATGAAGTATTCAATCTGAAATGATGTTTGAGAGGTAGAACATGGGTAGAACAGTTTATATAGGAAAATGAAATTGTTGTTTTTATTATTTTCTTTACATTGTTTTCAAATTTTCTCTCCGTAAGAACCATCCCCGTACTTCAAAGAATATTTTAAAAAAAGAATTAGCGAAATCGGTCCAACCGTTCCCGAGATTTGCGCTTAGCAACACATTCAGCGACTCATTTTTATATTATAGATTGATATGAAACTAAACTAAAATTAAACAATAAATTTTAAGTATTGCCATAGAGAAATAAAAAAATGTCAAGTGAGTTAGCTGGCGCTGTCTTGGACTAAAAGGCAACTCGCCGGGTGACCTACCATGGCCCTATCAAACTTTAAATGCAAATTAGTATGAATGAAAAGTAGTATGAATGAACTTACCGATCTCCCGTCCCAACTCAGGCGTTCCGTACATGAGGAGATCACACATCGACGTACTCTCCAGACAGAGCCGAGCGAACGACGGCGCGTATCTATACCATAAGACAAAATCATATTTTTACGAACACAGTTGACTGTTTACATCAATTTTATGTGGTGGAAATTCAAATCTTCTATCACTTCTATGGATATGATGATGATGGATAATCTATCACACTATGGAAATTAAATTCTTCTTCACTGTGAGTAGAAATGGCAAAACAGTGCGCACTAACAATACTGTGGGAGGATCGCGTCTTGCGCCCAAGCGGGGTTGCAAATTAAGATGCAAATGAGTATGTAATTTGCTTGACGGCAGATTAAGAGAGCAGATAACTACCATGATTCCAGCATCAACAAATAAGATATTCTCCACAAAGCTAAATAGTTTGTAATGGCTAGCAATATGGTAAAATTAGGTCATAGGAATAAAGAGAACTTATAATCCTTCCTTTCTTTCAGCCCTTGGCAGTCCACTGATGGACATGGGCCTCCCCTAATCGACGCCACTCCGCCCGCTCCTGAGCTCTTTGAATGGTCAGTTCAGGTCCTCAGTCCACCAGGTCGGAGGGCGGCCTGTGCTCTTTGTACTTAGACGCGGTCGCCATTCGAGGACCTTACTTCCCAATCGGTTGTTGTGGCTTCGAACAGGACAACTTTTGAGAGGAAACACAGATAAGACTCACTTTTTCCGGATAGCTAGTTTGACATCTTCAGTGTGATGTAGTCTGTTTGCGAGGGCGTTCTCTAACGTTGCAAGCGCAGATTGATACCTTTCGTGCGCTTCACTTAACCGCTCCAAAATCTAGGAAATTAAAAAATTCTATTATTTCCAAAGACAAAAACAACAATCAATTACAATTATTTGGATGAAGTACACAACGACTATATTTGCATTTAAATATATAAATATAATGATTGATTGAAGAAAATAATGTGTAACAATTCTATACCTATATTTTTTGCAAATAAACGTTTTATCTTTGACAATAGGGTATTTCGCACCATGCAAGGAAAAATCCAAAATTATGTAATATTGATAGATTTTGTTAAAAGCAAGTGAAAAATGGTGATTTTTGTTCTAAAAAATGAAGTATACATTTATTATTTCAATTTTAAAATTCAGGTTTGTTAATCTGTTTTTCAAATGTCAAAAACACTATATGCCATGAAAGCTATCGGCGTGACGTCATTAGCAGTGTAAATAAACAATGTAGTCTTCGTTGACCTGTATTTTTTATTGATAATTTGCGATTTCTCAGTTTTCTTGAACACCGCCACGAGACACTAACGATAAGGACTGTAACTCATTTTGTTTTTGCAAAAATAACTTTCTTCCTGTACTGAGATATCATATGAGATGTATTGTTTACACTGCGAGTGACGTCACTAGCATGGCGGCAGCCCGAGACCATGTTTCCGCGGGGATTTTTGAAATTTAAATTGAAAAGTCTTTTTTTACATAATATTTGTTTGCAAAAATTTTTTTTCCAATTTTTTATGGGTTTTTATGACTCACGAATTCATATAAAAATGTTTTTGACATAGGCCATAATACCCTATTACCTGAGTAGATATGATCCTGGCTAGACGTTGAGGACTGAGAGAGTTGACAGTGTGCAAGGCGATCTGCCTCCTCCACACCGGACTGAGCACGCAGCACGCGTCTTCTGCAGTCCCACCGACAATGCTCAGCCTGAAATACACGTTGTTGTTGTTTTAACCCATTAATGACCCACTACAGGGTCGGGTCTCCTCTCACAATGAGAGGGATGTAGGCCGCCGTCCACCACGCGCCACTACTGCCCGTTGGTGGACGAACATGCCGCATGAGAACATTTTTTTTTGTGAACTCTCAGGCATGCAGGTTTCCTCACGATGTTTTCCTTCACCGTAACAGCAGGTGATATTTAATTTTATAAATCGCACATACCTTTTTTGCAAAGTCATTGGTGCGTGCCACTGGGATTCGAACCCGGACCCCTCGATTCGAGGTCGAATTCTAAGCCACTGGGCTATCACCGCTGTATGACAACGCAAAATACACGTGACTTGTGTAAATATTGGTCGTATGGAATAGAGAATCCATTCCAAGAGTGCTGGGCGTTTTTTTCCGCCCGCTTTTTTCTCCTGGCTTACAATAGCATGAGGGCATCGAAAGATGTGTGATGCATAGTATACATACATCCGCTTTTGATGCCCTATCGCTGATCATATTGTACTATATATGACCTTCGTTAAGTGAAGTTAAGTTATTTGAATTGAATTTGGAATCCCCCCCTCACCCTCTCTGAAGTCACTGTGAAACGTGAAGTAAATATGTGTATTGCAATAAAGCTTGCAAGAGAATCACGCAGCATAGGGTATCTTAGAAAGAATATGGTGTATTCCTTCCTATTCAGCCCAAAACTCAGGCACCAAGCCACTGACCGAGAGACGCTCACACTTTTTGTTTTTCTTTACTTGGGTAGAATTTGCTGGCATACTTGCAAAAGAACCGCCGCAAGGAGTCCAGCAGTGTCCTCAGCAGCGAGAAGGACGCCAGCGATCGCAGTTCGACTCGCCTCGCCGCTCGAGCCAGCTGCCGCGCCGCCTCACTCGCCGCACGCGCTTGCAGCTCTAGTCGGCAGGACCGTTCTAGGGATTCTAGGCATCTGGAATGAAAAAATTGGCATAGGCATCTGGAATGAAAAAATTGGTATAGGCATCTGGAATGAAAAAATTGGTATAGGCATCTGGAATAAAAAGTTTATAATTGGTTCATTATTAAAAAAACAAACCCAACACCGTTAACAATTTGATATTTTACGTTGATGTACCTAGTGTCAGTGTCACTATTACAAGGAATCTCAAGCTAAAATCAGTTATCCGATGTAAAAACTGAATAAAGTTATTTATTTCTTTCTTTTCTTAAAAATCCATAAAGCCTTCAGGCTACAGAGTGTAAAACAAAATACATAAAATCTAAAAACCCTACCCTCCTCCTAGAACAATCAGGTAAAAATTATTAAGAGATTAATTATTAAGAGAACCAACACGACTCAGCAACCAATACATAAGATTTATAGATGGGTCAGTGATAAGTTAACACAATAGGGTATTACGGCCTATGTCAAAAAGCTTTTTATATGAATTCGTAAGTCATAAAAACCCATAAATATATTATGTAATATTATGTAAAAAAAGACTTTTCAATTTAAATGTCAAAAATCCCCGCGAAAACACGGTCTCGGCCGTCTCGGCGCTGCCGCCATGCTTGTGACGTCACTCGCAGTGTAAACAATACATCTCAGTAAAGGAAGAAAGTTATACTCCATTGTTTATTTACACTGCTTCATTAGCAGTGTAAATAAACAATAGTCACGCCGATAGCTTGCATGGCGTATAGCGTTTTTGACGTTTGAAAAACAGATTAAAAAACCTGAATTTTAAAATTGAAATAATAAATGTATACTACATTTTTTAGAACAGAAATCACCATTTTTCACCTGCTTTTAACAAAATCTATCAAAATTACATAATTTTGGATTTTTCCTTGCATGGTGCGAAATACCCTATTATTTGACTCACCTTTGCAAAGTTCCGAAGTACGTATCTTTGAGACAGTCGACGAACGTCACGAGCTTCATGCTGATCTTGCGGCTCAGTTTGGAGAGAACTGTTAACAACACGAATTGAATGAGCTGGTCGTTAAAAAGTATCTTGAACATTATATCCTGGCTTGAATGCCAGTTTTCCTACGAAAATAAGAAAAACTGTAAAACCATATGAAGGAAATTTTTTTTTTCAGAATGAATCTTGATTTAAATGATTTTGTTAGGAAACCAGGTTGCAATGGATGGAAAAATTTAGGGAAAGGGTTGGCTCGTATGTAATAAAATGTTTTGTAGAAAGTGCCTATCTACCTAAGTTGGTTCTTGCAACAGTTTTTCGTTTGATACATATTGTTGATGTCAGCGTAGAATACATAAAATAGTACACTTGTACAGAAGGCCCACTTCGAAAAGTCATTTAAAGAAATATTGACTCTAGCTACGATACGATTAAGTTCAATTCAGATCGCGCAGCGCTTAATCGCTACGCTACATGTTGCGTCTCTTTCTTGCGCGTAACTCTTACTTATTCCACTTTCCTTGACCCCACTGGCTAGCCTCCTCGGATGGGCCGCTGTGTTTTGATACCTACACGGGGAGTGGGACAGGCCTGATGTCAGTTGGTATCGTAGGCAGTCTGAAACGATTATAAACATTGCCAACATACCAGTCTGCTGCACATCCAGCGAGGCCTGCTGCCTCTCATTCTCCACGTGGATCGTGTCGATCGCTGATGTCAGATCTTTTTCTGGCTACAACCCTTTGATGTCTAGGGAAGGCCCGGCGCATACTCCACCACGCTGTTCCGATGCAGATCGGTGGAGAAACGGGTAGCGGGCAACTTGCCCCTCACATTTTCAAGACTCACATAGAGCCTTCGACATGGTTTAACCGCGGCTACTCGCCTTATCAATCAGAATCTTATCGATTACTAGCAGGAAAGGTCCTCAAATCTGGTCCACATGTTGGGAAAGCGAGCCGCTCTCCGATCTAGAGGACTGGTTACCTGGGCCCTAATTCTGTATGACCATTCACATTCGTATCGCGGCAATGTCGTGTCTTACCCGTGATGAAAAGTCAACAAAGGCTCAAAAGTCAAATATCGTGACAATCTATTGTGAGCCTTATAGAATAGACATTAAGGTTCCTTGTCGTGCCGAGTTCATGAAATGACATACGGTTGGATGACACACGATATCGGCACGAAATCTGAATGGTCATACAGAATCATCCCCCTGAAGCTGACTCCTCTGTCGGTCTCGTCTCTCGTCTGTGAGAACAACGCAAGAGCAACGTACCGGTCTGCTGCACGTCCAGCGAGGCCTGCTTGAGGGACACGCGGGCGCTGCTGGTGCACACCGAGACACCAGTGGCCAGCGAGGCCGAGCGCGCTTGGGACAGGGAGAAGGCAGCGCTCTCGTTCTCCACGTGGATCGTGTCGATGGCTGACGTTAGATCCTCTTCTGATCTCGTCTGCAAGTATAAGAAGTATTTGTGTTTAAAGAACCGTACTAGAGATCTGATAAGAACATACTATGAATAGAAATAATAGAAACTAACTTCACAATAAACAAAGTTAGTCATTACCACAATCTATGTTGTAACAGTCGAACGGGACTGCACTGAGCATTAGCTGTTATGATTGGGGCATTAATTTTAATAAATTTACAAATAAAATGTGTGTTAATGGTAAGTTAATGTTTTATAAGTTTTAATTTATACCCATGACTAACATTAGTTTTATCTGTTTATTTTACTTTTTTTATATTTGCATACCTGAAAAGGTGAATATGGATTGATCAAAATGCCTTGTAAAACCAATAAATTTATCCAATAGATACCAATAAATTTTAAATAATTTAGGGAAAAATATTTGAGAAGATCTCAAGATTTTTAGACATATCCAAATAGATCCAGGTTGACATTTAGTAGACCAATCCCAAGGCGTCATAGACTTTGTTCCATCTAGTAGACCAAACGTCAGGTCTCGTAGACTGATTATAATGTTAAACAGACCACTTGTACTCACCGAGGATCTTTTCGTTCATTAAGTTAAAATAAATTGAAAAATACTTACTCGCACTCTACTGTAGCATTCACTAGCATACAAGCTCTCATCGTTGGACTGTATAATCTCATAATCGTCGAAGTTGCAGCTATAATACGACATCGCCTCCTCGACGTCAGACTCTGAGTCCCCGTTGGTTCCATCTGTCGGCTCTGGGCTTGTTGCTTCACTGTGTTCGAAGCGGTCTCCTGGTCTAGTGGCCTCCGTGGCTCGGGTAGGCCGATGCTCCATTTCTATTGAAACTGTAGAGCTGTCGCGCGACGAGTAGAATATGGAGTTGGATATCATGAAGCGCTTGTCTTGGTGGCAGGGTAGATCTGTAAACGAAATATGTTTGGTTACAATAGGGTATTTCGCACTGTGCAAGGAAAAATCCAAAATTATGTAATATCGATAGATTTTGTTAAAAGCAAGTGAAAAATGGTGATTTCTGTTCTAAAAAAATTTAGTATACATTTATTATTGCAATTTTAAAATTCAGGTTTGTTAATCTGTTTTTCAAATGTCAAAAACGCTATACGCCATGAAAGCTATCGATCGGCGTGACGTCATTAGCAGTGTAAATAAACAATGGAGTATAACTTTCTTCCTTTACTGAGATGTATTGTTTACACTGAGAGTGACGTCACAAGCATGGCGGCAGCGCCGAGACGGCCGAGACCGTGTTTGAGACTTTTTTTACTTAATATTTGTTTGCAAATTTTTTTTTCCAATTTTTTTATCGGTTTTTATGACTTACGAATTCATATAAAAAGCTTTTTGACATAGGCCGTAATACCCTATTGGTTAAGAATAGGCATGCGACTTTTTGGGCGCGATACTGCGGATCGATACGGATCCGATACCCACAAGATCGATTTTTGGATCGATAGCGTTTATTTGTTTTTATTAACAGGGTTAGGTGGTTATTTTTACATTTGCATCCTACCCGAAATATTTCCTACAATTAAGAAAAACGCTCGTGACGTTTATATCGTGTCATATTTCTACTCCCAGTAGCCAACTCGCCATTAATATAGTATATGTGAAAACCACAATGCTTGGATCGTCGACCCGATACTTGCTGTGTTGTATCGATCCGCATTCGGAGCGTATGGTTTCGATCCGATCCAAATATCGATTGGACCGTATGCCCTAGAAAGATCGGATCGGATCCTCGCATCTCTAGCTACAAGTTTCATATAACAGCCCCAATTCCTGCTCCACTGGGAATCAAACTGATCGAGTGGCATCCTCGTCTCAGCAAAAGGAGTTAAAGACGCCTTCAGACAGCAAAAGAAGACAGCGGGAAACTGTTGAATTTAGACGGTCCCAGGATCTGGCGGAGTGGCGTTGATTGGGGCTTAAAAGGACGGATAGGGAATCAAACCTAGAACCGTCCGCGCAGCACAAGACGCCAGGTCTTAACTAATACACCAAGGAAGTTGGAAAGAAGTTTGATATAGATTTCCATGGGCTACATTCACTGTGTGACAAAAAATATTCACCGTCGACACTCCAGTCCATCCTGTTGACTTCGGCCTTCATCTCCTGCAGGACGTCGTGCATGATCTGGATCAACTCCTGCTTCTTGTCGCCCTCGGAGAACATCTGGTTCATTGTCTGAAAATACATAGAATGTTAGTCGCCTTTTTTATCCATACGAACGGGAAGTATGCATAGCTACCAATAGAAGTTTAAACTCATGTTAGCGCCTAGTGCTGTGCGAGTATGTATTTGACTGTAATCAGCGGTCAGCGACTACTATAGCGCCTCTAGTGAGACCTAAGGGAAATAAAAAACAAGCCAAAGCCACAGATAATAAAGTTCTGTATTCCACGGATTACCACCATAGACAACTTGGCCACTTGCAGACCAGCGTGCCATAGACTTGACTTGCTGTTTTCTGGTTAATAAAACCCACATTTTTGTATACATACCCATTATCTTTATTTAAATATCTGAGCGGTGATAGCCCAGTGGCTTAGAATTCGACCTCGAATCGAGGGGTCCGGGTTCGAATCCCAGTGGCACGCACCGATGACTTCGTAAAAAAAGTTATGTGCGCTTTATAAGAAAATTAAATATCACCTGCTGTTACGGTGAAGGAAAACATCGTGAGGAAACCTGCACGCCTGAGAGTACAGAAAAAAAAAGTTCACAAAGGCATGTGAAGTCCACCAACCCGCACTAGGCCAGCGTGGTGGACGGCGGCCTACATCCTTCTCATTGTGAGAGGAGACCCGACCCTGTAGTGGGTCATGAATGGGTTACTGACAATTCTCGGTGGAAATTGGTTGAGAGGGCGGCCTGTACTCCTTTTTATAATCGTTTCATAATCGTGTAGTGCGCCTAATTGTGGAGTGTGTTGTTCCACAGTATTAATATCTCTAACAGTGGGTTACATACATCAAACAACTGTTGTTCCTGGCGGGCCGCGTACTGTATCTTCCTGGGCACCACTTGCAGCTCCCGCGCGAGGTCGAACGACGCCAGGATGAAGTGCTGTAGTAGTTTCACGTGTACCTGTAAGAAAAATGTTTTTATAATACCAGCCGATTGTCAGAAAAATATATCGATTTCGTTTACAACTGATATCTGGTTGAGATGAGATAGCAGCCTACTCGGTTCTTATTTATCTTCTTGTAACTTGTCTGTCTCCCATTAATGACCCACTGTAGGGTAGGATGTCCCCTCAGCGTGAGAATATCGGACTAAGGTTGGTTGGACTGGTAAATTACGGGATGCTGGAATTAACTTCAGAAAATTACGGAAGCCTCTTCGTGAAGGCTACTCCATAATAGGTATTTTCCTTCATCTTTTAGTCATCAAACAGCATTATTCTATGTGCTTTATTTCGTAAGATTTGTTACATTCATTTTTTTTATTAAAAACAAAAATTCATTTAATATCTTCCGACCATCCATCAGGCGACCTCCATTTTGTATTTTATTTTTTGTATTGTATACTCCTGATGTCCCTTGAATTTAGCTACATCTTCTTATATATAAAATTCTCGTATCACAATGTAAGTTACGATACTCCTCCGGAATGGCTTGACCGATTTTTATAAAATTTTAAATGCGTATTCAGTAGGTCTGAGAATGAGCTCCTATCTATTTTTCATACCCCTAAGTGTCCACAACTAACATTCTTATTTTATTTTTTGGACAAATTTCTTTATTATTATTTTTTAATAATTGGCATTAAAAATAGGTACATACAACTCTAAATTTTCACCCTTCTATCACCGACCCCTATTTTTTAATAGACACTTTAGTAATTCAATGATTTTTCATCCCGCTCGATAACTCATATGGCAATACAACGTTTGCGGCGTCAGCTAGTACAGTAATAAAAAAACTTGTAACCCTCCTCTTTTAGTAGGGGCAACGGTCCTCACCTCGCTCAACTTAGTGCAGTGCTCCAGCAGGTGACTCTGCGAGCTGTCCGTCGCGTACTTCAGCACGGTGCTGAGGAACAGCGCGCGACTCCTCGCACACCGGCCGTCCCCCTCCCGCTTGCGCTTCGAGGGCTCCGGGACGCCGTCGGGGAGGCCCTGCTCGACGGCCGCCATGACCGCCGCGTCGTCCAGGATCAGCCATTGGCTTTTGACGTGGTGCTTCGACGGTGGGTTCGCTGTACAGGCATAAGTGATGAAAAACAATACGACAAAGACAAAGACAAAACGTTCATTTGCACAAATATAGGTATAGCCAGTAACCCATTAATGACCCACTACAGGGTCGGGTCTCCTTCTCGTAATGACAGGGATGTAGGCCGCCGTCCACCACGCACCACTACTGCCCGTTGGTGGACTTCACATACCTTTGAGAACATTTTTTTTTTGTGAACTCTCAGGCATGTAGGTTTCCTCACGATGTTTCCCTTCAACGTAACAGCAGGTGATATTTTATTTTATAAAGCGCACATAACTTTTTTTCAAAGTCACTGGTGCCACTGGGATTCGAACCCGGACTCCTCGATTCGAGATCGAATTCTAAGCCACTGGGCTATCACCGCTATAGGTATAGAGTTGTTACAAATTATTTAGATCAATGTATATTTACCATTTTTAGGTACTTATGCAAATATTAAGTAAATAAAACTAACAAATTAAATTCACAAATAACCTAATTACATTAAATTAAATACTTTATATACGATCATTAGATTAATTTTTATTTAAATTTAATTACTTCATATACACTACTTGGCATGTAGTGTTAAGAATTCAAAAAATTAAAAAAAAATGAAACCATCTTCAGAAAAGTATAAAATAAAATTTGTTACATAATTTAGGCTTACTGTTATTTGAGCCTCAAAAAATAGTAAGTATGTAACAAATTTTATTAATTTATACTTCATTGAAGTCGGTTTAATTTTTTAACGTTATTTCTTTAAATCTTATCAAAACCTTCAAAACTTACAAATCAACTCCCATTGATCTAGTAGTTCGTTCATAAACGCCATCTGCTCCTCGTGGCGGCGCCGGTTCGATGCTTCGGACTCTTGTATGTTTCTGGTGTGAAACAAAAGAGCTATTATTATTTTAAATTAGATTTTTATAATGTTAATTAAATAAATTCTATATAGAAAATAGTCTAACTTAACGACCTGTCTATATACTAAATATAATATAACTACTAAATACTAAATATAACTTTTTATAATGTATGTTCGCAGACTGGTAATGACCCAGGGACCTCTCACAATGAGAACAATGCAGCTTTAGTCCACCATGTCAGCCTTTGGTGGGTTGGTGGACTCGACATGTCTCGGAGAACACGTCTATGGAGAACTAGTAGGGATACAGGTTTCCTCATGATGTCATCCGTCACTAAAAAATCATCAATTTATTCGATATCCTCATTAGTGTGTGCCACAGAATTCAAACCCGGACAACTAGAACTAGAAGCAAGAAGAGAGACCCGCTCACCCGGCCCTCCCTCGCACAAGATCCCGGTCAGACTCGGGCAGTTCATCAGTCCTATAAGGGCCGGCCGACTCTGTGGACTCAGTGCCCACTATGCTGGCGGTGTCCGCCGGCCTGGCTTCCGGCGCGGTGTTGGAGAACAGCACGAATAGGAACTGGGAGTGGGCGTCCAGCTGTTTGGCCTGGTACAGGTCTAGGCAGTTCTGGAAACGGAGAATACGAGACTATAGCCCCACACTCGGTATGCCTGCTGGAAATGAACATTACTGAACTTGAACCTTCTCTATCCCACACTAGGCAGGCCTTGTGGTAGCTATGCACACACACAGAACTTAACAAAACACCCAAAAGCGAAATTCAAACTCATTCAAATCTCTGCTCTGCTGGGAATCGAACCCGGGGCCCTTCACCAGCGACTTTCTTGGACCACTAGGCAATGCAAGCCGTTATAGTTAGTCTATATTTAATTTTATATGTTGTGTATTTGTGATTGAAATAAATCCACTTGCCATGCCATGCCAGTAACCCATTAATGACCCACTACAGGGTCGGGTCTCCTTCTCGTAATGAGAGGGATGTAGGCCTTAGTCCACCACGCTGGTCTACTGCGGGTTGGTGGACTTCACATACCTTTGAGAACATTTTTTTGTGAACTCTCAAGCATGCAGGTTTCCTCACGATGTTTTCCTTCACCGTAACAGCAGGTGATATTTAATTTTATAAAGCGCACAAAACTTTTTTACAAAGTCATTGGTGCGTGCCACTGGGATTCGAACCCGGGCCCCTCGATTCGAGGTCGAATTCTAAGCCACTGGGCTATCACCGCTGGTCTAATTTGGCAAACTCAGCAGTCTGAACTCACAAATCCACTTGATGTGTGTAAAATTTAATGTTTGCCAGATTGCTTGTTTAAGTGTTACAGAACAGTCTAAATTCATAATTATTACGGGCCATTGTCTTAATTGATATTATTATAACTATAATAGTAATTCTCCTACGATAGTTGTGTTATCTTTCTTAAAACCTCCTTCAGGATAGTGTCTACAAGTATTAAAACGATGTCCTTTAATTCGACTCGAAAACGAAGACAAACTTACCTCCGCACTGAACACAGCAGGCCCCTCCACGACCCTCCCCCCCAGATCGACCTCCGCCCTCCCCCCTTCCCCCCTATCGCTGTCACTCTTCCCCCTCGCCATATAATACAAATTGAACGTAGCCCAAAAGTCCTCAACATTCGAGACGTTAGTACTGACACTTTCACTGAATATATGAGTACCCATTCTATCAATCGCGTAGATATAAATAGGAGTAAAGTTCTTCAGTATCGATTCCCTCTTCGTGTAAAGGTCTGAGTATATCTCCTTCAGGCGATGGTAGCTGGTGTCTTGAGGGACGCTATCTATGTCCGGTGGGATGATGATGCGAAGACCGTCCTTCAGGAAGGACACGTTCAGTTCTACTTCAAGTATCGTTGACAGGTCCGACTGGTTTTGGCGTAGGAGGTCCTGAAACGATACAAGATTGAGATGGATGAATTTCTTTTGTGACTGAAGAGTAGCAAATAAAATAAAATCAGATAAGAAAGGGTCACTGCAGTCCATGGCGATACTGAGTTATTGGACACCCGTTTGAAACCTCAAAAAAGGTTGAAATAGTGTCTAAAGTTACTGATACATTGCTATCCCTGACTATATGATGGGTATGGGTATCTTCCGTGCTGAAACATAAAACTTTCTTGTCCGTAGTTACGTTGGGATAAGTACCTTCTTTCTCCCCTGACAAAATACCTAATAATATTACCGTATACCGTAAACATTTCAATATTTTCAATGAAATGAGGAAACCCATGGATCAAAAGTAACTTCTTTGTTTCAAGGACTCCAAACGATGAGGAACAAAGGTTCTCAAAGGTGACCTTGACTTGTCAAAATGGGCAGCGGGTAACCCCAGAATCGGAGATCTACATTTAAGAACTTACCTAATATTAAATCTAATTGTATGGTAACTAGGAACAGCCACAAACTAGTATTTCCTAAATGCAGGCTTCATAAGAAAAGCCAGTCATTTATAGGTATGTCTGTGAGAATGTATAATAACATTCCAAACAAAATTCAATCGCTGCCTTTCCATAAATTTAAGAGAACAATAAGGACAGTCCTATGCCGAAAGGCATATTATACAATACAGGACTATTTAAATGATAAGAAAGCATGGGGTCGAATAAGCTTCACCTGGCTATTTCTATACCCCACGTATAATTTAAGAAATTGTGAGCAGATGACACTTGACTGATACTGACACACGCGATTGCTGTCACGCGTGCTCATTTATCCGTCGAAAATCATACTGCAATATAATTAGTTCATAATTGATTTTAAAAGAGTGCCGGGAGTTTTTTCCGTCCGCTTTTTTCTCCTGGCCTACGTTAGCCTGAGGGGCACCGAAAGCGGATGTTAGATGTAAGATATTCTATCATGTATGACGTTCATTAAGTGTACACGACTCGTATCTGACAATGACTTTGATTTTGATTTTGAGTGTAGGGTTGGCCTATCTGCACATAGGACTGTTACATTAGACATACTCGTATGAACAAGGGCTGATAGATAGATCCTACCTGAAGTGGCAAGGTCTCCCAGGGCTGTTTGTTGCACTCAAGGTCCTCCACCAGCTCGAACTCTGAGTTTCCAAGACTTAAGTGCACCTGGGTGCTGGATCCGTACTGGATTCGGATCTGAAACAATTTTACGGACAAATTTCAAGTAATGGACTTTCTCCAAATTTAAAAATCTTGGGATCATTAACAGAAACAAATTGCAAACAATATCTGTTGTACAAGTTGGTATGAGACTAAAAGTTGTCATTGTCAGTAACCCATTAAAGACCCACTACAGGGTCGGGTCTCCTCTCACAATGAGAGGGATGTAGGCCGCCGTCCACCATGCTGGCCTACTGCGGGTTGGTGGACTTCACATTCCTTTGAGAACATTTTTTTTTGTGAACTCTCAGACGTGACTCTCAGGCATGTAGCTTTCCTCACAATATATTCCTTCACCGTAACAGCAGGTGATATTTAATTTTATAAAGCACACATAGCTTTTTTTACAGTCACTGGTGCCACTGGGATTCGAACCCGGACTCCTCGAACCGAGGTCGAATTCTAAGCCACTGGGGTACCACCGCTCAAAGGTTGTCATAAGATCCCAATACCCAGCGACATCCCCTCGGCAGCGGTTCAGGCAGCAGCCGTCTCCCCAGGATACAGTGCAGCAGCCTCGCCCTGGCACCCGCGCTGCTGCCTAGCAGCACCACGGCGGTCGGTCTGGACGACTGCACGCCTATGTCCTGGACTGCTGTCGATATTTCTGGGTCTGGAAAAACATTAAATAAATAACGCTTCACACTCATAGCCCAAACTAGAACTCCATGTGTCGTGGGCGCCATGGACACACACAAGACAAGAACACAACACACCCACACCAGAAACAGAAATTTACACTCATCATTCAAATGTCTGCTCTGCTGGGAATCGAACCAGGACCTTCCGTGCAGCGCACCGGTGTCTTAACCACTGCGCCACTTGGGTCGTCGTTAGCAACTTAGAGAGCATGGAAGGAGAAATGATGAGGTAGGTATAATGAATAGGTGGTAAAGCTGAAACTGTTTTGTTAAATACAACTTTGTTTTACGGTAAATAAAAAACAAAACATAAACAAACAAAATATTATCAATTTCAAGGTCAGGTCTGTTGACATTTCGCTATGGTCAATCTGCAGCTCTCTTCATCCAGTTACACCCCGCCACTAAATCCTCGCACCCTCTTGTAGCTCTCAGAAGCCCTTCTATATGATTGCTTAACTAGTTGTGATCCTTACTCTAACCACAGAATACATAATTGTACACTTGTACAGATGGCCCACTTCGAAAAGCCATTTAAAGAAATATAGACTCTAGCTACGATACGATTAAGTTCAATTCAGATCGCGCAGCGTTTACTCACTACGCTTCATGTTGCGTCTCTTTCTAGCGCGTAACTCTTACCTATTCCACTTTCCTTTCTCCCACTGGCTAGCCTCCTCGGATGGGATGCTGTATTTTCATACCTACATGGGGAGTGGGACAGACCTGCTGTAACAGCGGAATTTAATCTGAATGCTTACCAAAGTTCAATATGTCTTTCAGTTCCCGTAGGGCCCGGACAGTGTCTCTCAGGAGCACGCGAAGCAACCTCGAGCGGGCCGCCCCGCGTCGCCATCCGCCTGCCATAAGGGCCCATTAGCTGACACCTGAAATGAAGTATCAGTGACCCATTAATGACCAACCACAGGGCCGGGTCTCCACTCACAATGAGAGCCACTACTGCCCGTTGGTGGACGAACATACCGCGTGAGAATGTTTCTTTTTTGTGAATCTTCATCGGCATGACAGGTACTCACTGAGCTACACAGCTAAATTCAGCTAAGGATTGAGCTAACTACTAAACTCTAGTGATTTTTATGTTTTCCTACTTAAGCTAGTTATTTACTAGATATGTATACTAGATAATACATACACTCAAAATTATACTTTTTTATTCCTTCAAAAACAGGCCAAGCCACTAGCATTTAGATAAGGTTTGTAAATAAACATAAAGCATGCTTCTCTTCTCGTATGAATAATAACTGGAGATAATCAAATTACCTGGTCTTATAAATTACGAAGATGTTGACAAACGAATAAACACCTTATATGGTCTCTAATAAAGTTGAATTCGGCTTGGAATTGAAGGCAATATCATGTAATTACGATTATGACTGTCATAGAAACTTATTAGGACCTTATTGAGAGGCAATAAAGTTCAATTTAGATAACTTATTCGCTTACGCCATACGACGCAATTTACATGACTAACAAAAGCACATGTTCGATAACTTCACATCAAAATTTAAGGTCGTTCGATTAATAAAAAACTGTTTACAGTGAATACCTGGAGGTGTCTACTGCGGAACTCAAAACCCGCCATTCCTTATGTTTTTGTTGGGGAAGTGTACTTGCTGAAGTGTAGTCAGTAACCCATTAATGACCCACTACAGGGTCGGGTCTCCTCTCACTATGAGAAGGATGTAGGCCTTAGTCCACCACGCTGGCCTAGTGCGGGTTGGTGGACTTCACATGCCTTTGAGAACTTTTTTTTTTTGAACTCTCAGGCATGCAGGTTTCCTCACGATGTTTTCCTTCACCGTAACAGCAGGTGATATTTTTTTTTTTTTTATAAAGCGCACATAACATTTTTTTACAAAGTCATTGGTAAAAACGTGCCACTGGGATTCGAACCCGGACCCCTCGATTCGAGGTCGAATTCTAAGCCACTGGGCTAACACCGCTAGTAGTCTGAAGTGTAGTAGGTATTATATATCTTGGTTCTCAGGCCTAGGTACCTACATGAAATAGTGGTTCCAAATTTCTTTCTAAAAAAAACACATCTTAAAGCACAAGAACATAATCTGGGATGTTGGTTATATCAATTTTAACAACTAACAGTGGGAATTCCCCTTTTGACGTCATTGTACAGCATACAATTGTATTCTATTAACTACTGATAAAACGATGACTGCAACAGATTAGGTCACCATCTCCTGTAGGTATAATTGATGTCAGAATGAGTACAGCAAAAGCAGAGAACGCAGATGCCTGTTTCAACCCAGACTTTGGAGAGAGATCTATGATGTCTGCAACACGTCAAGATCATTAACTGTCCAAGTAATAGGTGGCACATAGCATTGCCAATGAGTTCGATTAAGTAAAATATTAAAATAAATAAATAATTGGTTTGTCATTCGTCTTCTATCAACCCATAGTTATTTGACCCGGCTGAGAGGCAAAAGGGGCCACCTGATGGGAAGTGGTTACTGTCGCTTATGGATAAAGGCAACACCAGCGGCAACATACTGGGGCCACCAGTGTGTTGCCCGCGTTAAACATGTGAAAACATTTATCTTAAGCTTTGTTTATTTTTAAAATGTATCAACATTTTAAACGTGTAGTAACAATTTAATAATAAAATATCTTTTTAGTGTAGTAACTAGTTAGTATTTGAAAAATAAACAAAACAAATTTTGTCACTGTCATGAAACATAGCACACATAATATAACGAAAGTGAACTCTACAAAATCATACAAAGTCTATACCTGTTTCAATCCAGGTTCTGTAGAGAAACGACTGTGTACAATAGCCTTTGTTCGAATGCATTGGAGAGTAAAAATGGCAGGGGTCAGATGAAATAAGAGCTCACAGCAGCTTTTAAACTTCTTGCTATAAAAGTAAGAATTTTTCCTTTAGCACTTTCTATTGTTACAGTTAGAGGTATTTAGAAGTTTTTGATTTTGATTTCAAAAATCAAAATTCCCCCCTCTTTTGGGTCCTAAAAACCAATTATAAGTAATGCTAGTGTGCTGATGGGGTATGACTATTATACGAGTATTAACTTGGGATTTAAGGTTCATGTATTGATGAGTCACTCATCACCTGTCATGGTGAATTGGTGTATGTGTTTATGTGTTATTTGTGTGTGTGAGAGAAAGAGAGGCTCAGTGTGTGAGTGTGTTCATGTGGATATGTGTGTATAAATAAATATTTAATTTTAACGTGCTTGATGAGAGATATGTTATGATGTCATAAAGGGTGCATACAATGGCCTTTGTTGAAGTTTTTTTGATGCATATAATGATGTAAATTAAGAATACTTTGGGTCATTTCGATTTAAGATCGAAAGTTGATCAAATCAGAGTTTCATCACTGGTAAACCGTGGGATTCAGAGCGCCCAGGACCGGGAGTGGCGTCGATTAGGGGAGGCCCATGTCCAGCAGTGGACTACCAAGGGCTGCAAGGAAGGAAGGAACCATGGTCATCAGATTTCAGTGGTCACTGTTACTCGTGTATACCCACATCCACAGAGCTATATGGACTAGAGGACGCAAGTGTATGTACTTCGCGTATAACTAAGGAGACAAACTTTCTTCTTTTAGCGCCACTTCATAGTGTTCTCGAATGCAGACGTGATCGAAAACAGAGAAAAATGCCTTGTTGTGATATATTAAGTTGTAAGAACTACACAAAAAAAGGAGGACAAGATACCAGAAACATTTCCTTTTATCAGCAAGTCATTTTGTTATTAAAATGGCACGCTTGGTGCTATAAAGGTAATGAGTCGAACCCAGGCAGCTAGAATAAGGGACACAACTCTTATCTACTGTTCTATCACAGCGATACCTATAAAATAGTGAGCTTTCATGCTATCTACACAGTATCACCTATAAAGTATCAGGGAACAAGCGATAAAATGCACTAGGGTTGTCAAAATACTTAATTGTGAATGTCTCGTTGATTTTTTTCGTTTTTCACAAAAATGTTAATTTTGTATGAAGTATGAATATAGTTAGGTTAGTTTAATAATTTACAGAGGATTTTAATCAAATTTATTTTGTTTTGTCAGGTATGTAAAAGTAAAATTAAGGTTACCATAGCAATATTTTCTTTTAAAATATATTAACTTTGTATTTTATAGTGAAAAATTTTCTGCCACTTCATCAATTCACATCCAGTGCTGTTGAGCTCAGGCTTTTCCTGGTTTTATTTCTGTGTTATAATTCCATGGATCTCTGTTAGTAAACTGTTGTGATTGAGTGACATGCCCCGCCATGGGGAATAAAAAGGTTACAACCAATAATTAAAAACAATTTAAACTAATCATTCAAAACAAAAACATTACAAACAAAGTAATACTTTTTTAGTTCAGTTTATTTTGACAGCCCTACTCAGTCAATAATATCACCAATTTTTCAAAATCTACAATTTCTAGTGGCAGCCCTAAAAGCAGTCAACAAGGTTGCCCATAAATATAATTATATTGTTAGTTGTTTACTGTGTTGTGATTGTCCTGGGGTTATCTCACAGGACCTCACATTGCCTTGAGTGACTGCCTTCCTACAAGTTCTTATCAAGGCAATATTGAAACAAGGGTTGATTTTACAAAAACAACTTATCAACAATTTTTTTTATTGGCATTGAATAGCAAAAGGGCTTGCAGGACACTTGATGTTAAGTGGTCACTGCAGCCCATGGATGCATTATACCTAAATAGCGGTGATAGCTCAGTGGCTAAGAATTCGTCCTTTTAATCGAGGGATCCGGGTTCAAATTCCTTAATCCTTATAGTAGGTACAAGGCTTAGAATTCATATATTCAATTAGCTAAGAATTCCACCTCCTACTTGAGGGGTTTGAGTGCAAATCCCAGCACACATCATGAAAAATGATTTTGTGTTCCTAATTATTACCAGCCTCATTTAATAATAATTAACAATGACTTCCTTAGAATGTATTAATATGACCATTATTGTATGATAATTACAATGCAATAGTCACAACTATATTCTAAATACACATTAAAAAAGATGAAATTTTATAACTAGTGTTTAATGACTTGAAAATTAAGTGTGTTATATTTAATTAAGTATAAAAATTGTATGTTGCTCTACCATTAGTTTTGTCATACCCTGATGAGATGCTTATTTTTTATATTCTGTTGGGGAGATGTGTTTGCCTGACATACTTTAATTGAGACGAACATGATTGACAGACAACAAATATAAATTAAGTCTAGGATCCTCAAATTTGGGATCTTATACTATTTTGCATCTAGAAAGCTATGGTTTACATATATTATAAATTTATAAGTCTTCTGAGGTCAGTCATTAGAGGCAGGCACGGAAGATCTAGCTAGTCATAGGTACATCAAAATTTTCGTTTGACCCATAATACCAATTGGTAGTGATTTCCTTGTCAATTAATATTAGAAAAATAATATGTAAGGTGAGGCTAGAAGCCAGAGGCTAGCGAAAAGGAGAACCTTTTTGCCTGCCTTTTCACCTATGGAATGCACGCGCCTCCCTGAGTAATATTTTTTTAGAAATTTTTACTTTTAAGGAAGAGGGAGGGATTTTGTTTGAATGCTGTAAAATTAACATTCAGCGTTGTCACATGCCTAGCAGTTTCTTGTCAGACTAACTGAGAGTAAGTTGGAGTCGCCTAGCATGTTCAAAATATTGTTAATTATTTAAACAAATATGAATTCATCAATGGTATCTGAGGGTTGCAGTCAAATAAAAGTGCAGAGTGATGCCTGTATGGTCAATTAACTAGTGAAATAATTAAATTATGAGTATGGAATTAAGTTGTGCCAATTTAATTGCACAGGACATCAAATCAATAGTTCTACAGACATAGTACTCTGTCGAAATACGGCCTACAACCTACAATCTGCCTGATTGTTTCAATTTCAGTTTAGTTAGTTTTTTGCTTAATTATTCATGTTAATATTAAAGGAATAATTATAGTTACAACTGAAATCTAGGTCGGACATTGCACTCGGTAATTTACGAACCAATTCGAAAAAGTACGAGATATTTTTCTTTCGAAGGTAATTTAAAAAAACATCTACTTACACTAAATAATATTGGACCGAATTAAAAAAAAACTGGAATTCCACTGAACAGTGTCGTAATAGTTTCCGCTAGTATTACAAGGTGTAATGCGGGCAGTGTAATGTTTTGGCACTGTGAAGCCTACTTACCCGCTGAAGTAGAAAATTCGCCTGCAGTCACAACACAGAACACCACACAATTTGAAAAACGTACACTTGCCGATATAGTAAACTACACTTCACTATCACAAGCTAACAACACACGATATCTTTTATTTTGTATATTAAACACAAATAAATGAGACACCGAACCCGATTCTGAGCACAGTATAAATAAAATAACAACTTTATACTTTTACTTTTTACTACAGGAAAACCTAATTAAAACGATTGACAGCAATGACAGAAGTGACAGCAACTGCAAATGCACCTACAACTACAATTTTGCAATAAACCGGATCTGTCATTAAAATAGGGATGTCTGAAAGTTTTGATAATTTTATCGATATTTATTAATATCGATTCTAAAATGTTCAAAGATTTTTTAGTAATCAAGTCATTTAACTTCAAATTTAATTTATATTTAAAATCAATAATATAAAAATCGGTATAATTTTAAGTATTAAAACTTTAAAGCTTAGTAAATATTTAGGTGCGTACTTAAATATTTTAGATTATAGAACGAAAAAGCCTCTAATAACAACACTTAGATTTAAAATATAGAATTGAATTGAATGGAATAGTTTACAATAATAATTGCTAGCCAAATTCCACTAGCTGAAATCATTGAAACCTTTAGGTTTATATTGTACTTAACATAATTACCTTATACTTATTAGTAATAAATTCATTAGATAATAATAGTGGGCATTAATATAGTGCTAAAATATTTAGTAAATCATTAATAACTATTACAAAATCTATTGAATTTAAAAATAATAACTTGATTTTCATCTAATTGAATGAATAAATAAACTTTATATTTTTTTAATTATTTAATCGATTAGTCTACTAATCCGATATCGATACAAATAATATTACTTTATGTAAAGTGCACTAAATTGCAAAGGTGTCAATTCGCTGTCAATTTAGTAAGTCTATGGTCATTGGTGAATGTCAGTCAGTGACAGCAAAATAATTTTATTGTCTTTTGTTGTGACTCGGATTCCTGTCTCTTATCCATTTAAAAGTTGATTCTATAATTTCAGCTGCCTAGTTATACCTATGTAGGTAAAATTTAGTAGGTAAGGGGAGAATGTTTTGCTATTATTTATAATGTAGCTTCTTCTTCAGCTTATAGAATAATATAGGTAGGTACCTATTCAGAATAAAAATTCGCAAATATTTTTTGAAACTAAAACTTTTAAATTCAACCATAATTATCCGTTTTATTAAGTTACTGAAGCACCACGGAACGACTCAAGCATCTCTTATCTGAATTACAAATATTAAATCTCTTATGTCAAGATGTTGCATTGAGATAAGACGTAACATCGCACTGATAAACGTCGGAGGCCACCTTCCGGCTTAGTGACCATTTTCTTATTATTATTTTTGATGAATTCAAAATTTAATTTTTAATTCATTTATCTACGATTTCTTTTTTCAACTGGATAAGCAGAACCGAACATCTGGCTCAGTGGCGCGCCTTGACAGAAACCTATGTCTAGCCTATGTCTAGACTCATGTAGGCTGAAGAGAGAAAATCGGTGTAGATATTATGTTCAATAAGTAAGCAATTTCATTTAGGGGAATGGACTTGAAAGAAGAACTAAAAAGGTCTCTTCTCTTTAGTCCTTCTTAGTCTGGAGTAACGGCTTGTTAGCCGTATCTCCTTTAGAAGTTGGGTTAGAATGAACTTGGTTGTATTATAAGTTGGTGACCACTCTGGTGGAATAATCACGTGACTATAAATGCTCAATGCTCATCACTAAGGCTATACCTATCCTCATTCTGAGAAGAGGCTGAACAGAGAAAGAGGAGAGGAGGGCAGGCCTTACAGTGTGTCAATAATGGGTAGCTGATATACCGTGAGATATTGGGGTAGAGTTGGCTTTGATACGAACACAGGTTCTGTTTTAGCAATTCCTTTCACCCCCTCGTAATCCATTCGACTAGGTACTGCTGGACATGGTCCTCCCTTATCGACGCCGCTCGGGACGCCGGATCCTGGGATCCATCTACGCGTGCCCATAACAAAAGGATCTAAAGTTCAAAGTTGAGACGATCAACGCCATCTATAACCACGAACGCGAAGCACCCACTTCGATATGAACCCCCGATAATGTTGCAAACCATCTGACCCAATTCCCTCGCCTAGTAAAAATAGCGGGTGACAATAGCTCGGCCACTATTTTTAGTGCGTATCAGTAAAATCTTAAAGCACACACGCTTATCTATCATGTTGTTTTAACGTCGTAAAATATCTCATTTAGGGTAACGCAGCGCGCAACTCACGAACACCACATAGCTATAGTATAGCGCTACGAATCAAAATCGATTTTACTCCGTCGAGGCAGTGCTCGTTGTTTTTCCGTGGGAACATTAGTCCGCGTAGTTATCGCTAGAGTTTTTTTAGTAAACACGGGTTTTAAGCATGTTTTAGGAGTTTCGGTGATGGATGTAAACGGTAAACGGTTTGCTAGGAACGAAACGGGTTGCGGTCACACGATGGATGATTCTCACAATAGAAAGAGTTCGGATCCTCACGAGAAGCTGAAGGCTTTGTTGAACTCGCCCGAGGAGGACACCGACGACACCCTGCCGCCGTCGGACGCGCCTAAGTTTGGAACGGTGATCCACAATAGGATTTTCGTCGGAGGCTTCTCCTTGACGACTACGGATGAGGACCTGTGGAAGTTCTTCTCCGGTTTCGCCACCGTCACGGCGGCGAGGGTGATATACGACAGGGCTGGCGTCTCCAAATGCTACGGGTTCGTGACATTTGCGAGTCCGAGGGTGGCGAGATTGATCGTGAAACAGGTAAGCATTGGTTTAACAATTTAATCATTTATTAGTAAACCAAAAATTAATTAATTTAGATTTTAACAGCCTTTTTTAGACATAAAGATGAATACGCTTTTATTTATTATGTACACGTGATTTTATCCATTTTATTGGCATCTACTGTGCGAAGCTTTCAGTCATTTTGTTTAACGTCCCTCATGATTCGCTTTTTAAGTATAGTTACCACGTGACCAGTTCTAGGTTTATTTTTTAAGTCATCACAAATATGTTTTATCTCCAATTTTAATACAGAAGGTTGTAAAAACGCAAGCCTATTTAAACACCTTTGTCTTATTTGTATGCGTGCTCGTCTTTATGTGTCTGTTTCTTTCTTTTTTTTTAATTTGCATGGTATTGAACTTGAGAGTAAGCCGTGGAGATTTTTCAGCCGGGTTTATATCTAATCTAATGTTTCATTATCTGTGATAAGTTTGGTAAGCGTGACGGTTTTCGAGGCGCGATCGTAGCGAAGCGTGACTGACACCTTTATCACTACTGTTGTGATTTACGGGGTTCTTTTGTATCGGTTTCGACTTCTTACAATCGGTTTAGATCATGTTTCTCTCATACATAAATAAAACAATCTTAAATATCAACGTTTTGTGCCAATTCTTTGATTTCGATTGTTGGTATCTTCCAAAAATATATTTTTATAATAACCAAATTACCTAATCGAATGGTTGAGACTCTTAATCGGTTTTATTTTTTTAGTACACATCTGAAAGTATAAAACTTGTATGACTCGTTTATAGTTTGTTTGTACAGGACTTTAATATTTGTATTTCTGTTTTTTCGACTTACCATGCAATAAAACTTTTTTCTGCGTCTACAAATCTCAAAAATGTATGGACATTTACACACCATGGACCCATGCTATTCATTCCCAACTAGAATAGTAATCTTCAGTCGCCTTATGCCAGAGTAACATTACACTAAAGTAATAAGGTAGTCATTGGTGACATTTGTCACGAAACCACGTGATTCATTCTCGTCTAGAACAGTAACTCTCAGTCATCGCTTAGGCTGCGCTCATTTCTACACGATTTCGTAAGAATTCAACTCGTACGTATACGTACGTACATAATCATTTACATTCGTGATTTACGTGTAATCGCAACCTTAGAAATAGGCTGCTCAACTCAACGCACGTATACGCACGAGTTGAATTAGTATGAAAACGCGTCCAAACTGTACCCTTAGTCTGAGCCTCTAGTTCCGAAACGAAACGCACACATACACAGCTTACCAGACGACAATGCACAGTGTAATAACCAACAGAGGAAAAAGATTTCTAGAAGAGTTAAAAAATTAATAAAGCATTAGACAAATCATCACAAAAATTGCTTTATTTTTAATTAACACTCTTTCGACTTTTAATAATATTAATGAAACATAATAACCGTGAATTGGCCGTAGTGCACTGTAAAATTTCGAACTAATATTATCCCTATAAGCGGTGATAGCCCAGTGGCTAAGAACTTGGCCTCTTACTCGAAGGAGTCCGGGTTCGAAACCCAGTGGCACGCACCAATGTCTTTGTAAAAAAGTTATGTGCGATTTATAAAAATTAAATATCACCTGCTGTTACGGTGAAGGAAAACATCATGAGGAAACCTGCATGCCTGAGAGTTCACAAAAAAAAATGTTCTCAAATGCATGTGAATTCCACCAACCCGCAGTAGGCCAGCGTGGTGGCCTAAGGCCTACATCCCTCTCATTGTGAGAGGAGACCCGACCCTGTAGTGGGTCATTAATGGGTTACTGACAATTATCCCTATGTCTAACGATAAGTACATTCATGTCTTTCACTCCATACAAAAATTTGATTTTAATTTTTTTAACTCCTCTAAAAATATTTTACCTCTATTTGTTATTACACTGTGGACTCCTGTGTAGTAAGCTGTGTATGAATTACGGATCTGTCCGAAACGAAACGCACAAACGTTTCGTTTCGGTATCGCTAAAACTCAGACTAAGGATTCTGTGTATGAATTACGGATCTGTCCGAAACGAAACGCACTTGCAAACGTTACGTTTCGGTATCGCTAAAACTCAGACTAAGGGTACTGAGCGCGTCCTAACTCGCACGCAGTATGAGCGCTCCCGTAATAGTTCTAAAGTAGCGATTGTTCGTATACGCACGAGTTGACTTCGTACGAAATCACGTCCAAACTGATCGCAGCCTAACTCTCGGTCATCACTTAGTATATACGTACCTTTAAAATACCTACATACTTCTCGGCTACCTTTTGTGTGAATAGCTCTCGAGGCGGCCTTCGATTTCCCTCCTTGACACATTTAGAAGAATAGGGATTAGCTCTCCGCTTATGGGTCACAGGTTTGACTTTGATCGACCATCACTTCTCTCTGACGTTACTTTTGCAAGAATATTCGTCTTAAAAGAGTAGGTTTTAATATGACAAATTTCGAAGGTTCTAAAATTCTTTTTATAATTTCTTCTTGCCAAAATTTAGTGTAAAGAATACCTGCTATTTGTTTGGGTACAGTGAATTTTGAAGGTTTTTGGATATATGGATTGAGATTGATAATAACATAGATACCTACCATAAAATACTCCATAATATGATTTCTTTGAAATATAAAATGTTACAACCAACATCATTTAGGCGATCCATAATCTGAATCGTCTATGAATTTCCGGCGTTAGTCAGTTTATTGGGACAATTGAGGCATACTAAAGAATAGTTCTTAAGTACCTACCTATGCCTCAATAACTGAACTGAATAAATATTATGTAGCTACATTTATTGAACACTAATATGAGAATTGAAATGCTTTACTTGTCTATTCAGAGCAGTGAATACCTTAACAAAGTATTCCCATAGTTTTCCGAACAGCTGCTGTAGAACTAACGTTTGAATTGGATGCGTTACAAATCTTGAGGGCTTGAAATTCCCTCTACTATTGATTTAAACATTTGTTTATGTACTATACGGGATGTTTCAAATAGGCCACGGAACTACCACGTGGATTAGCAACTGTTTATCGATCCGCGTCTGCAAATGGACCAAAGTTACCGAAATAGTCCTGATAAGACTAGAGAGCAGAAGCGCTAATAATGCTAGTAGGCCTGATTAGACTAGACATGCCTTTGAGAATACTCTCAGGAGTACTCAGGCATACATATACTTATCGTATTTATAATGGATGTTTCTTTTCACAGTTATTACGTTGATATTTAACAGGCATACATATATTATTTATTATTAGATTATAACCTGAATAACCACGTAGGGTACTTTATTATCCATCTTTGCGTCTAATTCTTTTTAATTTCCTACGTTTATATTTAAATTTAGTATTTGAAGTATTTATCTAGTATTTGAATAAAAAATATTCGTACAATCACAACCTAACGCTTTATTTTTATACCAGTTGAATATGGACGCTGTAAAAATTCAAACCCAAACCAGTAGATTAGTATCGACACATTCAACCCTTCGGGGGCTTTTTGGGAGAACATTTTAACCTTTTAGGGCCATTTGGAACCGTTTCATTGGGTCATAATGGCCGACGCAGTACCGGATCATAATTAAACCCGTGTGATAACAGTCCCCTGTGAGGCAATGAAATTGGCCCAAAAATTTTAAATATTCTAGAATTATTTTTTACTCTTATCTATATGCAGGGTTTATATCATCACGCCATCCACATTATTTGAGAGAATTGCTGCTAAGTAATAAAAATAAATCCCTCCTTCCTTTAAGCACTTGGTAGTCCACTGTTGGACATGGGCTTCCCATTTCATCTGGTCCTGGGCCCTCTTAATATTAGAACATTTCCCGATGTTTTCTTCAGGTCATCAGTCCACCTGGTCGGTGGGCGGCCTGTGCCTTTAGCTATGGAACATTTAAGGTTTAACTTGGGTGTCCATGGGTGAAGGCCACCTGATGTCAAGTGGGCACTGTAGCCCATGGGCTCCTACTCTCAAATACAGAGAAAAATCGCATCTGAGTGCTTTGGGGATAAATATTCGCTACCTACTTATGGGGATTAGAATTCACTTGAAGAACATGCTGCTTTAGGACAGGTTAAGAGGCTGATAAGCCCGGACGAGCTACTATGGCTCTACCACCTAAAAAAGATGTGTCCACCATCACCACTTTCACCAGCAAAATCTTTGAGATGAGCATCACTCTCTGGGATGCGATGATGCGAAAATGTTACCCGTGGTCTCTACGAAATAGCAGTGAGTGGAATACCGTGGGGGTTTCGTTTAAAGCAGTTCTTCATATTCCTTTGTTGACCTCGGGTATTCGTGATGGATTTCCCTACGAAAAAAGGGTACAGAAATGAGTTGCGACCATAATAATCAAAATCAATTGCCTCGATAGATATTCAGAAAGTAGATTGAAGATATTTTGTTCTCGGGAGCCGGCCCACTGGGAAATATGGCCTGTCTGGTTAAGAAAGCGAAGCTTTCTAACAAATAAATATGAATCTAGATATTATTTTTAGACTGTCTTTCGATCACTTCTTATAATATATTTTACGGCTAGGGTACAGACAAGAGAGATAGGATAGACCCTTTGGGGATAGTCAGTCAGTGACCCATAAATGACCCACTACAGGGTCGGGTCTCCTCTCACAATGAGAGGGATTAGGGGGTAGGCCTTAGTCCACCACGCTGGCCTAGTGCGGGTCGGTAGACTTTACATGCCTTTGAGAACATTTATTTGTGAACGACATAAAGTATGTATTCATTAACGATGATGCACACCCCTCTTTTACTCGTACCATCCATTTCTAACCAGTTATTTCCCATATCCTTTCTTTCTTTATCCAACCCCAGCATAAGGGTATGGTTGCTTGCAAATTGGTATTAAGTAAACACCAAGCACGAAAGATTTAGAGGCTAAAATCTCTTATCAGTATTGTATAAACAACAATGATAGTTATTATCTGTTTATATTATAGCCAGGACTCAGATGTCTATCTATTGGATCGTACATCTCAAGATTGAATCAGCCCTCGGGGACGTAATCAGAGTAATCATTAGCTAAATGGGAGTCTAACTGTAGTACCTATACAGACCGTTACAAATGCGTTCCACCTGCGACATAATTTAAAGATTGGATTATACGCGTTTTATGTGATTTATTGGCGCCTTTTCTTATTTATTTATTAAACGAATTCAAAAAAGGAGGAGGTTATAATATAATAATATGTTCGAGGGAAATATTTTTTAATATTTATTGAATAAAAAAATATATACCTAATAGAGAATGTAGCGGCGCGATACCTACTAATATGAGCTCACGTATCCTCAAACGCGCTATCAAAGTTTCATAGAATCTGTGCATAATTATATAATACAAATGGTTCGAAGTTAACATTCGGACCGCGGTCCCCAGGCAGTGACATTGCCTGGCGGGAGATCTCCCCTTTTCCTCCAAAGAGAAAAACAATGCCATGTGGCATTTCCTTCCCTGCGACTGAGAGCGATTTATAAAGTTGCTACAAGTTTCAACAAACAGGGAAAACGCACCAAAGCTTTTTTCGATTAAATAATAAGTAAAACTGTGAGTCAGCTTATTCATCGGAGTTCAGGTTATATTAGTGCAATTCTACTTTTTAGCCTAATTCAGTCCTTACGTGCACATAGGCCTCTCACACAGCTGGCCGTAGGCCTCTTTTATGGCGACCCTAATTCAAAAAGTCCCCAGTTCCCTTTGAAGTCACATCCATAAATGTTTCGGTTCTTTTTGTGGTAAAATGTAGTCTTCCAACTACTAATCAAATTCTACATCAAAGAAAGTTACAAAAATACGTTTACATCATAATTATCATTGTATCGACTTTCAACAGACGGTTTTTTAGCTTTTTCACTAAATGCACATCTCCTTTTTAGGGATGGATGAGCTCTTTATTGTAGAACGGCCTATTTTTAAATAATAGTCAAAACTAGGGTACACGGTACAGCGTTCTCATATAACAGAATGACAGACACAAAACGTTTGAGTTATTCTTGTTTTCAGGTTTACAAATATGAAGGATGTGATAGCCCAGTGGCATAGCAGTGGCTTAGAATTCTACCTCTTAATCGAGGGGTCCGGGTTCGAATCTCAGAGGCACCCAAAATGACTTTGTAAAAAAGTTATGTGCATTGGTTTAGTGTATATACAATATACATTACACATATTACAACTCTTACATCCATCTAACTCATCCATCCACAAAACTCGTGATGACCAGTGTTATTTGTGGCCAAAAAATATGGAATTAATTACTTACTACACTTTTTACAATGTTAAACCTTATATTAAGTTATGTAAATAATATTATTATGCTTTACCTAATTAGGTGTCTAATTGGAGAACGTAATGTTTTTCTCAATGATGCTTCATTATACAAGACAAGATCAAAGTTAATAAACAAAATTATATAGCTGTAGCTACTCAAGTCGACCCAAATTCGGAATGAAATTTTTAATTTTAATTCAAGATAGCGCAAGGTTTGCCGCCGAAATTCATACTTGGTCACGTACAGGAAAATTCTTTTTTACTTAATAGATTTAGCCCAAAACGACATTGGCGTGGATGCTACCTTGGAAGGCAGGTCATATTTGATGCGTTCTAAGTTTAGTAAATTTCTCAAATTGTCTACCAATCTACAGTGATAAGACCAGCGTGATGAACAAAGACTATTCCACCAGTTAATGGCTTTATGTGTTTCGGCTGGAAAGAACTTTAAGTGTCCCAGTTTTGAACTCTTGACACGGTATCTTGACGATTAAAAATTCTTGAGAACAGTACCACAAGCATGAACAGTATCGTCAAAGTATTCGTGTAGTAAACGTCGGTCATTAGTATGTCATGATTATGTTAGTCAGTATTGACATCTTCACAAAAATGTTACTAATCTTTTATTTATCTCTCTTCAGCTTCCTTCCTTGATGTTCACTGTCGCTATTCTCATATCGTTGTTTTGTAGAATGCGCTATTCTTCGGTACTCAACTCTCTATACTTTCGTATTTCGGTTACTCTACGTACAAATTCCTCTTTTCTTGCTTTTAACTCCTTACCTAGATTGTTGTTTGGAAGAGTTCGCTCGTAGAGTTAACACCATCAATTGTGTTTTTTTGCTCATATTTTATTGTAAACTGATTTTGTTTGCCCAAAATAGCTTCATACACTCGAAACGCGGAGGTATTCAAGAATAATCCTCCATCAACGGCTTTGAATGTAAAAGTGCCGAATCTGTAGGTACTCGGTGCTTGAGACGAAGGGGATAAAGACATCCCCTGCCTCTCGAAAACCCTCGCTCCGCCCTCGTTTCAGACAAGAGGTCATTTAATATCTGACTTCAATATTTATACTAGGCTTTGAACCTAGCTTCTTCAATCTTCCCATACTCATTTGTGCCATTGCACACGCTAACTATACGAATACTTTGACGATATGTGTTCATGCAAGGAGCACTGAATCCAGCCGATGTCGCAGGCTATGTCCCCAATACAACTTTGAACACCTGCAATTAATCAAAGCGGCGACGAGTAGCCGGTGCAGATGATGTCATCGCGCTGCTGTTAAGGTGACACATATTACTTAATTGCGTCAAGAGCCTGGAACTTTAAACTCTTGGAGTTGGCGACAGCTGTGTACCACTTTTGACGCTGCCAAGAATTTGGAGAACTTTGCAATGATTGGGAACGATGAAAAAGTCCATCCTGAATGGATGGATATTTAACCACTTCGCTGTCCCGTGAGTCACGTGTGATACATACCCATTGTTTAACTATTGTGTCCATTTATTGGAGAGGCAAAGTGTTAATACTATTTCACGCAAAAAAGGCTGAACAGATTTGGATAAAGACAAAGAAACAATGATAAAAGACAAAACGTTTATTTACACGAATATGGGTTAGTTTGAGATATTACAAAGCATTTGTTCAATCCATATGAAACTTTTCAGGTAGGTACCTATACAATTTTTTTACAAAAGATTAATTTGTAAGATTTAAAACTACTACTGAAATTTCGTCTGTATTAGAACAGGATACTTTTTATCCTTCCTAAATTAGGTATTAGGTCCACGTGACCAAGTCGAGGGCGGAAGATAAACAAGATAATTATATTTTAAGAAATGTAGTAAAATGGCTAAAATCTACCATGCACAGTATATAAATAAAGTTTCTGCCCGCTGTCTATACGCTTAGTTCTTTTGAAATACGGATTTCAATGCGGTTTTCGTCAATAGACAGAGTGATTTAAAAGGAAAGTTGTAATATATACATGCGTAACAGCAGCATTATAGCAGAGAAATGACATCACGTTGTCAGAAACAGTATTGGAAGACTCAAAAAGAGAACTAGCGATACCTACCGGATCAGTAGTTCATAAAACTTTCACTCCCCGTGTCTTTATAGTCATGTCGCACGCAAAAGTTGCTCGTACGACAAAGAATTGCATACATTTGTCACACGTCAGTGCGTTTTTCAATTAGGACAGTTCCATACAGAGGTATTTATATTTTGTCGTGGTTGTTGCTTGATCATATACGGGCCCTGATTCTGTGACCATTCAGATTTCGTGCCGACATCGTGTGACCACCGTATATCAAACCGTACGTCATTTCATGAACTCGGCACAACAAGGCAACTTAACGTCTATTCTGTAAGGCACACAGTAGATTGTTACGTTTGACTTTTAAGCCTTTTTTAACTTCACGGGTAAGACAGGACATTGTCTCGCGTTACGGTCTTAAAGGGCCCAGGTTTTAAACAGAAAATCAACTCTTTGTTCCATAATTAGCAAGTTGATTTTTTAAACATCCATCTTTAGAATCAACTTGTATAATGCTGTTCAATTTTTTTCCTCAAGGGCTTCAACCCTTTAGTTGACCTTTAAGGTACGAAGTTGGAAGGTAAAGCCTTATAGGTGGGGCTGGAAATAACATCAGGGTAGATGAAAAAACTGGAAAGAATATTTCATTTACATTCTATCGTAAATTAAGCAATTTTCTAACAGCTGAAACACAAGACATTGAGAACATGTTGCTTATGCGATGATTTAAGAGGCTGGCGGTAAGATACCTCCCCGGACGAGCTACTATGGCTTCTAATATATAGGCAGCTTACAAACGTCCTATGCAAATTACCGACTATCTCCAATCCCTTAATTGTACAGCCCCAACAGTATCCTCCTACGCGTTCACCCAAACTAAAGCGCGTCACAAGCAATGAAATCCAAATACACATACGTAAACAAAATGTTAATTGGCCCGCACAGATGCAGGTACCCTAATAAGCAAACAAAAACCGGGGGCGAGGGTAGGGGACATTTATTAAATTTATTTCCTACTGAAACACGAATACGTAGATTTGGGGCACGATATGACTATACAGTTGAAATGGGAGCTTGTGCAGTGGAGATAAGAGCTATTTTTGAGCAGCAGTGTTTTTGGAATGAAATCCATTTGTCAGGCTGTCACGGATCTAATATTAGGCTGTGGGTCTACTGCCCTTAATTGAGTATAGCTTACCATTAAATTGATGGTCAATATCCACGATTAGAGAATAACTGCGCTTTAATGTACATATCTCAAGGGAAATAAAGATAATAGAGCCTTAATGGCTTAGCTGCCAATCATTCACATTAGCCTACATTAGTCCATTGCTGGACATGGGCCTTCCCAAATCGACGCTACTTCCCCCAGTCCTGGGTCATTTGAATACAATGGGTCCTCGCTGTCTTCTTTAGGTCATCAGTCCACCTGATCTAATAATATTCTACTTTTAAAGTGAGGTTCTAGACTAAACTTTCTCTAAAGTTAATTAATATCAAACGTCACATGCCACAAGTCCTCGTGACATACTTGCAGACAAACACCTATATTCCGCAAGACACCTACACGCTAAAGTTATTCAATAGTTCTGTATGACCCAAATGGGATAAGGTCGCCTATCCTAGTTCGCTCAATTGCCACTCACATACTGTTTTAGATTAAAGATAAAAAATTATTTACACTTTCACTACATATCTATACCTTCTTACATTTTCGTCTTTATAGAAAAAAGTGGTTCCACTGCTTTATTTATTTATTTATAACTTTTTATTCCTTTACACTACAACTTTAAAGACATTGCTCTAAAAAGAAATAAGTGCTTTGGTTCTGTTAAGAAGTCCATAATTTTTCAATTATGCCATATTTTAAGAAAATTAAATTCAATTACCAAGTAGAGAAAATGATTACATTTTTGGTTTAATTGATGACAGATTTTTTGAAATAATATGTTAATAATCTCCGACATTAATCATTCATTAATGTTTATTATTAAAATTATTGAAAAGGTGGGGAGGGCAACTTTAAACTATATTCTCAACAGTTCTGTATGACCCAAATGGGGTAAGGTCGTCCTGTCCTAGTTCCGGGAACAAGTTCGCGCAATTGCCACCAACAGAGACCGTCTTGCATTACGGACATAATTATTCCTTAGAATTTCTTTAGATCTGTTTAGAAGATCTTTTAAAATTATATTATTATTTTGCAAAGAATTTCAAAACATTTTGAAACGTTGAGGCTTAAGAAATTTTGTGTTAATAGTTCGATTATTGAATTCGACGGTCTGAATAGTGTGGTGGACGGTGGTCCTGTGTTCGATTCTCATCCGATTTGAGACGACCAAGATTGAAATTCTGTTTTTGTGGTTGAGTTTGAGTGTTATTCATTTTTAAATAATTTGCATATTCTGATAATCTTACATTACAATTGCTACGTTTTTATTTTCATCAAAAAAGTGAAATACACTTTAATACTGCGTGTATGAAGCATACATCTTGAAAGTGTAATTCTGATTCAAATAAATCACGTGATGCATGAATCATTCCTGAATTCCATTTTCAAAAATGAAGATCACCATACTTACATTTTTCTTTTTAACCCTCGACGCAAAAGAAGGGGTGTTATAAGTTTGACGTGTCTGTCTGTCTGTTTGTCTGTCTGCCTGTGATTCGGTCGTGGCTCCGTAGCTCGCGAACGGCTGAACCGATATCAATTTAGTTTTTTTGTATGAGAAGTGAGTTACGGCCGAGTGTTCTTAGACATGTTTGATGAAAATCGGTTGAGTCGTTTAAAAGTTGTGTGAAAGTGGGGAATAATAAACTAATGTCTGCAAATATAATCGAGTGTGGTCTCAAATGAAAGCGCATCACGTGCACATTACAAAATAATATGTTCAATGAAAATTGTCGTTATTGTGTCGGGTTTTTTTTTTAATTTTCAATTTTATGGTTATTCTTAGAAATATCGACTTTGACACCATTCCGATATGTTTGTATCTGTTGCTGATCTGTTGTCTGTGATCTTGTTTTGTGTGTGTCCATGGTACCCACACATAGGGAAACCTAGTGGCTATATAGATGAGGCTATGAGTATGAAGCGTGTTATTCCATTCTTATCGTATTCCTCAACAGTTCTATATGACCCAAATGACCCAATTGACTCGATAAGTCGACAACCCAATTGACTCGATAAGTCGACAACCAACCGTTGTAGAGTCCACATCACCTGATGATGCTCTGTTTTGGAGAGAAACACGTGTCGTGTGCTATTGGAATAAGTTGTGATGTTATATAGCTACCTGGAGATAAGGGAGGGTGGTGGGTCCATACCAAAACAAGTTCCACGCGGATTGTTGCAAAGTAATATAAATATTAATGACCCAAATGGGGTAAGGCCTCCTGTCCTAGTTGCGGGGACAAGCGGAATTGCCACCAACAAAGGCGGTCTTACATTACGAACGTAATTACTCCTTGAAAGTTTTATTCTTTATTTCTCTTGAGATATTCAGCTAAGAATAAGTGCTTTGAATGCTCGTAGATGATTAAGGCTTTATTAAAAGTTCGATTATTGAGCTTCATTTCTTTTCTACACACTCTCCCTCTACTAAGTTTCAAGGACATGTACTAAAGGTGAGCTTTTATAATTTATCGGCGGAACGGTCGGCCCTATTATAAGTAGTTTAATGGCATAAATATTCCCATTATATAGGTATTTTGAAATTGTAAAAAAGTGACATAATTTCCATGTCGCACCCAAAACTATCTTGCACAAAAATGTCATTTCGTACATTTTGTTAAAATTATAACGTGTTGGTTGATTTGTTCGCAGCGGGGCTGTACGCGGTTGCATAGCTTTCCAGCTCTTGTGAGGGCTAGTATATTTTTATTAAAGTCAAGTCACATAATTTACCAACAATCCCCCATTTCTCTACGTTTTTGAAAAACACACCACGGCGCTAACAAGAGCGCGGTTCCCGTATTGTTTAAATACCTACCTACCATTAAACAACTATCCAGTTACCCGCTTTGACGAAAAACAAAAACAACGTACAACAAAGGCCTTTGTAAGGCCTTTTGTGGGCCTCCGTAATCTCCGTAATCCTATAAGCTGGCGATACGTGGCGATTGTTTAAATTGAGGCCAGTAATCGAGTTTTGAGGTCGGGAAAGTAAACATTAATAGCGATAGGAGTTTACCATAATGCTTGACGGGATATAACTTTGAACACCTCCAAATCAAAGAGGAATGACGCTCGAACGGAAGTGAACTGAAAGCTTGCACACTAACAAATACCATTTTTGGAATGCTTCCAAGGGCATTTGACGTTTTGGAAGCGTTTTGATGTTTGGATTTTGAGATACTTTTTAACTTATTTAGAGCTTTTTGGACACTCAGAGCTGTCGGATGCTTAGCAAATAAGGAGTTTATTACAATTTTGTATTTTTATTTGGTCAGTTCCTTCTAAAACGCGATATCCCATTTGTTTCGAACTAGTGATATTGTAGTTAGAAAAGAGCTATAAACAAATTTAATTGCAGCCAAGTTCCTACTGACATAATTATATAATAGTACCGATCGTAGGAGATGTGCACGGGTCAAGGAAGTGGTCGGTACTGGCACAGATTTCACGCTCTTTGTCCGAGAAAAGACTATATTATTAAGAGTCTAATATGTTGTCTGAAAGCGTTCACCTAGCATGAGGCGTCTATTTGGTTATATAGCAGTAAGCTTACCGTCGTTTTCAAAGGCTTGACTTTCCATCTGGGTAATATCACCTGGCTGATTGAAGTGAAATAAACCTTTTAATAATCCGTGTACAATGCTGCCTTCTCAAATATATCTCAAGTGTCATCTGAAGGTACGAGTACCTAATCTGGTATCTTAGTCAAATGGAATAGGTCTTCGTTTCATCTCTGAGTAAGGTTTCCAAAATACCACATTTGCTGTTTTGACTTTATCTATTAATTCGTATTCTAAGGTCTTGTCTTGGCTTCGAACAGCTTCAAGAGCTAATCTGGGGGCTTGTTCCGAGCAATGCAACTGCCGGAGGGACTGAAGCCTCAAAAAGGAAAGGTGCATGATAGCGTCTCTCATGCAGTCATCGCCATCACCAGACACACAGGCTCTTGCATTTACTACTCGGATGTCAGTGAGGACGCCATCGCAAACTTCATAGAACAGGCCATAGAGGCAAACACAGCTGCCATCGAGGACTACAACCTGGCTACTGCAATCAGCCACAGAGACGCGACAGTCATTGCAGAAACCCTAAAGGAACGCCCGGGACGGTCCAAGGAGACACCGGGCCAAAATTGACAAAGATTTTTTTCTGGAATAATATTACTAGTAACGTGATGAAAAAAAAGGCACGGACCTAGAGTCTGTGGACAGCAATTAAAGATTTAAAAAAAAAGGGTCTTGTCTTAGTTACTTGGCTGCAACTCCTGCATGGCCCACTATTGGGCTCGGGTCTCCCACAGCAGGGGGAGGCCTGGAGCACACTCCACCACACTGCTCCAATGCGGATTGGTGAAGAAACGGACTAGTGGCCAAACCCGTGTCGGATGTTTTCAAACCAGCCATAAGGCGTCCGACAATGTTAAACGACTGCTATCGTATAGATAACAACCGGGACTGACGGCTTAACGTACCCTCCGAAGCACTTAATTGCGCGTTTTTTAATTATACAGAAATATTCTTCTAAAAATATTCTTCTTGTTTAATATTCTTGCAAGATCTAAGAACTAATATTGCTGTTCTTTATCGTCTGCTGTTAGTAAAGGTCACGGCCTGGATCGTGGGCTGGCTATAATTACACATGGGCGTTCTTATTGGAACACAGAACGTCGGGAAACTTTCAATTCTGTGGGTTTTTGTTCTGTGATTTGTAGCTCGGTTCTAGATTTTCTTTAATTATAATAAATAATAAATAAATAACGCTTCACACTCATAGCCCTACACTAGGATTCCCTGTGTCGTGGGCGCCATGGACACACACAAGACAAGAACACAACACACCCAGACCAGAAACAGAAATTCAAATTCATCATTCAAATCTCTGCTCTGCTGGGAATCGAACCCAGGACATTCCGCGCAGCGCACCGGTGTCTTAACCACTGCGCCACTTGGGACGTCATCAATCTATCAAAAATAGCATGTTTAAACCACACAAAAGCTAAGCAATTTTGTCTGTAATACATAAGGAATAGCTATGCTTAAAATATTCTGATAACCGCAGATATGAGGGCTTAATTCCATCGGAAATCCTGATCCCTCTCAAACCAACTAATTTGAGATGGAATTTCAAATACTATGGCTGGAGGCATCTTACCAATAATATTTGAGTAATCTGAGCATCATAGTTATTGCTTAGCAATGAAGATAATACCATACCATATTGAAGTTTTTTTTCTGGTTTTTGCAAACTTAGCTTAAGAGTCAAAGGATTCGTATAACTAAGGTGCGCCATTAGTGCATGAAGATGTCAGACAGACTAACATATTATTATATTATAACATACTGTTATTTACCGTACGAATACTTTGAAGATAGTGTTCATACTCACAGCACTGAAGACTTAAGATGTTCCAATGCGTATAGTAAGTATAGTAAGTAATGGAAATAGTAATCCAGGTGCAGTAGCAGACCTATGGAATAAAAGCTTTTCAAAAACATCAATGTATTTATGAATTATTTTACTCACTCTCCTGACCGCTGATGCCAAACTTTTTTGATTGTTCGCGGAGTCGCAGCTGTGTGTCGTTCAAAAACATAATTTATATCATATTGAAGTTCATTGTTGGAAGTTAGTCTTCCGGTGGGTATTCTGTACCGAGAAGCCTTATTTTAAAAATGGTAAACTATCAAACGATAAGTTTCTGTCGCTATATTGACCTATTCAAATACACAAGGACAAGAAATAATAATTTCTCCGTAAAATTGACCTTTCAAACGTATAGTAGTCGAGCCGGACCTCATTTCCATATGCCGGTACTCCAAATGCTGATCTATCAGGAGCCAGACATTCAATATCGACCGGTCCAGCCAACCGCTGAATCATGTCGCTTTGTGCTGTACGGACCGTCCGTCGAACCAGACGAAATTAAACTTTTTTGAGTATAAAGGCAGAAACGAAAAAGTAGGTCGCTTTATGTTAAGTGGTCTTAGCATATGAAAATTCATACCTCTGTCTACATAATATGAAATGTTAAAGACTGTCTGCGATTCTAAGATTGCATTGTAATTCCTGAGTGCTACGAATATGATAGTACTTAGTGATGATCAGAAGTACTAAATCTTATTGATTGTTTCGAAAAAAGGACGTCGCACCGTCGTCGCCGTCACGTCACCTCACATCACGGCTTCTTATTAAAGATAAACATAATTATAGGATGGCAATTGGCAGACCTCATCAACCAAGCCCCATGTAACATGTTTTACGATAAGAACCCAGAAATTGAGCCTGAATTGTTTGGTCAAACAGATACCTAGCTGATTTAATTGCGTCTGCACGCAAAGTTCTTGAAGATTTTGGACTTTGGTTTAAAGAAAAATAAATAATCCCTTGGTAAGTATTAGTGAACCAACCAAGGTGAAAGTGTCTGTGCAGTTATACCACTTTGATAACAAAACTAATCCACGTTCACTTCAAATGTCTAGACTTTTACCAACTCAAAGATGAAAGTGGTGCAATCGAAATAAATCCACGTGGATCCCTTCCATGAACAAACGAACAGCTGACGCTGACGGGACCTCATTACCATGCCCTGGTGCACATGCGTCAGGAACCAGACTAAACCAACCGACCGCGATAAGTGATAAGTGTTGTCCACACCTAACATTCTTATTTTATTTTTTGGACAATTTTTTTTATTTTTGTTTTTCAATAATGTGGCATCAAAAAATACATGCAAGCCTAAATTTTCACCCTTCTATAAAAAATAAGAGAAAAATTTTCGGGAAAAAACTCAAATTATTTTCTTATTTCACCGTCAAAAGCACTTTAGGTAGTGAAATAATGACAGTTATATGTATTTTAGTTGAAATTGAGAAAAAAATAAGAGAAAAATTTTTGGTGACAATACTCAAATTATTTTCTTATTTCGCCGTCAAACTCACTCTAGGCAGTGTAACTATGATAGTTATATGTATTTTAGTTGAAATTGAGAAAAAATAAGAAAAAAATCTTCAGGGAAATAATTCAAATTATTTTTTCATTTCGCCGTCAAACTCGCTCTAGGCAGTGCAACTATGAAAGTTATATGTATTTTAGTTGAAATTGAGAAAAAATACGAGAAAAATGTTTGGGGAAAAAACACAAATTATTTTCTTATCTCGCCGTCAAACGCACTCTAGGCAGTGGAACTATCATAGTTATATGTATTTTAGTTGAAATTGAGAAAAAATAAGAGAAAAATTTTTTAAGGAAAAAAACTCAAATTATTTTCTTGTTTCGCCGTCGAACTCACTCTAGGCAGTGTAATTATGATAGTTATTGCATTTTAGTTGAAACTGAGAAAAAATAAGAAAAAAATCTTCAGGGAAAGAACTCAAATTATTTTTTCATTTCGCCGTCAAACTCGCTCTTGGCAGTGCAACTATGAAAGTTATATTATGTATTTTAGTTGAAATTGAGAAAAAATAAGAGAAAATTTTTTGGGGACAAAACTCAAATTATTTTCTTATTTCGCCGACAAACGCACTCTAGGCAGTGTAACTATGAGAGTTATAATTATGTATTTTAGTTGAAATTGAAAAAAAATAATAGAAAAATTTTCGGGGAGAAACTCAAATTATTTTCTTATTTCGCCGTCAAACTCACTCTAGGCAGTGTAACTATGATAGAACTATATATTATGTATTTTAGTTGAAATTGAGATAAAATAAAAGAGAAATTTTCGGGGAAAATCTCAAATTTATTTCTTATTTCGCCGTCAAACTCACTCTAGGCAGTGTAAGTTACTTATAATATGGCAAAACAACGTTTGTGTGGTCAACTAGTAATACATGTTATTATAGATGTTTAGATATTCGATCTTTTAATATTTTATGCCACTTTGAGCATCCCTTATGTTCAATTACGCCTTAATTCCATATTTTCTCCACTGTTCACACACCGACCGCTGAATCACTGCTTGCTTTACGGTCTGTTAAGCCATTGACCAGCCGAAATTGGACTTGGGAGAAACCGAAATCGCTGACCTACTATCCTTGAATAATACCTATCACTTTATTAGATTACGAGTATGTGAATGTTTGTAAGGATGAAGTTGATGTGATGTTTGTCAGCTTTTCACGTAGAAGAGGGTGGACGAATTCAGATGAGATTGGTTCACAGTTGGTTGGGAATTTTTATAATATGGGTTCAAATCACAGATAGTTTCCAGAGGAAATGGGTAGTAAACCAGCATGTAGACTTCTGATAATGAGCAGGTTAGGCATCCATGGACATTAGATTTCACATAATACATTCAGAACAACAATACACATGAAGAACAAGCTGCTACACAACGGGATGTTAGTGTATGAATTCACAATAAACGTTTAGTCGTCCTACATGGCATCTCTTTATCTACATTCTGATAATCTTTTTAGGTGTTAGAGCCATAATAGCTTCTTAACCCATCGTAAAGCAGTCTTCATTTCTTTATTACATCTGAAGATATGGTTGCTGGAGTGTTCGTTTGAGATGAACATCTTCGTCCTCATGAATAGCAAAGCATCTGAATTGAACCTCAGATAAACTTACTTCTCTGTTTGATTTTGAATGTGGTTGTTCATGGGCTGCAGCGACCACTTAACACCAGGTGACCTACATGCTCGTTTGCTACTTAATAACTATATAAAATAATCATTTGACGGCATATTTCATGATTAAGATGAGAGTCACCGCTCAGTCAACAATTTTCATAATTTTTCTTTTCTCCTTTTTCCTATCCTATATTATCTTTAGATTAAGAAATTATAATAATTATGATCTATTTATCATCACTTTTTTACCTATTTTATAATACCTATAATATGGGTAAAAATAAAGAATTTAATAAATAATAAATAAATTGTCCTAGTTACCAGGTGTGTTTACACCTCGAAAATCCGTAGGATATGTGTTGCATTTAATTAATTGGCTGGATAAACAAATACTTTGTTTCACGTCTTTCATCCCTCCGTTTGTATATTTCGAGCGTACCCTTACACGATCCGGGCTTTAAAGATTTATGAAATAATCTGTCTTCAAAACGATCCGCGTAACGAGGGTTGGTCCCTTTTCAATTTCCAACAAAGATCCGCCAAGGAAATTATTAAGAACTCTGAAATATACATTGAATATATTTTACTTCAGTCTGTACCCAAGGGACTGTAGGTACTCGAATGGCCATGGAGAGAGGGCCCGGGACCGGGTGGAGTGGCATCATTTTATAACGTCGACGGAACTCTACTAACGTCGTGTCTTTCAAGATACAGTTTTAAGCCTCTTCATTGCCATCGACATAAGACATCGAACTAAAAATATTCCCATAATAATTCTTCTATGATGTAAAAAAGTTTGACCTTCTCCATTCCTAGCTGAGGGTTCTACAGGGTGCTTACCTGGGTTGTATGTTCCAAGATACATAATTTCCAAAATACAAGAAGATACATAATACATCAGGCACTTCGTTGCCAAGAGACATCGAACTATAAATATTCCCATTATAATTCATCTCTTCTCTAAAAATAGTTTGACCTTCTCCATTCCTATTGAAGGGTTCTCCAGGGTTCTTCCCTGGGTTGTACCTTTCAAGCTGCACGTTTGAGCCACTTCGTTGCCACGAGACGTCGAGAGTCTCTCCACTGTAGAGCGCACCTTTTGAATTATACTTCACTAGTAGAGCCAGTTGAACTAGTTTGAGCCAACGGCTTTCCTCTCATTTACCTTAATGGTGAATGCTTATTGCTCATCTCATGATCGTTTTATGTTTTTGTTAAGTATTTAAAATTTATCTCTTGATATGTCATGTATATCATAATTATACTATGTCATTGTTGTGATAGAGTGACGTTGTCACTGGCTTGAATGTGGATAATTTAATAATAATCCAACACTGGACTGCCGACCTAAACAATACGTTAACTGGAAATTATGGGATTCAAAGGGCCCAGTATTGAGCAATTTGGTGTAGATTGCGGGAGGCCAGTGGAATACGATGGGCTAAAAGAAATGAAGGAAGGAATGGATAAATTATTGATTTTATTTTGCTTTTAAATTTTTGTAGTTATTTCGCATACATTATTAAAATCAGGTGACCTGTATAGGTTCCCACAAAAAAATATTCATTAGCTTTAACATAATAATAGAATAGAATGTAAAAATAGAACAGTAACTATGATTAAAGTACCCTGATACCAAAATTTTAAACGCTAGGCTTTCTAGTTTCGTCAAAAGTATACCTATTATTACTCTACTCAAAATAGTTTGACCATTTCTATCGCTACGCAAAGGGTTCTTCAGGGTTCTTCCCTGGGTTGTATGTACCACTTCGTTGCCATGAGAAGTTAACAACCTCTCCACTGTAAAGCACACCTTTTGAATTGTACTTCAGCCTGTATTCAACTAGTTTAAGCCAAAGGGTTTTTTTGATATTTTAAAATGAAAAAAATCTATTATTTTCTGAAAGAAGCCTGAGTAGCAAATTTTTGTGAGGATTCCGTGACTAAATGGCAAATAAATTTTTTAAGGAGGGAAAATGAAAATCATAGAAAATATATTTATTTTCTAATGAACGTTTTTTTTTTTTTTAATTTATTAATGTACACAAAATAATGGTAGGAAACATAATGGATTGAAAATAGCGTACAAGGGCACTGCTTATCCCATACTGGGATCTCTTACAGCAGACCCGCAAAAGGATACTTGAAAGATTGAGGCAAACTTAGTGCACACTAAAAGATTAAAATACAATCAAAATGTAATAAGAAAGATAATACAGGAATATATACATAGATATATACATACTATAAATACATACATAAATATATACATATAATATAATAATATATAATTAAATAAATACTGTAAACAATATATACATTAAGAAGAGCGAAGAAAGAAATCTTTAATATGCTTCTTAAAGATGTCGATAGACTTAGCTTCTCTTATGCTTGCTGGAAGTGAGTTCCACAACCTAACTGCATGAACAGTGAACGTTTCTTTTCAAACGAGATTAATGTAAGAAATAAGACAACCTTCCATTAATTAGAAGACTCAATCATTGTAAAGATATTTGTAATTCTGTGAGGGGTTAGGTTCTTTTTAAAAAACTTCTATTGAAAAAATTCATATTTCAGTTTTATATAGAGATCTATAAAATGTCAGGTAAATGTCACGAAGAACGGCATTTGAAGCAGCCTAGCTGGTATAAAAATTCTGCAGTGTGGGTTTATAAGTGGTTATAAATTATAATATATTCAGTTTATTTCTGGTTTCAAACCAGCGCAGTTGATTTGGTTCTCAGAATTTTTTACATAATATCTAGCTGACCGGGCAAGTTCTTTTAATAGCAATACAAACCCAAATAATAGAAGTCCTATCTGAGGTTGCATTTATTTCTGATTTACGTGTGTAGTAGCGGCATTGCTAAGACTCACTGGGTACTGAAAGCCGTATGTGTGGGGTGTCCCAAAATATTTATTTGCATATCTACACTACTCATATTATCTAACTTTATGAAGTTTGGGACTCATAGTTTACCTAGCCTTCATGGTTACTACGTACAAATATTGAATCTCACAGATAAAATTTTAAATTCGACGTGGACGAACTACCAAAATCGAGTAGACAACAAAACTTATTTTGACTCTTAGAACTTAACCCTGCGAGTGCTCCACTGAACACGTGACCTACATTCACTCGCGAGATCGCTTACACCTCGCTTCGGACATTAGAATCGATCCCATATAATACACAAAGGCTCTAAGTGCTTTCCCGTGCACGCAACATACGCCCTTGCCGCTTGGTTTCCTTTCAAAGAAATATTATTGACTAAATTGATTCCATTTAGGTTATTTATTGCTTGAGATTCGTGCGCCTTTTATGGGTTATTCTATTACGTGATTTTGGTGTAAGTGTTGTGTTTGGAGTACCTACTACGCTTATTTTATTTTTCTTTAAGGGCTTTTGTTTGCGACTTTTATGTTATATGAAAGTTGCTACTTTCCTACTCCGTCCGCACAATGGTTAGTGGACATTTTATTACATAGTAGAACATGATCGTCAAAAGATTATCTCCTTCCGAAAGAGGTGCACTGACTACCTACCTCTGAGCCTAAAGTATTTATTCCAGTAATGCCAATGGTGTAGAAAACTTCAATAGCATACCCAAGATTTAGAATTCCTACCCTGAATGAATGACACCATCTTTTGTCAAGTGGTGGATGACTCTAGAAGTCTAGTGTCTTCTTACGTTTCATGGCCTATTAATAATACAGGCCTTTGAATGGAGTTGTCCTAAATGGCAACACGTGACATGCGTCAAATGTTGTTGACGTTGTCGTATGTACGACAAAATTGACACAAGCGACCGATTTTTTCGTCACAATTTGGGCAAGGGGTAAGAGGTTTAAATAGATTATTTTAACGCCACGGAATAAAAGATTGAAAGGGTTGCGCGTTTCGCATTGATTTGGGGTTGTTTAGAATATAGGTCACGTAGGGCTGCATCCGTCACTGTAATGTTTTGTAAAATGGACGCAAGCAGGAAATTACACGGGCCGATTGAAGACTAAATTTATCTTGTAAGGAATTTGCTTTTGAATTTACCAGTTAATTTGTAAATTGTTCATAAAATACGAAATTGCACGCCTTATAACGCTGATTATGCTAAAAAAATATTTTGTTAATTTACCTGAATTTACTAGTAAATATAAACAAACTGGTAATTAAAAAAGTGCACGCTTCATAACGTTGGTTAAATTAAAAATATATGTAGTTTACTATAAGTATCTGTGTGTGTGTGTGTGTCATTAAAATTTGTTGAACTACATTGAAAAAACTGTTTAGATTTTCAATTAGAAGATTTCACTCACACTTACCTACCTGAATTGATTGTTTGGAAGAGATCACTCGTAGTGATAAGACTGCCAATTTTGTTATTTCCTTTTTAGTTTATGTTTTCTTATAAACTAACTTTGTATACCTACATGTGTGCACAATAAACAAAATTATTTACCAAGTGATTTATTTCATTTTTTCAGAGTGGTGGAGTAATGTTCTCGCCGTTGGGACGTCTTCGTGTAGCGCAGGCTGTTAGGAAACAAGTGACTATGGTGAATATAGCATTTAAAACTATAATTTAAGTGGTGATTTTATTTAGTGGAGTTATAGCTTCTTCTTCTTAGCTCTTCGTAGTCTAAGGCTGGACATGGGCCTCCCCTAATTAAATAAGGATTGTGGCAAATATGATTAAATAAAAGCCACACTAAGCTTAAATATTTCAGTACTGTAAGTGCCGTAGTGTACTAATACCCCTTGCAGTCAATTGGTGTTCCTCAAGGCATAATTCTCAGTCTAGTAAAACATTGTCTTTATAAAAAGAAGTAAGTTATCTGTAACGACGTTAAGTCTAAATTATTTTACTCCAATGGTAAGTTACTATAAAACAATTTTAGAAGCTATATTAAATCGTTTTATTACAGTCAAAACAAATTTAAGAAAACACCAAGACAATACATCTGTTAATTTCTTATTGGACTTTAAGCGTGATTTTTTAAGTGTATTTAAATTAAAATTCTATTTATCTACAGATGAGCCAACTGCCAGTGCTAAGTTCAGAGGCAGCACCCCTTCAGGCGCCGCTGTGCTACCAGTTGCTCTGTGCGCCGCCCATCGCGCCGCTGCAAGCCTGCGCGCCTTGCGAGATACCTCCGCCGCCCTACGCAGTTTATCCGCTTCCATTTGACAGTATGTATCTCACTTTTAATTTTTATTATTACAAAAACTCTTTTAAAAGGAATGATAAAGAAGGTGATATTAGGAAATAGATTTTATCGTGATGTTGGAATGTAATGTGGTCATTCAAAGGTTAATGTGGTTAAAACCGGTGATAACCCAGTAGCTAAGAATTAAACCTCTCAGTCGAGGGGTCGAAGGAAAATATCGCGTGGAAACCTGCATGCCTAAGAGTTCACAAAATGTTTTCAAAGGCATGTGAAGTCCACCAACCCGCACTAGGCCAGCGTGGTGGACAAAGGCCTAAATCCTTCTCATTGTGAGAGAAGACCCGATCCTGTAATGGGTTATAAAAGAGTAAAAACAACAATGTGGTTATTAGAATTTCAGATAACAATTGAGCAACGCAACCAATCCCAACCATTTTTCATTGGGTGGTTTCATATGCTTGTTTGCTAATCTAATATTTAAATAGGTGTCGAATAAAACATCTGGTCCTTTTTCAGCGACTCCTGCAATCTACGGCCCACCAGCTCAGTACACGTTGGTGCCAGCACCATACAGCACTGCTTGCTGCGAACCCACCTGCTGTGCTCCCTTGGACAAGCAACCCCGGGTCCACCCCCCGCCTCCACTCCATCCGGCCTTCATCTATTGAAGCTATTGATTTTATTATTTCAGGAAAGGATAACCTCCCTTCCATTTTTATTCTGCTCCTCTCTATCAAAACTCAGAGGAATTTTAGTATGCATTTGGAGAAATATTGCTTTAATATCTAAAATGTACAAGCTTGCTTTGGAATACAAAGGAATTTAGTATGTATCATATCTACTTCATATTGTATGTATGAAGCTAATTCTAAGTCATCGGTGTCGAATCCAATATTTATTTGTGCAGGATGCTATTACAGTTCTTAGTTTATAATTTTATCAGTATCTCTTGTAATAGTGGTAAATGATTAAGGCTTATTTCTTTCTTTAGTGTCCGAAATTTACCTTTGCTTTTCATTTTATTTTTAAAACTATCTAAGTCGCAATTTCGGGCCTCTTGGCACTAAAACTCAAAAAATAAATGTGGCCCAATTGATCAAATATTGTATTTTATCATGAATTTTTCCAAAAAGATCTCATGATCATACATCTTGTACTTTTAACTTTTTGATTGAATGTATGTATAATAATATATAAAGAACTTCTATCATTTAAAATGTCTGCCGTATGGCGGTTCTGCCATAAGGCCTATTTTATTTACTCCTTTATTGTTATTGATGTCTGTTAAAAATTAATCGTATTTATCTAGATATTCTACTTGTAAAATGTTATTGATATAATATTATCATCTAGTTGTAAAAATTTCTTTAAGACCATTCCTTTGCTCGAGTCTTCCATCTATCCATGCTCAATCAACTATGAACAGTAAGATTTTGTAAGGAAAATGCTTCAAATAAAGTTTAAGTAATAAATATTATTATTATTATATTTGGAATTCATGTATTTCGTAAAAAAAAAAAAATTATTCAATAAAATTAATTGTGGTAATTGGAAAACACAACAAACTTCACTCTCCCAATTATCTTTTAAGTTTTCTATCTCCATATTTGGTACTTTTATTAGGCCACTTCGATTTGTAATTTAAAAATCAAGTATTTTCCTTACAAAATCCGTCTTTTCTCCGCTATAATTATAAAAATATGCTACAGGATCTGCTAATGTGTGACCAAGTCAAACAACTTCGAATACGGCAAGGAACGTTTTCAGGTGATGCATGAAGTGTTCAAGATATTAGACTCTTGTCTATTTGGGCGTGTTTTTGACGATTTTGTCTATAATATCTGGTTGTACCTATCTCTTATTTATATAGATTAATATAAGTATTATAACCTTCGAAGGTGAATGTAAGGGCTGATTTACATTCTTCATGTTTTATGCTCCTCTCGGAAATGTTCTCGAAATCGCTATCCATAGATAATAAACTGGTATACTCTATAACGGTATAGATGATAAAGAATTATATATTTCGAAGTAAATCAGCCTTTTGTAAAGATGTGCATTCGTGCTATCATTACATTAAGAAGTATATTATTATGAATGATTCAAATTGTTTTTGTAGAAGAAGGATTAAAGTCAGTAACAGTCTGCTTTTTACTTACAAACTTATTAGTTATTTACTACAATGACGTTAAAATGGGTTAGTACAACTAGCAGAAATGATGAGGTCTTGATTGAATTGTTGATATAAAATTGACACATCGGTATACGCAAAAACAAAGTAATTGCAGAAACAAAATCATCAACGAATTTGATATTGCCAAACACTACACAAGGGAAGTGTGTTATGTTTAAGTTAAATGTATTGATTTCTTCTAACCACATTTTGCAAAGCAGTTTGAAACATTCATTATTATAATTATTAGAATAAATAACAATGTGCTTTGGGAGCACAACGAAGTATTAGCACAAAATGCATAAGCTGCTAGTCATTAGAAAACATTACCTCGAAATAAAAGACAAATACGATTTATTAATGTCGCTTGTTATCCTTTAAAAGGAATTATTTAGTTTTCATCCATAGATCGGTAAGGTTAATTTGTTGCTCTAAGGCGTAGAGAAAGAGAGTACATATTTTTTAAATATTTTAGTTGTAATTGTTGCAATTGACAATTTTTAAACCTGGGTCCAAGATGTAAGTAAGGATTGGGAATTTCGAAAACTTGATCTTGGATTTTATCTATACCACAGTATTTCCTTTGAGACAAGATTTCAAAATTCTCGATTCTGTTACTGTTGAACTGTTATCTTGGATTTAGCAAGTAGATGGAGTACACTAACTTTGTGACGCGCAATAATAATATGTCTAATGAATTGTTATAGTATATATTCGATATATTTTCAATATTATATTATTAGTCTAATGCGATTAAATGCCTATATTCGTAGATTTTTTCAGAATCGTCATCAAATGTATCATTGTCAGGTATTATTCGAAACTATTATCTGTTATGTAGTTGTATAGATTCTTATTCACTACAAATGTAATGAAATGAAATGAAATGAAATGAAATGAAAATCATTTATTTGCACGAATATGGGTTAGTTATTGGTTTTACAGGGCATTTTGATCAATCCATATTCACCTTCTCAGGTATGCAAATTAAGAAGTTATATAATAGTTGAATAATTTAAAAATAAAATAAAACTAACTGAACTTATAACTAATACATAATTTAATTGACAAGTTTGTATAATAATTCATTTGTCAGTTTAGCATACTACATTTATTATTTTTATTATTTCGCCAAACTGCCAATGCATTGTGAAAGATAGTTTAATAACCAATAAATTAAAGTCTATTCGGTGTTTTATGGAAAATATTAAAGAATATGATATATAAAACGTAAAACAATTATGGTATGATCCACAATTTAGAAAAAATGCTGATTTTAGACAATCGTATGGTCAATAATTAACCAGCAGTCTTCTTGAGGTCACAACTAATATCAAAAAATCGGAGCATCGCAATATATTTTATTAAAATGTGCAATAAATATAAAATTTGATATACTTTCTCGTTTATATATAAATCAGTATTCTTCCTTCATCCAAAATAATTAAAGGTCTTGTTCAACAAAGTATCTTAATAAAACGCATACTGTGTTCGTTTGCCTCGAAATTATATTTGTCCTGTCATGGTAGTGATGATATTTGTAATAAACAAGAAAAATAAGCAAAAAAAGTTTGTCGAGATGTGATATGATATGCAAAGTACAGTTATTAGAAGTGGCCACAATCCTATAAATATTAAATTTTAGTCTCTAATTGTTGTTAATTCAATAATAGGACCAATACTCAAATTAATATAAACGAGATTGTGTCCGTATCATATTAAGGATGTGTTTTATTTTAGGAGAATATAAAATGTAATTTTTCGGGTAGAAATGGTAAAGATCAGTTAGTTATTAAAATGTACCTTTAGTTTTAATTGGTTAACATCAAACAAATTGTCATGACTATGAAGTGAAAACCTGTAAATGAGATCAGTAGAAGTCTGTACGCCCCAGAATCGAAACTAGATGGACTCATTTACAACCAAGCTATAAAAATTAATTAACAATATAACGTTCTTATTTATTAAAAAAAATTATTACTTTTATTTATCACTATTAACTTAAATTTTTAATTCACCAGTGATTACCTAATTGGAAGTAAACATAATAATAAAAAATATTTTAAAATCGCTGCCTTCTTTGCGTATTAAAAATAGAACTACAAAAACTTCATAAATCATTGGAATAAGTAAAAAATAATTTAATTATGATTTAGGCTGCAAAAACAAAACGTAACAATCATAATAAAGTAGATTCTAAAACAAGTGATGAACTTGTAAATATTCAAATAATTATATCATTCTAGGTGTTATTGTCGTTTTTATAATAATATAACGTTAATATTTTAAATCTGGGTGTTTTCACTTACACTACTTTTCTGCCTCTAAATGTATGTGCTTATAAAGTTATAAATGTGCAATAGTCTTGTGAAATTGTCATTTATGCCATTCTACTCTATTCAATGGTATTTAGTCTGATGTATTTGTAAAATGTATGTCTATACGACTAGTATTACTGAAATGCTGTCAATTTGTCGTCTTGTATCTGTAATACATATTATTATATTACTAGCTTTTAAGACTAGCATATGTGTATTTGCTTTGCTCAAATCTGTAACATTCTAGATTTCAGTGGTTCAATTGAAATATTAAGGGTTTTCGTGTACAATTATAATTTTTTTTTCTTATTGTCTTCAATATTTTTTATTGCACTGATACATCGTTACATTTATTTCATTTCATATTTTATATCTATTTGATAAATCTATGCTGATTTAGTTTTTACGTGTCAAGCTACATTATAATCAGTTTTAAATTTAAATCTTTAAAAATTTAACAAAATTTATTTATTTACTATTTAATAAGGAGAAATTATTTGTCCATCACAACTATTAAACTCATAATATTAGAAGATTAATCAAAAACGTAAAGTGAAATAAGAAAAGACACTGATTGGACTTATTTATTTTAATTTTAAACTAGTTAAGTCATATACGTAGCGAATAATTTAAATTATAATGATTAACTTTAGTTACGCTTATTTTAGGATGTAATTTACTATAAGTTTAGGTTATGGAATTAGTATACTTTATTTTTGGTTTATCAAAATTAATGGTTATCTGTAATTATAAATTGAATGTGAGATTAATACTGCCACTTGTTAAATATTTGATAGTTATGTATCATGTCGATGTAACTTATAGAGAAATTTATTTATTTAGATTTTCAGTATAGTCTTAACTTTCATACACACGCGAAAATATAAAAACGCAACATCAATAAAACTTAGCTGAATTTTGAGGATTGAGAGAAAATCCTCTACGATGGTAATAACAAGACTTACACGGATTGTGGAAGAACATTATAAACAGATTGACTGGGAAATTCCTAAGCACTTAAGTGTTACTTGAGGCTTCCACCATAATATGTGTTATCCTCAAAAGTGAAATGGCATTCAGAATAATTTAATTTCTTAAACATTCAAGTAAATATTCTTCTCTTCAAATCTCTTCACTCCCAAAAGTTGGTTATTGTCAGAGAACTTTTATGTTATTTATATTTCGACAATCATTGATTATTATTTTCAGCTTGTTTACAATAAATCAAATAACATCGCTGATTCCAGTCTGTGTAATTATTCTCTTAAATTTAATTTCTGCTTTTAGTCAGAGGTTTTCAGGATTTAAATTTTTTGTTGACATTCATGATTAGCATTAAAATTGTATCCGTCTGCAGTTCACGACTCGTTATCTACAGGGACAGAGACAATATTGTCGCATTGTTAGAGAATGTTTGATTCAGTAGATTTGTTATAAGGAGTAGGCCTGTCGATATCTTAGTGTTGGTCACTTTACCAATCCCCTTCGATGACATCCGAATTAACGTTTCCAAATCGATGAATGGTTGATGATTAGAGTAAGTAATGAATGATGGTGACGCTCTTTATTAATTTTTTTTCCTTTGAAAATGAAATAATGAAATATACGTTTTTTATCTGAAATTTACAAGTGGAGTGGGAGTGGGAGAGAGTGGGAGAATAAGAAGGAAAAGAATTAGAAGCCATTAGAGATAAAAAAAATTACGATACATGATAACTAATTTATAAAACAAAATACAGAAGTGACGTACAAGCTAATAAAAATAATAAAGATAATTTTTGAAACTGATGATGAAAAAAACACATGAATGGTGTCACGTCTTAGAAAATGTCAAAAGATTAATCAGTTTTTGCTGCTACCAAATGTAATATTGTAGAAAGTCAGAAAGTTAAATTATATTTCAATAAATAAATGAAACAAGAAGTTAGCTGTCACTTTTAAAAGAGATTTTGAAGTTGTGATCATAACACATTGTCATGCATAAAATTCATTTCGCTTCACATTATTCTTATTCTGTTACTTTTTTATTTGTCCCTTGTTTAATATTATCTATCCGTTACAAATTCTTACTATTGCCTTTTAGCATTATAGATTTAAATCGGCGTTTCAAAACGAAAGAATTCAATCGGTAGATAGACTAACAAATCTATAAAAATACTATCATAAAATTCTAAATCATCCAGTATCACATTGCCTCTGTCAAATTTATGCAATGTGGGCATTCATCCACAAACCCTGTACCTAAATGTTGACGACAATTTTGATAGTCGTTAATCCAATTAAAAATATTCCAGTTTGATAATTCATTGGGTATCGATAATTAAAAAAGGCCAAATATCTCGAAGTAATATCTATTACTATTAATGCCCCGAACATGAACACTATTATCAAGGTATTCGTATAGTTAACGTCTGTCATTAGTACGGGAAGATGTCAGATAGACGTTTACCGTACGAATACTTTGACAATGGCGTTCATGCTTACGGCACCGGTCAAATCTACCGATTAATTCTTTGGTTCACGCCTTATCTCAAACGATATGAGCTAGTAACGTGTCTTGAACGTATATCATTATCAGCTACGTAACGCCGATATCATTAAACGCTTATCGTTAACTATAATTGTCAGTAGTATGTAATCGTTTGTACTTCTATGTGAGACATCGGGGAATCTATGTCCTGTCAGTTACATTTTTGATATCTTTACAAATTTATAGTCCAATTTTCCGTTACGATAGGTTTACCTTTTTAGAGGTTGAATTTGTATGACGATATAATTTTGTTGATTGTGAAGATGTTTCATAGTAGTATTTTAAACTGTTGACTACTTTTAAGAAACTTCCTTAGAACGCTACGCATACAGGCTTTTGAAAGACCATAAATAAAGTTAATATTAATTGTACGGGTTGTAAAGGTATTTCACTGATTTGTTAAGAGCTTTCTGTATCATTATTTGATATTTGGCAGATGACAAGTTGTTTTTCAATTTTGTTGGACTAATAAAATTAAATCTGTTAACTTTAATTTTTAGTCACCTACACTCTATATTTCTCAAATTTTAAGGTTTTAGCCTCTTCTTCTTATAATATCTGTGATTCAGATCCTAATAAAATTATAATGATGTATCTAGAAAACTTAGTTACCACTGAACCGTCTTAAATTTGAGTAACAATGTCACAAATCAATTTTAAATATAAGGTGCAGACCAAAAGTTACCGACTCGCCATTTAATATATATTTTTTTCTAACAAATAGTTTTATAAATTACCTGTAAGTCATTTGCGTAGTGACGTTACTTTCCTTGTTTAAACATCAGTAGAGATCGTGATTTCGATTTTTACTTCTATTTCATTATTACTTTAGAATAATGATTCCGTAATGTCTACAGAGTAATTTTCCATTTTTCGATATTTTGTTCATTATTATCTTTTGTCAATCTCAATTAAGTACCTACATTTGGTTATGATAAAGATTGTGCTTCATAACAAATCCGTGAAATACTTCTTAAGATCTGATGATCATAATAAAGTGAGCAGGAAACGTATAATTAAGCTATATTCTATTTCTAGTAGTTGAATATATACGTAATTACGATTCTATTCTATACTATGTGTGTTTTAGAAGACTTAAAATATCTCGTGACTTCGCTGCTAAATTATATTCCAATATGTATGTATTTCTGTGTAAGTGAATTAGTGTTCTTCCTTACGAAGAATAAACACAAGTGAATAATAATTGTTGTAGGTCATAAGTACACAGTCGCTCGTTATGAAGTCAAGTTTATTTTATTAAAGTGATCGTGAAGTCATTGCGCACATAATAATTAATAATATACGAATTAGAATTATTAATAAGTCAAATATTTTCTATCAATATAAACATTGTATTACAGTCATCGAATGTATGTAGGTGGTTGTTACTTGTTGCTGATAATATTATTATAAACAAATTACTGTCTAGTTATTATATGTGATATTGTTATTGGAGTAATAGATATTTTAACGCTAATAAAGATAATTATTATTAATTCTATATTCTCCTTGTTGACTTGTGTAATAAATGTAATTCTCTTAAGACGTATTTTAAGGAATTTTATGGTCGTTGTATTATTCAGTTCATACACAACCTATTGCAAGACAGTAAGAATTATTGTTATTGTTTATTTTTAATATTAATTATTCGCCATTTGCATAAGACAAGAAAATGAGTTTATAAAATTTTAAGATAAATCATTTATTTTGGAATATTTATTGCCTGTTGATTTTTGATAGTTTGATGCAGTTTGAACTTTTCAAACTTGACGAATGTTGCCTCTTACGTTCAATATACTGCGGCTATGCCTTCTTTGGATTGAAAAGTATTATTCGATTATTGTTCTTACTTAATCAAATCTTAAAAATCCTCACAAAGTTGTCAAACTCTTCATCTTCTTCCTTCCCATTTATGTATTTAACAACAGAATATGTAGAAAGAAACATTTATAATTAAGTATCTTTATTGCAATTATTTTTCTCTGTACTTGTTCATTTCTTGATTTCATTTTATTTTTAAGTATAAATATAGGCTTTTTATTATGAAATAGTTTTATTATTATAAATTGTATTGTTATATATTTTCTAAATTTCATTATTAATTTATATCTGTGTATTTATTATCTTCTTTTCATTTTCAATAAGTTATCCAGAATTGTGAAAATTATTTTTTTTATTTTTTATTAGTAATAATAAACCTTTACTAAAGTCACTTGACTAAAAGACAACATAATATCCTTTGCGTCTGTCAGTTCAGTAGAGTACAGTGAGTATGTCAGTTCCATAATTATGGTACCTTTTCAGTCTAGTGAAGGCTAAGTCACCCAGACCAGTCCATATCACTGGAGAAAACATCTTATAGTATAGAAATAAGTACAATAAATAATAATAAAGCAATAACGAATAATTATAATCGATAAGTCGCGTGTAATAAAAATAATCGTAAAAGTTTTGCGTTTTATTTGACAACCCTATCACCCACCATTAACTTAATTTGGAATCCTATTACTATTAAATTATAAATGCGAAAGTTTGTGATCAATGGATGGATGTTTGTCACTCTTTAACGCAATAACGGCTGAACAGATTTGGATGAAATTTGGTACACAGATAGATTATAGCGTTAGACATAATGACGTTGACAGATTGACGTTTACCGTACAAATACTCTATCCTCTTGAGTAGCAAAGCACTCGCATATAACCTAAGATAAGATTTTCTTCTCTATTTGACGTTGGATCCCGGCGTAGGGCTGCAGTGATTACTTAACATCGTGTGCATACACGAGTAATTTAGTAGCAAAAGGGCATCCTTTTGCTACTAAATTACTAAAGCTCCGGATTACTACGGCTCAAAAGGCTCAGAAATTTCAACCTATGTTTCATTGTCAATTCAGCGTTTCTTTATGCCTGCGGCTTCGTCCGCATATATTTTAGAACTTGGTCCAGGGAGGGATGAATAGTAGCCTATATTATTATTATAATCCAGGTTTTAGACTACGAGCATACCAAATTCTATCCAAATCAACTCAGCCGTTTTTGCGTGAAAGAGTAACAAATATCTGTAACTCATCCTCACAAACTTTCAAAATTACTAAATAGTATTCATATTAGGACGAAGAGCTACCCTGAGCTGGCTCTGTTGAAGATACCAAGCAACTAAATGTTTCTATAAAGTAGGAAATTTCTTTTATTTGCCGAACGAAACCTGCCGGATCGATTGTGTGTTACCCATTAATAACGCACTACAAGGTCAGGTTTCCTCTCACAATGAAACGGGTCCTTAGTCCATCACGCTGGCCGTTGCTGGACTTCTGGTTGGTGGACTTCACATGCCTTTGAAAACATTTTGTTTTGAATAGACATGTAGATTAATGTTGTGATGTTTTCCTTCATCGTAACACCATTCGATATTTAATTTCATAATCGGATCAATTAGTTTAGGATAGATTCGCGTGTGAGGTATCCTAAATCGTTTAGGGCTGCAACCATCCAGCCAGAATAAATCGAAACAAGTCACGCATGCATCCCCTTGTAACGTACACTTGTTTCATCAATTCAGTTGCATGTAACATGTATCGTAACATGTTTAGCAGATAATCTCGAATGGGGCGAGGGGCACTTGGGTGGTTTCCGTCTAGTGTGTGTTGGTTAGCAATGATCCTCTCGTTTTAGGTGTAGTAGTGTAGCTTAACGTTGTATTGGCAGGTTTCTTGTTCTGTCAACCATTGACGACCTCAGTGGCGCAGTGGTTGACACCGGTGCGCTGCGCGGAGGGTCCTGGGTTCGATTCCCAGCAGAACGGAGATTTGAATGATGAATTTGAATTTCTGTTTCTGGTGTGGGTGTGTTGTGTTCTTGTGTTGTGTGTCCATGGCACCAACGACACAGGGAATCCTAGTGTGGGGCTATGAGTGTGAAGCGTTATTTATTTATTTATTTTTATACGACTGACTGGCCTGTTGGTGTAGTGGTTAGCGACCAACTACAACGCGGTTGTGGGTTCGATTCCCATCTAGGACAAATATTTGTGTGGTGAGAGCAAGTGTTTGTTTTGTGTCTAGGTGTAATTTATCTATATAAGTATGTATTTTAAAATGTATAATTATGTAGGTTTATCAGCTATCTGGTTACCAAAACACAAGCTCACAGCTTACTTTGGGATCAGAAAGCCATGTGTGAGTTGTCCCACAACATTTATAATTATTATTATGATTTATTTTTATTTATTTATTTATTTAACTAGCTTTTGCCAGCGACTTTATCCGCATGAAGAGAGACAAAGGCTGATTTTTAAAAATCCCTAAATACGTGTCCCCTTAAATGTGTTGGTGAATATAGATACCAAGTGTCAAGTAATCGTACCCTTGGTCTGAGTTTTAGCAGTTCCGAAACGAAACGCACACATACACAGCTTACCAGACGACAATGCAGTGTAATAACCAACAGAGGAAAAAGATTTTTAGAACAGTTAAAAATTAATAAAGCATTAGATAAATCATCAGAAAAATTGCTTTATTTTTAATTAACACTCTTTCAGTGTTTAATAATATTAATGAAACATAATAACCGTGAATTGACCGTAATGCACTGTAAAATTTCGTACTAATATTATCCCGTAGGTATTAAATATTCGTTAGTATTATAATGTCTAACGATAAGTATTCATATCTTTCACTCCATACATAATTCGATTTTAATTTTTTTAACTCCTCTAAAAATCTTTTACCTCTATTTGTTATTACACTGTGGACTCCTTGTGTGTGTAGTAGCGGTATTGCTAAAATTCAGACTAAGGATACTGGTGCTTAAAGCTTTATCTGTAACGCTAGTCTAATTCCGGAGCAATAAAGCGGATTAAACAGCAGTAAACAGCAGATAGAGGCGCGAGGCTGGTGCAGCGCCGCCGCGGCCGCAGTTGCCATCCATTGGACCACGTCCAGCCACACTGCCACCTACGAACCTGTGGATGCGCCATTTGTGATGCTTCATACTCGCGGTGATAGCCCAGTGGCTTAGAATTCGACCTCGAATCGAGGGGTCTGGGTTCGAATCCCAGTGGCACGCACCAATGACTTTGTAAAAAAGTTATGTGCGCTTTATAAAATTAAATATCACCTGCTGTTACGGTGAAGGAAAACATCGTGAGGAAACCTGCATGCCTGAGAGTTCACAAAAAAAAAATGTTCTCAAAGGTATGTGAAGTCCACCAACCCGCACTAGGCCAGCGTGGTGGACTAAGGTCTACATCCCTATCATTACGAGAAGGAGACCCGACCCCGTAGTGGGTCATTAATGGGTTACTGGCAATACTCAAAACTCACAGGCTTTGCCTTTTATCCATTGCTAGCTGTGCCCGCGACTTCCTAAAGTAGCCTAAGTCACTAAGTTATATCAGCTATCTGCCCGTGAAAGTCCCGTCAAAATAGGTCTAGCCGATCCAGAAATTAGCCCGAACAACAGACAGACAGACAGACAAAATTGTAAAAATGTTATTTAGCACGTTATTTTAGTTTACAGCGGTTATTTTTATGTTCCAAACAGACACCCTAATTTTATTTATCTGTATAGATGTAGGCCTAAGTACTGTAGTATTGTAGTATCATGGATTCGAATTGCAATCATTGACATTAGAGCAGCGATGTAAAGAAACCTTTGTGCTATCGTCATTTTTTAACTGAACAAAAACTTTTTTGCTAAATTCCATGCGGACGAAGTCGCGGGCATAGCTAGGCACAGACTTCACTATCAATGATTGCAGCAATAAGGTGGATCAAACAGAATTAAACAGGGGGGGGGGGAATAAAAACTATTTCAAACTAGTGATGGGCGGGCGTGATAGCAGTGGCGTGCATTGGAGGTAGGCATTGAAGATCTATTTAGTCGCGGGTACATCAAAATTTTTGTTTGACTTATATAATAACAATAAATAGGGGGAGAGTACGATTTCCGAGGCGCCAAGATTTGGCGATTGTTTCGGCATATTTCGACCATTATAAAAAGAAATAAATAGGTAGTGATTTGCTTGTCAAATAATGTAAGGTGACTCATGTTCCTACTGACATATTTGAATTATTTCCGATCCTGAGAGATGTGCACGGGTCAAGGAAGTGGTCGGTACTAGGCTAGGCTATTAGTACTACTAGCATAGATTTCACGCTCTTTGTTCTGGATAAGTCTTATAAAGCTAATGTGTTATCTGAAAGCGTTCGCCTAGCACGTCTATTTGGCCATGTAGTCGTTGGCTATGTAGTCAATTACTATAAAATAGCGGTGATAGCTCAGTGGCTTAGAATTCAACCTCGAATCAAGGGGTCCGGGGCCCGGGTCCGATCCGGGTGCGAATCCCAGTGGCACGCACCAATGACTTTGTGAAAAAGTTATGTGCGCTTTATAAAATTTAATATAGGTAGGTACGCTGTTACGGTGAAGGAATACATCACAAGGAAACCTGCACGCCTGAGAGTTCACAAAAAAATGTTCTCAAAGATATGTGAAGTCCACCATCCCGCAGTTGGCCAGGGTGGTGGACGGCGGCCTGCGTCCCTCTCATTGTGAAAGTAGACCCGACCCTGTAGTGGATCATTAATGGGTTACTGACAGGGCTTGCCAGTGCCTGACGTGGTTTTGGCCACCGTTCCTGATGACTATAAAAAGAAAAGCAGAATGAGAATTCGCTAAATAATTATGCCACATCCATCGTTTCTGTATTCCTACTCTCACAGGCGAATGGAGTCAGTCGCAAAAATTATTAGAGCAGCCCGACTACGCAATGTAAATTGTCAAAAATATTTTTAATTCATTGCGGTCACTACCCCGACTTTAGCCCAGTAAAGATTTTAACCTTTTTTAGCGGAAACTTTGTTACAACTGAAATCTTGTTTGTAATTTCAGCCTATTAAATAGGCCCTATTTGATAGAATCTGTAAACTAAAGTATAATTATAATTTACGAATAATAAGTAACCCTTTACCAACTGTCCACCAACCCGCAGTGGGCCAGCGTGGTGGACTAAGGCCTACATCCCTCTCATTACGAGAAGGAGACCTGACCCTGTCGTGGGTCATTAATGGGTTACTGGCTGGTTAGTAACCCTTCATGCTCATAGCGCCACACTAGGTTTCACTGTGTCATGGGTGCCATGGACACACACAATACAGCAACACACCTATGAACACACAAGACATAAACACACACCCGGATCAGATACAGAAATCTTAACTCATCATTCAAATCTCTGCTCCGCTGAGAATAGAATCCAGGACCCTCCATGCAGTGCACCGGCGTCTTTAACCACTGTGCCACTCAGGTAGTCAGGTATGATAATAAGTCAGAAATTATTGTTTACCTTAAACGATGACAGATGTGATGGCTAAGAATTCGGTTTTAAATCGAGAGTTCTGGTTTCGAATCCGGATCTCTAACACGCACCGATAACTTCTCTAAGTGATTATACAATTTTAAAATGTCACCTGCTGTATCGCTCGGAAAACATCGTAAAGAAGCCTACTCTGTATGTTTTCAAAGGCAAGTAATGTCCACCGATCGGACACTTTTATTCTTCAGTTTTTTCATGTGGACGAAATCGCGAGCAAAGTCTAGACCTTAATAAACCGCAAATTTAACCAAGTATTATTATTACCAAGTATTTGCTAGACTTGGCAACTTTAAGCGAAAACCAAAACCCTCCCTTGCTAGCCGTAGCTACCTAACCAGACTATCTCAAGCCTGATAAATAGGTTATGGACTAGATCTGATAGCGGCTGAAGGTCACGCCGTCTGCCAACTGGAGTTCGATGTATCAGCAACATTACACCAGATTCTGCAGATCGATGGTTTATAAATACTACAGATCGCCAAGGAGTCGAATTTCAACCATAATTTATTGAAATTTGAATTTGACACGTACCTAACGGAAAGTACATACATACACATCATGTTTGTCTATGTTAAAGTGATAAAACTTACGGTAGTATGCGCGGTGTGTTTTTTGATGAATTTCATCTATTTCATGTATTAATCACGAATTCAAATATTTTTAAAATATTTGAATTCGTGCATTCTTTCACATATTATGGACTTTAATTGTGCCAAATTTAACATATAAGAAAGAATAATTGAGTTCACTTGATGTTAAGTGGTCATTGCAGCCCATGGGGCGTTAAGCCTCAAATAGAGAAAAAAACCCTATCTGAGGTTGTATGGAGGCTTTGCTACTTATGAGTAGGTACTTAGATTTTCGCCTCAAATAAAGTATCCCCGGCAAGCATACCTCCCCAGCCGAAACACAAGACATGAAGGACATGCTGCTTTACGACGGGTTAAGGAACTGGGGGTGAGGTATCCGGGCGAGCTGCTATGGCTCTAAGACCTAAAACCCCGAGCTAGTTTCCATGGCTTTACAACCTTTTCACGCTTTTTTTCTTGCGCTTATTACAAAAATCTAAGCTTATTAAAAAAAATCAGAACACTTCTACGCTTAATCTCAGATTCGAATCCACCATGGTAACATAACATTACTTCTCGCTTTAACAAGCCTGCGATAACCCTAAACTGCCCCACCCGCTCTATCAATCAGTAGAGTAACGCAAATGTGAAAAAATAAAAAAGCCCGCGAGACGCTCGCACTCGCAATGGTGCGAAAGAGACAGGAAATAATAAATAGTAGAGTTAGACAAGGACGGCGATAGATCGACTAAATTATTGTATTATACATAATAATATTTGGGAGGTTCTGTATATACAAAAGTTTCAGATAAAACAGTATATGGGGGTAGGGTATATTTCTTTGCTTTTATTATAAACTTGCGTTACAATAATGAAATGTGCACATGATGTCAATATTAAAATCAGTCTTAGATCAGTTTTAGAGTTAATTCATATCAAACATAAAAAAGTGTAATCTGTACTACATTGTAGATTTTCCTTATCTTGTAAAGTTATTGACGTAGGTACAGAAACTGTTATACGTACTTATAATAATAAAATTATAATAATAAACCAATGCACTTATACTAAATAACTAAGTCGATTCACATAATTTTCTGGTACTTATTTCAGAAATAAATATTATAATTTCTATAGATAATTAATTTGACTCTTCGACTGTCTGTTTCAATGCTTTGTGTTTTTCAAAACTGTTTGTAATTTCAACACTCAATTTAAGTTCAAATTTATCTCATATTGTATAATTCAAAGACTGAAATTTAAAATATTACCTTCATGTGTACAGATTTTTTTTAGGTCTGCTATTGCGGTTATTCTACATTGACAGTTTAAGTTTAGTTCTTAAATGTGTCCGTAAAATCTCCTCCATACTAAAAGCTTCTGCAGATTATGCCTTTGCTATAAATCTATCTTATTGTCTCCATTTTCTTAGAGGACGCTTCAAGCGAGCCCACCACACACCCCTGAAACCTTTCTTACGCAAAGAGCAACTTTAATCTGCGTACAATAGGACGCTTAATCCCTTAATCTACATCTTGTAGCTACGACACTTTTGTCTGCGTTACATTGAGTCGCGACAGTGTAGCTAGATCAAGCTAAAAGCTACCTTATTTTGATTGCTATGGGGTTGATCTTCAAATGATTTTAGATGGTTGTTAGGACGTTTATATTGAAGTAAGAACGAGACGCGACGGCGCGCAGAGTGTAAGGAAATTTCGATGCTTAATTTAGGGTTAAATATACTTCACCCGGTTTGATTGCGGTCGCTCAAGGTCGACTGTTATCAATTATGGGAAAGCTGAGCGGATAAGTTGTTTTTAATTCAGGTAGTTATAAAAAAGTTCAATTTGTTATTGGATTTTTAAAATTACATCTTCCTGTAGAGTTTTCGTAACCGATTTCCTCTCTGCCAATAATTCATTGAGGTAGGTAAGAAGCCTGGTGATCGTCAGCTGCGGCTCCATGGGTGGGTTTCAATTTTCGTACAATTTAGTTACAGCTCACTATGCGAACGGAGTTTTAAATTTGGCACAATCAAAGTACTTATATACAGAGAAGAATGCATGAATTCTAATATTTTTGAATAAAATTCATCAATCAATACCATAATTTTGAATACTTTGACATGCACACATACACAAACATGACGTGTTAGTACGTACATTCCGTTATGTTGTATTCAAATTTCAGTACGTCGAATTCAAATTTCAATAAATTATAGTCGAATTGAAGTCGAAGCGGTGATAGCCCAGTGGCTTAGAATTCGACCTCGAATCGAGGGGCCCGGGTTCGAATCCCAGTGACACGCACCAATGACTTTGTAAAAAAGTTATGTGCGTTTTATAAAATTAAATATCACCTGCTGTTACGGTGAAGGAAAACATCGTGAGGAAACCTGCATGCCTGAGAGTTCACAAAAAAAATGCTCTCAAAGGCATGTGAAGTCCACCAACCCGCAGTAGGCCAGCGTGGTGGACTAAGGCCTGCCTACATCCCTCTCATTGTGAGAGGAGACCCGACCCTGTAGTGGGTCATTAATGGGTTACTGACATGACATAGTCGAATTCCGACTGCTTGGCGATCTCCAATAATAAAAAATCCATCTACAAAACTTCCCCCGCGATTCAAATTAAAAATGTTACAATGAAAGGTAGATAACCGTCAGCCGTCAGCCTCAACGCCGACAAAAAACCCGTTTAAGCCATTCACTCCTCAATCCAATATACACAGACAGTTATAGCCAATTTGCAGCTTTATTATAATAATACGATGGCCGTCTAGGATTTAGTGCGGAGGAACAACATAACTCGTTGGGCCGGAGCGCCACGCTGCCCCAGGACGCCTCGACACGTACAGTACTGGCGACTACAGAAGCGCTTACATAATTTGGACTGCTGAACAAAATAATAAATAAATATAATTTAGCAATAATTGCCATGAAATATAAAATTAAGTTTTAGTTATGTAAGACATAATAATTATTGTATCTAACATCTTTCTCATGTAACAGTCAACAATAAACGTATTCTTTTCTTTTCTTTTCTACAAGAGTTTGAGGTAGTGTTTCACTACCGGAAGTGAACTGTTAAAGTTGTGGTTAGTTTGTATAGAGTAGGTACACAAAGTAGGGAATTATACGTGGTATCAATGGTTTATGAAGGGAACAATTTGAGTACAAAATGAAGAAAAACAAAAGAAAACGTGATGTGTTTAAAAAAGGTAACCATCGTATATTTATTTATTTATTTATTTTGGTTCGTACAATACGTAGCGTGTTTTTATGAATTTCATGTTTCTAAAATGTTAAGTTAATTTACGTTATAAATAATTTGGCTTATGACTTTATTTTTTTATCATTTATAAATTCCGCAATAGAATAATACGCTTTTATTGTAATGTATACGTTTTCAGTTCCTTAAGCCGCTTTTAGCTTTGAATTGTTTTGCTACAAAGATTTCGCCATATCTTCTAGCTTATTCCGCCACAGTCAAACGAGTCGGTTACAAGGTTTTTACATAAATGAAATGTGGAGATGTTCAAGTTGTTTTCGTTTTGCTGTAAACTGCACTTTACACGAATGAGAAATTCCCTGATGTGAAGCGTTGACTCTTATTTCCTAGCTATCTGAAACGCGTATCTTTAAAAAGGATTTTTGTACTTTTTACTAAAAACAGCGATGATAGCCCAGTGGCTTAGAATTCGACCTCGAATCGAGGGGTCTGGGTTCGAATCCCAGTGGCACGCACCAATGACTTTGTAAAAAAGTTATGTGCGATTTATAAAATTAAATATCACCTGCTGTTACGGTGAAGGAAAACATCGTGAGGAAACCTGCGTGCCTGAGAGTTCACAAAAAAAAAAATGTTCTCAAAGGCATGTGAAGTCCACCAACCCGCAGTAGGCCAGCGTGGTGGACTAAGGCCTACATCTCTCTCATTGTGAGAGGAGACCCGACCCTGTAGTGGGTCATTAATGGGTTAATTAACTAACTAACTAAAAACATGGCTTCAATTTTTGATGTAAGTTTTATTCCACGTGTACAACTACCGCGATAATTAAAAATCTCATCTCTGTTTAGTTATCCACCATTAAAAGAACCGGTTGAACTATTTAGGCTCTCCCACCTAAAACCCCGGGCAAGAAACTATGGATCCACCACTAAAAATCGAGGAAACTTCTATGGCTCCGTCACCCAAAACCACGAACAAGCGCATCAAAGCATTTTCGCAGAGTTTCAATATGGGGTTCTTTAAAAAGGGCATAAAAGTCTCTTAAACCCAAAGGGAGCATAGGGTTATAGGTGTTAAGTTATATGGTAGAATCATAGGGCTCTATCACATAAAACCCCGGACCAGCAACTATGGCTCTATACCAACTAAAAAAGGAGGTACTGTGATTCTACCACCTAAAACAACCCCAGGCAAGCTATGTGGTCGCTATTGAATGATCTTTCTTCCCCATCGGTTGTCAGTCCTGCGAACGATGTGGCCAGCCCACTGCCACATTAATTTCCAAACTTTGAGAGCTATGTCGGTCACCTTAGATTTTCTACAAATTTTATAATGTCTGACTCTGTCACGAACATAGCAGCATAGCCCTCTGAGCACTATTACTCTACCACCTAAAAGAGACTTTTTAAGCCCTTTTTCTTTGGCTCATTAAAATAATTACAATATAAAAATCATAACACTTCTGCGCTTAACAGTAACAGTAATAAAACCATGTCCTCCGTCAAGGCACACGCGTAGCAGCTAACTACTTGTACTACACATAACGACTAGTGGCGTGCCTGCTCACTGTACCGCGGCGAATGTTCGCAGTAATGTTTTGCATCTCTTAAGTGGGTTTTGGGGCGAAAAAACCGTTTATGGGATTGCAGATAGTGCCGTCAATCTGGCATGTTGGTTACGGCCCTTTTGAAGCCCTCCTGCAGGGAAAAGTTTTTGGTTAGAGTCTCCCCTCACAACGAGAAGGATATAGGCCTGCTTCACATCCGCCATCCTTCCTTTCAGCCCTTCGGAGTCCACTGCTGGACTTGGGCCTCTCCTAATTGATGCCACTCCGCACGGTCCTGGACTCCTGGGCCCTCTGAATCCACGGTATCCCATCGTGTTCTACAGGTCGTCAGTCCCCCTGGTCGGAGGGCGGCCGGTGCTCCTTTTGCCTAGGCGTTGTCGCCATTCGAGGACCTTTTTCCTCATCGTTTGTCATTTCTGCGAACGATGTGGCAAGCCCACCACTTTAATTTGCAAACTTTGAGAACTATTTTGGTTACCTTCATTCTTCTACGGCTTTTATCATTTCTGAGTGTCAGTTTAGCTACTTAATCTTCTTATATAGCTCGAACCCTGTGATTCAATAAAAAAGCCGAATTCGTAGCCATATTCTATCACTGGCTCTACCTCATCTCTACAATTATCGCCCTTCCAATATCCAATAATGAACATAAAATTCCAATCCGCCTCACCCAACTAAATGTAGAGTATGAAGGTCTAGGAGGATCCTCCAATTCCCCTCAATCGGTTTAAAGTTTGGCATACATGGATATTTTTATTGACTTGGCACTATTTCGGAACGCCCCGTTGATGCCTCGGATCATATATGGCCTCTTATATTGGCATAACGTTTTGTATTCAAAAACCGGGGAATGACTGTTTTTATGAAATGGAAAAATAAATGGCAACCTCTTTATTGGTAGAAAACCTGGTTGTAAGAGATTTAGTTTTAACGTGAAACGGCTATAAAATCGTTACCATATATATCATGTCAGAAAACCGAACTATAACGAATTGGTCTATATCGTCTAACCTTAACAACTGCAAAACGATTCATTGTAGAAACATGAGGGTAGTGTCATTATTTAGCGCATATAGTCAGCTCGCTGCTAAGACCTTGAGTTTGCATCGGCGCCGGGCGGGACGGCGGTAAAAGACGCCGGTATAAACGTTGCACTTTACAACCAACGACCGTGGGCACCGACACAGCCCCGCCCAATTTTTTCTCGAAGTTATCGAACGGAAATGACCAAGGTACACGAACATGAGTGTTACCGCTGCTTTACCGAGATCTTACCTCCCAATTCGGAGCAGAAGAGTCTGAGTAGGATTTCCCATTTGAGGGAAACCTCAACCCTTTGATGAAAGACCCGCGCGGCGTAGTGGTTAAGACGCCGGTGCGCCCGACTGGTCGTTGGTTCGATTCCCAGCTGAGCAGAAATGTGAACGATGAGTTTAAAGTTCTGTTTCTGGTGTAACAGTGTTTTTTTGTCTTATGAGTGTTGATGGCACCCATGTCATATTATTATATAAGTGAGACGTTAAAAAAGAAAAAAATCAACTAATATTTTCTTTAAACATCAAGTCCAATAAATATGCCAAACTTTAAACGGATGGACGGAAATTGGGGTAATAGACCTTGATACTTCACCATCTTGAAGTTTGGGAAGAATTTTGAGGTCACCATACATTAGCATGGGATAAGCAGCTTGATTTAACTCAAGTTTCGAGTTTCTGTTACTTAGTTTCTGCTAGTAATGCATGTTTTCTTGCATACGTATATTCAAGTACTAGTTGAACACCACATTCAAAGATTTAAAATATTATTATAACGTTTTTAAATACCAAAAAAATTCAAATGCAAACTTTGCTTCCCAAAATTTCGGTAAGAAAGAAAATTTTGAGATACCTACTCTAAATAGAGTTACTTTGATTTCGAAAAAAGGAAAATTCTTTAAAAAAAAGTTATGTGCGAAATTTTTTTTGGCATACTTAATTAAGGGTTTCCTAGGTTCAATAATTATAGGTCCGTGTTTTCAAGAGTTAGTCGAAAAAATTGATGCAAATGCTTCTATTACGGGTATTAAGTTTAATCTAAGTTTTATAGATAGGTAAGACAACTTTAATAAAATTTTATAGGTAAAATATTGTAATATTGTAACTTGCCACTGAAAACATAAATATAGACTGCCATTGAATGATTTTTCCCTTTATCTCAAAGTATACATAACGAATTAAGTACCTAATCAATCATTTTAGAATCAAGTTATCACAGTGTCAATGCTTTCGCATATGAAAAAGAACAAATTACTCGCTTACTTTACAGACGACTCTTAGCACGACGAAGAGTTGCAGCCAATTCTAAAATCCGAGGAAGATTAGTCATGGCCTTTTAAAACATATTACTCAGCACATTAACATACCACCCCAGACCCGAGTCTGAGTTATAGCCCAAAAAGTCTACAAGACGTCTGATCAACCCGTCTGTCTCGTCACCAGATCATATTTCACGTCAAAATACGCCCCAGATAGGTCACGAAGAATCGGTTCTGAATTTCGTCAGTTTTTCCCTACATATCGTTGCACCCGGGTTCAAGGACCCAGGCAATGAGGGCCCATGCAATTACACCCTGAATCATCGCCAAAAAAGAGCGGTATGCGGCGTTCCAATTGCAGCTGTGTTGTATTTTCTCCCGATTATCAGGGAGCGTTTGAAGGATGCATCGAGGGTGGGGGGAGAGCCCCCGGGGCGCCTCAGTCGAGTCGCGACCGCCGCGCCAGACGCACGCACGATGGCACGCTAGTTAACCAAATGAATCTCAATTCGCGACCGACGTGTTCTAACCGAAAACCCGCTAGTTTTTGTTGACTGTGTGTTTTATTATCGCCGACCATACAAGACTCTTTTGGACTGTTCCCGTCTGTGGCTAATGTGAGTTGAGATGTTGAAGCCGCGTGTCTGCAAATCACGTGCCCTAGATTTGGGGTGTCGTCACTGGACCGCTGAAATGCTACAAATTTTTCCGTTTATTTACCCGGCAATGCTTTTCGTAGATGTAGATAGCTGTAGAGCTTAGATGTCGTTATAGTTCTGTGTAAAGTAGGTATGTTATGTTTAAGTATTTTCACGACCTCGCTAACTAATATTGACCGCGGGCGATCTCGCAAGGCAGATTCCTATTTGAATGTGTGTTGCATTTCATGAATGTATTGTTAATCACCATGTCCACGAAACCGTCGAATCAATAAATTGTTGAAAGAAATTTGTAGACTTTAGTATTTATCTGAAAACCTAGAGCCTTTACTGAAACCACTGTCGCGCCTGTCTCACACTTATATTGTGTTGCGTAGTGACTGACTTTAGACTTTACAGTAGTCGTGCTAGAGTTGATTTTTGCGTAGACACCTCTCAGCAGAAACATTAAACCCGAATGTCTGTAAATTTACAATCTTATTTCTTCATTTTTAGTTAGTTTCTCCGCATTGCATCGCCAGTAGTTGTATACATTTTGGGTTGTAGTTTTATTAGTACGGTCGCTTATTGACATTGATGTGAGATAGAGTTTATGATTACGTGTATGAGCGTTTCCGCGACAAAGTTTTATTGCCATATGAAATATTGCGAAGGGTGACAGAAGCACGTGGGCTACCTGAGGTAAATAATTGCTCCCACGTGGCTCTGAGCTCAATTAACCGCCCCCGTGAGGGGTCGGAGCGCTCGCTTCCGGTGACGGAAAACCTGTACATCTGTTATAATAAATACAAATAACAATAAAACTTTTTCGCGTCAAATGTTTTCGCATTTACATATTAATCGTTGAAGCGAAATTGGAGTGCCTCAAGGGGCCTTTTCAGGACCTGTAGGTTTCATCATTACTATTGATTGTCATGAGATTTTTGGATATTATAAATTTGAAAATGATTTTCATAATGATGTAACAAACAACACCATTGGTAGTGACGATCTACGATAGTCCGGACCAATCAAGGCAGATGACTATCAGTTTTCAACTCCACAGACGACTTAATATTCGGAACGGATCATTTGGCAGAACACATTAGATGAGGAGTTGTGTGTGTGCGTGTACGCGGGTGTGTGGGGGTTAGGGGGGGTTAGAGGGGGAGGACTGCGGGTAGAGGCACATAGCGGATCGATGCGGCGCGCGTCGCTCGCTTATCATTTGCGTGCGACCCCTCACCCCTCGCCGCTACCCCGGGATGACCCGCCGATGTGTATGGCGACTATAAAGCATGATAGACCCCGTCTCCGATTGTTGTTGTAAGCGGCCGAGCTACCACATGACAGTCACATGGCGACATCCTGAAGATGTCACGACTTTATATTTTTAATTGGTTTTTGAGGGTCCCGTTTTGGCGGGTTCAATGTTTGCATTAATCTTTTGACCTTTGGACTACTTAAAAATAACTTAAATGATTGCGTCTGTTAAAAAGCAGTTTTTATGTTAATTGGATGTTAAACGATTAGATGAAACTTTTTTTTAATTAGCATTTATATCTATAAAAATACTATTTTATATAGCATATTATCTAATAACCAAATTAGTGTTATGTATCTACGTTTTCTCATTTATATATTTTGTAACTTGTGGGAAGAAATCGCACATGCATCTATCTAAATGATTTTAAAATGATTTCTTCAATCTTATAATATAGAATTCGTACAACGAAGATCAATTTAGACTTTGAATTATCCCTAAGTTTTCGGAAAGAATTTACATTATAGTAATAATATGTAATGGTTATTCTTAACAAGCTTTTACATAAAAATTACATAAAAATATATTCCTGTCAATAATATCTCATGAATTATTCCAGAAACGGCGTGTCCTTTTTGGTTTATTATAAGCATTCGGAGCACCAATCTTGCAACATCTACAATTTCCTCCTACTATCTACCCCTTTTCCTCAACACTTGACATCGCTATCAACCCCTTGGGGGCTTAGTATTAAGCATCATAAACTATTTTGGGATGGCCTTTTTAAATTGTGAAAGAAGAAATAGACTTATGGCATTTTTATTACTTATGGATCTTGTTTAATTAATTTGATAAAATACTAGTACTACCTACTATAAATGTAAAATTGTGATGATGTGTGAATAGATGGTATACACATAATATATAATTTGGTATACACGTAGTTTCTAATCTGAATTATCATACAGCATACTTTTTGTTCCTCTCTAGATCATGTTCTAAAATCTACGCGGATTTTCGTAAACATATAACTCCTTCAGGCTCTATTAAGTTACCGAGTGGTAATTTGATGTCATTCTTAACAATGAACTTAAAATAAAGGTATTAATGGCAGTATTCATTTATCAGCTACCAATAATCCACTGCAGGGTCGGGTCTCGCAATGAGAAGGATTTGGGCCTTAGTCCACCACGCTGGCCCGTTGCAGGCTGATGGACTTCACGTGTCATTGAGAACATTATGGAGAGTCATGCAGATTTCCTCACGATATTTCCTTTCATTGTTACCACCTGTGATAGTTGAGTTTGTAAAAGTATTTATTTACAAGGTACTAAATTACCCACCCCATTATGCCGTGTGAGTAAACTTCAGCATATGTACGGAGGGGAAATGAACCCTTGTTTCGTGAGAATTCGGCGGTCACCCCAAATCACGTGTTGATGGAAAATTGATGGAACCCCTCACGTATGTTGCGAGCACTGATTTTTAAACATTTATGGGTGGAAAATTACTGTACTTTGTGTAAAACGATAGTTACAGTATTACTTTATTCAAAGGGTTACGGACCCTTAAAATCCACAATCAAGCCAGAATATGCTACTGGATATTAAATCCAAAATATCTAAAGCTTTTTTGAGCTATCAGTTATAATTTGTACATACTTTGTGATTGTCATACATATTGCAATGACTGTCATACATAATTATTGTCATACAATATAATAATACATTCACCTGCTTCGATCTCCCCTCAACCTAAATAATATCATAATCCGGGAATATTAAATTGATTAAAAACCAAATCGCTAGAATGCCCATAGATGCTCTCTCTTTCTGTTTTATTGTTATTTATCTATAGTTGGTTAAAAAGTAAGGAATACTGTAATTTTTTTAACAAAACGCGGGCCATATTTCGAAAAAGTTCAACCCAAAACTCCGAAGTTGAAACCAACCACTTACCATACTTTAATCTATCTAAAAGCCACCCAAGTGCGGTAACTTCAGCTAGTTTGTAAAAGTAACGGTTCTAAATATTTTCATCCCGGTAATTCATGAGGAAACGGCCAAATCTACGGCGGCAATGATGATTTACCTGCGCTGAGATTTACCGCAACGAATGGGAATTTATTACATTCCCGGGTTTTACAGCCTTGGTTATGACCAATTTGTGTGATTTAATATCAGATGTAATATCTATTATTACGAATGTAATTGCGTTACAAAAATAAAAGGGGTAAGTAAGGTCTACGAAATTTTGTTCTGGTTCGTAGACATGTCTACGGATGGCGTAGCGTCTTCTACCTGCTACGTTGTCTACAAGAACTGATAAAAGTTAAACAACTTTTACCTTGTTAATGTACTAACACAATTATAACCCTATGATAGTGTATTATGGTAGTGAAAGTTAAAGTCAAAAGCTTTTATTCTTTATTAGGTACAATTTTTGCACACTTAATGAACGTCCTACATTTATAATTAAACGTGCATCCGCTTTGATCGCCCCTCAGGCAAAACGTAGACTGGGAGAAAAAAGCGGGCGGAAAAAGACTCCCAGCACTTTTAAAAGTAAGTATGAATTATTCTATGGTGCTGTACGACTAGGCATAATAAAGGAACACACGTGACGGCTATCGGGCGTATTAATATCGCTCCATTGTCATTGAGTTTAATCTGAGAGTTCACAAAAAAATGTTCTCAAAGGTGTGTGAAGTCCACCAACCCGCAGTAGCCAGCGTGGTGGACTAAGGCCTTCATCCATCTGATTGTGAGAGGAGACCCGACCCGGAGATGTTGTGGGTCATTTTTGGGTTCCTGACAATACTATCTACGAACGGCGTAGCATTTCGTAGCATATGTAGATATAAATGCTACGAGAAACAAATAGCACATTTTATCATAAGGAATAAGACACATCACCATTTATACAATTATTATGCCTGAGTTTTACTTATAAAGTGTATAATAATTGCAATTTACATAGAATCTCTGAATCTCTAAATTGGGTACGTCGTTTAATTCGTTATCCAAAACTTTCGGCTGTAAACTTCCAAGTTCATATTAAGTCGAATTTCAGTTAAACTTTAAGTTTACTACTCTGGAATAAGTTAAACTGCCTTTAAATTTTACAAATTTTGCTCGCTTCGCTTTCTTTAAGATGTTTTTCATACCATAGTAACATTTTTAGTAGTTTATGGGTCTTCTAAATAAACTGTGTAGGTGTAGGTTTGAATTTAACATAATCATTATGTTGTTTAAGCATTCATTTACTTTATGAGTGAATAATGTTTGGTGCTCTTGTCCTGCGATGACAGAATCGATCGCTTGCATCGAGTTTGTCGTACCTACTACAATAGCGGTGATAGCCCAGTGGCTTAGATTTCGACCTCGAATCGAGGGGTCCGGGTTCGAATCCCAATGACTTTGTTAAAAAAGTTATGTACGCTTTATAAAAATTATAATATATCACCTGTTGTTACGGTGATAGAAAACATCGTGAGGAAACCTGCATGTCTGAGAACTCAGAAAAAAAATAGTTCTCAAAGGTATGTGAAGTCCACCAACCCGCACTGGGCCAGCGTGGGGGACTAAGGCCTACATCCTTCTCATTGTGAGAGGAGACCCGACCCTGTAGTGGGTCATTAATGGGTTACTGACTACAACGTCAATGCATACATTTGTTGCATATCAACCAAGTGACTACGACCCAAGTGGCGCAGTGGTAAATAAAGCGATGCGCTACGCGGAAGGTCCTGGGTTCGATTCCCAGCAGAGCAGAAATTTGAACGATGAATTTGAATTTCTGTTTATGGTCCGGGTGTGTTGTGTTCTTGTCTTGTGTGTGTCCATGGTACCCACGACACAGGGAATCCTAGTGTGGGGCTGTGAGTTGAAGTGTTATTTTATTTATTTTATTGATTTATCAATGTGTAATTGTGTATGACAGTTAGGACAGCTCCACTCAAAGGCCTGAGTTTGAATTTTGTCGCGTTGGGTGGTCGGTCGGTTGTGTCGATTTGCGACAGCTAGTTAGAACAAAGCATTACGCATTCAATTTCAAACTAGAAAAAAGTACTCCTAAAAAGGTAAGTAAAAACTATGAAGCAGTCTAAATTTATCTGTTTAGCAATTTCTCTATTTTAATTGCGATTTTAATTTGCAATTGTGATTTATAGAAGTAGCACCACATAGTTAGTTATAACGATTTAAAATTGCTACTTATAAATTAGTACAACGCAATATAAACTGAACAAACTATAGTTATGTACGAGTATTTAATTTTCAGCTGAGTGCGTTATGCGTATCAGTTTAACGCGCGGAAGTTATGAGCGTTGATTTGACAAAGCGACGCGTAAAACTGCTGTATCAAACTATCATATTTTTATATCGAAATATAGACAGATAGATTATTCGCGGTGATAGCTCTGTGGCTACATTCGGCCTCTTACTTGAAGTGTCCGGGTTTGAATCCCAAAGCTTAAATCCAATAGCTTTGAGAACATTATGAAGTGCTCTCAGGCATGCTGATTTCCTCACGATGTTTTTCTTAATCGTTATAGCAAGTGACATTAAATTAAATTAAATAATATGAATAAAATGCAAATAACTTAGAAAAGTCATCGGTGCTTGCGGCTCGGATTCGAACCCCTCAGTGTGGTGCAGGATTAGGCACTAAACCACCGCTAGTTAACTTACAAATTTACGATTTAATTAAACAGAAATCGTATCAAAACTGTAATTGCTAAAACAACGACGTTAACGCAAACCAAACTGGAAGTTGGTGCCTTATTCGCGCGTTTAACGCCCGGAAGTTACGAGGGTTCCGAATCAAACGGCTGCGTCGGTCCATGTTTTTGCACTAAACTAGAAAATCATGTCTGTCGTATGTTTATGACCAAGTTTTTATGTATGTAGTCGAACTAAACTGGATATAATTAGTAGCAAACTTTTGGTCTACGTGTCCCTACAACGTCGAGCTTTATACATATACTGCTGAATTTGAAATACTCAGAATATTTTAATACTTTATGTATTTACTATTCTATGTATTATCTACTCTATGTATATACTTAACATTTGATTTAATACGTTTGATTCTTTGTAACCAACGCATGTTACAGTTCGATGCTAGATAATATTATAATTGTCAAGAATATTGACACTCAGGATTCAATTGTGTGATTTTTTGTCAAAATCATACTCCAGTGTAAGGTAATTCGTGTTGATGTGTAAATGAACTGCAGTTAGCAATAAATATTTATTAACTCTTTATTATTCCTTATTTCACCATAAAATCAATCATTAAAAAATATCATTGTCCATGAAATAAGTTTTTTGATTATATAGCTATTACCGTTTAGGGCATTTAGCTACAAAAGAATACTTGAAAGAAGACCCTTTGACATTAAATTTTAAATGTCGACCAAAAAGTTGTAAGGTTAAACACAGGAAAAGTTTCACCATCTATCAAGTCAGTTCATGCGCCCTCCGAGGGGTGTGGTGATCCGCCATTTTTTATCTTATCTAAACGACACTCGGATCACAATAGCCTGCGTAACATTGACGCACGATTTCAAGATAGTCCGTACGCAAAATATTTTCAATTACTCTTTAGTGCTGTTTCTTAAAAGTCTCCAATGGTTTCTTTATTCGATTTTGCTTTATTTTTTACAGTTTAATATCGAGGATCGCATAAATTTATCGTTGGTCCTTCGAGCCGGATCCGCCATCCCATTTAACTTGTGACAGCGTTATGGCTTTTTCATATTAAACAAGCGATTAATTTCAAAGATAAATGAGTTGCAATTGCTAAGGTGATACCGAGGACAAGTTTATGTGTGGAGATAAATGGACGGTCTATAAAGGAGTCAACCCCTTCTAAATTACTATTTGTTTCTACAGAATTCTCCATTACAATTTTCAGACCAATAGTTTTATTTATTATAAATTTGTTTATAATTTTTTGAGATTTGAATCAAAGTACTTAAGCTTATGGTATTGTGTGGCGTGTTTTTTTTTAATTTCACGTATTTCAAAGGCATTTTATTAAAAAATATTAGAAGTCGTGCATACAACCCTAAATTTTAACCCTACTTTCACCAACCCCTATTTTTTAATAGTCATTTTAGTAATTTAATAATTTTTCATCCCGCTCAGTAACTTGCTCGTATAAATGACAAAACAACGTTTACGGTGTCAGCTAGTAATATATAACATTGTCAGTAACTCAGTAACGACCCACTACAAGGTGGGGTCTCCTCTCACAATGAGAGGGATGTAGTGAAATACAATACACCTTAAAAAATTTAATGTTTTAAAATATAGTTTGTTTTCCCAGTACTTTTCTCTTAATTCAATTTATTGTCTTGCCTGCGTTATTGACACGTGTCAGCCTTGACTATAACCGTAATTGACAGTTGCGAGGCAGTTATGGACGAGGATTGGTTTTGCGCTGAATATTTTATCGGCAACTACACGGTTGAATACTAAGTAGTGCTTCCCTGTTTACTTAAGAAAGAGATATGTAATTTTGTTTGAAAAGCTATGTTATTTGTCAATGACTGAAAGGTTTTATGAATATTTATGAATGTACAATAATATTATTTATGAATACTTTGACGATAGTACCTATCGTATGTAGAATGTATAAATTATATGTATGAATGAATAAAAGATTTTGACTTTGACTTTGACCTTAATTCATCAAGACAGATCAATCAAGAAGATGCCAGTTTCCCTGACATCTTCCCATACTAATAGCCCACGCTAACTATACGAATATTTTGACGATTGGGTTCATGCTACTGATGTTACTAATACGCTAGTTGGCTACTTCTGTACTATTGGCTACAACAATGATTGTTCATACAATGCTCTTACAAAAGCGTGCTACAAGCTACCTATAAGATTCAAACCCGGACCCCTCAAGTCAAAAACCAACCTCTCAGCCACTAGTCTAACGCTTCCTTTGAGTGCAATGCCCTAAACATCAGTACCCTTAGTCTGAGTTTTAAAAATACTGCAACTACACACACATACACAACTTACTACACATGAGTCGCACAGAGTAACCCAAATAGAGGGTAAAAGATTAAAAATAAAGCAATTTTTATGGTGATCTATCTAATACTTTATTAATTTTTTAACTCTTCTAAAAATATTTTACCTCCATTGGTTATTAGTATTACTCTGTGCGACCCCTGTGTCTATGATTTACGTATCTGTGTGTGTGTATGTAGTAACCGTATTCTAAAACTCAGACTAAGAGTACAGTGGTGTTTTTTACACTTTTGCAGCTCCTATTTGTCTCAGAAAGGTTTCATTTATACAAAATACTGTTTACACCAGCAGAAAACGAGACTATTCGTCTTGTATTGTGTTCCCAGGGGGGGATTGCGCCAGCCGATGCTCTTCACCTTGAAAGGACGAGTCGATAGAGTCTTTTTTTTTACGAAAATCTCATTTATTAAACTGTCAAACCCACCATAAATAAGAAAACGTGGTCGTAAAACAAATTGGATACTTAAAGCACACTGAATTCGCTGACAGAATTAAATCGGCGAATTGATAAGGGATGTGTCATATTGTTTTTTATACGAAGTCTGGGCTGCAGGGATTAGCTTTCTGAGATGGATAGATGTGATGGATAGATGGAGTGTGTGTGATGGATAGATGGAGTGATGAGGGATATTGGCAGTGAGTCGCCTTAAAGACCTGAATTTTGCCGTGTTAAGTAAGTTTTATTCCAATACTAGGTTAGAGTTTAAATAAATTTAATGTATGCATACTAAGTAAATGAGTATTAATATATTAATATGAGTGTATTATATACGCTCTATTAGAATTATTCAGCAGTTATAGTCCTGCTATAAGAATATCAAATCATCTTTATTGCCAACCAAACTATAGTTTTAGTTCAAAGCCCGAAAGACTCGCCTTGTTTACCTTCCGTCCAAATATCCAACCAATGACGTTCTACTAACGGTTTATTACGTCTTATATGATGTCAGTCAGTCACCCTCAAATAGGTACGTATCACATGTGACTCACGGGACAGCGAAGTGGTTGAAGCAACTGCAATACCCCTGTAGGGGCAAAGTCAACATAGCTCATCCGAGGATACCTTACCGCCAGCTTCGATTAGGGAGGTATGGTTCTGTTACACGGGCTTTCACTACAGTCCTTTTTTAAAAAAAACTACTTTTGCCACTGTATAAAAACTATATAAAATTCACACAAACTAACAATTATGATATTCTAATGTGTGTGTCCGCGACGAAGTTTTCAATTTAACTAAATTAATTATTGGAAGAAATGAAAATGCTGACCCAAGAATTTCGCAAGTTAGGAAAGTTACTGGCTAGTGTGATCTGCTAATGTAAGCCTACCTTAGGAATAAGGGTTATAACAGATCCCAGAGATACTTTATTTAAGGCCAATATCGTTATCCTCATGAGAAGTGACGTATCATACGATCGTAAATTAGATGCTTTACACGCAGGAATAATGATGTGAAGAAGACAGCGGGAAACCGTTGGATTCAAAGGGCCCAGGACTGGGCGGAGGGGATTGGATTAGGAGGACCATGTCTAGCGGTCTACGAAGGGCTGAAAACGAAAAGAAATGTGAGTAGGTAAAGATCTAGGATGGCATGGCGTAACTACTTAATAGTCCCTCTTCCAACTGCTGTTACAAATGAGAAAGTTTATAAGGATAGATGGATGAATTGATGATTATACTCTTTCACGCAAAAACAGCTGAATTTAGCACACATGTAATTATAGCTTTGATTTACATAAAGTATACTTTTTACACTTAAGGATACTTTTAATGCTTCTAAACCAAGTTCTATAATCTACGCAGACAAAGCCGCAAGCAAAGTCTAGTCACAATATATGAGCCAGACGCTCAAGTCAATAGACATAAATAAGAAGTGCCGTCCCGTTGTTTAACATATACAAAGCATCAAATATCAAATCATCTCGCCCTAAACTAAAAAACAAGGTTGCTCCGACCTCTGGCTGCTACAAAGCCCAGCAACAAACAAACCCAATTTTCTAGGGTCGAATAAACCCCCTAATGAGATTCTGCGCGTCAGATAAAACCTTTTTTTCGAGACAAAAGCCATTCTTGGAGAAACGTCGATTTTAATTTGTGATACAAGATTGAATTAGGGGCGGGATTGGATCGATTTGTTTTTGTATGCCCTGCTTTGAATGAGGTTAAAAAATGTTATCGTATGCTGTTGCATCAATATAATTAACACTATAAAAACAGTGAGAAACATTTAAAGCAAGTAAGAATACAGTACAGTAAGAGGTAGAGTTCTTTTTCCTAGTCATTGTCTGTCTTTAACGCATCAGTGAATACTTATACAGGGTCGGGTCTCCTGTCAAAATGAGAACGCTGTAGGCCTTATTTGTTTCTTCACAACGTTTTCCTTCATCGTTACATCAGGTGATGTGATAAAGCGTGCATACGTTTTTAAGAAAGTCATTGATGCGTGCCACTGGGATTCGAACCCGGACCCGTCGAGAAAGAGGCTGGATTGTAAGCCACGCAGCTATCACAGCTTAGATCTTTACAATCCACCCTATCGAAATGCATTTAATGTTGACTGCTACATAGAGAAAGATTTTACAATGATTATTTCTTAAACAAGTTAAGGAGAGTGTACCATACTAATACTTAATCTATTATAAAAAAAAAATCGCTGTTCGTTAGTCTCGCTAAAACTCGAGAACAGCTGGACCGATTTAGCTTATTTTAGTTTTGGTATGTTCGTGTAAGTTTAAGGAAGGTTTAGGCGGTGACATTACTATATTTGGCAGAACGAAGTGTGCCGGGACAGCTAGTTTTATGTATTTTAAAGTTAAATTTTTTAAAAAACACATTGCTGACAGCGAGCGGCGACAGTCAGCACAGAGCCATCAAGCAGTTTGTTTGGGAGACCATAAAATTTGCAATAACGTCCCGCCGCTGCAGTTTCCTTGTTAGGGCTGTCACTGGTTAATTCTCTATCTTTTCGTACGAGTTTATCGGTCAAATTGTACTGCAGTTTTTAGGTCGAGTTTTTTAAGTATTTATGTGAAGTATTTTCTTCAGATGTTTAAAAAAATTCGTGAAAATTATAAATTTTCCGTTTGCTATTTTTCTCCCGGTCCACATTTAGCACTCAAAATGGATGAACTATGTTACAATATAATTATGTTCCGTTGTATAACACGACGGTTCATTCGTTTAGGCTCGAGGGAAAGCTGGTTGAAACATGTAAGAGTCATTTCTGATGTAATCCTTGGTACCAATGCTAGACAATACTGGACATAGGCCTCTCCTAGTCGACGGCACTCCGCCCATTCTTCTGGTCAAGGATGTAAAACATAAATAAAAACGCCCAATAATATTACACCCGGCCCATTTCCAGCGAAGGCTTTACACTCGTAATTCAAACCAATAAATCCAGTCGAAAATTTATTTAACGACCGACGTCACCGGGCGACCTCTGCCATAAAAACTTTTTTCCGCCATATTTCTGTGCGTGACAGCCCTGGAGTCGCGCGCAATCTGCAATGGCGATGCATTATAGCAAATTTAATGGGCTCTCTAAACAAACGGCCAGCCCCCGCCGTCTGGGGCGTTTCGTTTTTTGGGTTAATACCGAGCGAGACGGCTTGGATGGATAGATGGTCTTCTGCTTCAGTGTGTCGGGATACTAATCACTCTAATATAATAGTGATGTTAAGTTATGTTAAGTTAACATTAGCGACGGCTTGGATACAGCATTCTGCCTCAGTCGGTCACCTTGAGAGGACTCTGTGACTGGTTGAATATGGAATAGGAGGGCGGAGATGAAAACTCCTCATAACATTAGTACAAACAACAACATTTAGACTTCTAAGTATGAGGTGTTGGGATTATAATATGATGGCTGACGTGTCGTGTCATCGAGCCAACATAAACAATGTCGAACCAAAACCACAATGCAATAAAATTATTTTAATCACTAATTCTTTTAAAGAAAGCCGAAGATTTTTCTGACGATTTTTTTCTTTTTGGTCGAAGAAGGTGGTCTTTCAGCTGATTGTGCATGTTTCAGTGACTTCACTTGTGTAAATTACTATGAATTAAAACCTTACTTGGCATTTTTCAAAAGGCGAACGCTTTGGCAAATATAGTATTTGCCGTCCTTCAATCGTGTGGACTTATTGTTACTCTCAATAAGACGAGAGGAAGCTGTTGAAATCAGAGAGTTTAGGATCGATTAGAGTTGCGTCAATTTCAAAAAGTTTACATCTGACATAGTAGTAGTAGCTCTCAAAGTTTGTGAATTATATGGGAATGGGCTGGCCACATCGTTTGAATCACCGACAACAGATGGGGAAGAAAGGTCCTCGAATGGCGACTGCGTCTAGGCAATAGGAGGACAGGTCGCCCTTCGACCAAGTGAACTGATGACCTCAAGCCGAAGGCCCAAGATCGGGTGAAATGGCGTCGATTAAGGGAAGCCCATGTCCAGCACTGGATAACGATGGCAGAAATGGAGGAATGGTAACTGACAATGTTCGAAAATTAGATTGTTTACTGCGAATGCCAAGTCAATCCATGGATACATAGGTACATGGATCTCACAGCTTTTTACGATACGAGTCAAGAGTCGCGAGACCTGGTTTTGTTACAAGACTTGTAAAAAACTTATAACTTAGTTATCTTTTTGAGGGCATAATGTTTTTACAAAAACATTTTTAAAATTCCCATTTTAAAGCCTTGCACAAAGGACTTGAAAAAAAAAACTAAAAATAAAAAGGATGTACCCAACCCTACGGATGCATGCAATTTCAACTTCATAGTCCTCCCCCACCCCCTTTGGCAAGCTCTCAGAATGTACGTACTCTACATCTCTACATCTCAGTACGCAGGGTTAAGGGTGTGCTGTACCCCGGACGAGGAGCGAGGTAAAATATCATCGTACCTATGCATCATGAGAGATTAAAAAGACAAATTCAAGCTCTTAATCGAAGGGTCCAGGTTCGAATTCCAATGGCGCACCGATGACTTTGTAAAAAAAGTTATGTGCGCTTTATAAAACTAAATAATTCGCCTGCTGTTACGGGGAAGGAAAACATCGTGACGACCCGAGTGGCGCAGTGGTTAAGACACCGGTGCGCTATGCGGAGGGTCCTGGGTTCGATTCCCAGCAGAGCAGAGGTTCGAATGATGAATTTGAATTTCTGTTTCTGGTCTGGGTGTGTTGCGTTGTTGTCTTGTGTGTGTCCATGGCACCCACGACACAGGGAATCCTAGTGTGGGGCTATGAGTGTGAAGCGTTATTTATTTATTTATTTTATCGTGAGGATACCTCATGTAGGTTACTGAGAGTCCACTAATGTGGTCAAAGGTATGTGAAGTCCACGAACCCCAAGCCAGCGTTAACCAGCGTAACTCAAAGCAAATAGATGCAACACGAGTGATGCCGAGACAAGTGTGCTAAAAGTCACCAAAAGAAAAGAAATAAAGCTTTATATTTCCAGAACGTAAGGTTGAAGGTCCACCAACCCGCACTAGGCCAGCGTGGTGGACTAAGGCCTACATCCTTCTCATTCTGAGAGGAGACCCGACCCTGTAGTGGGTCATGAATGGGTTACTGACAAGGTTGAAAACTTGTACAGTTTCACAAAATCAAAATAACTGATTTTTAGGCATTACATTGCATTTAATGAAAGTCAACATAAAAAAATTACATCTCATACATGGCATAGAGACAACCTGGTAAAAATTGTGAAATCAATCCCAAGCCTTTTTATCATTTTAAATGCGAGTAGGTAGTTCCATTTTTTCATACTATTTTATAACCTTGAACACGACTTGCTTGAGTTTCATAGACTTCTTCGGAGGCAGGCATAGAATTATCATGATGAATATCTTACACAGGGTGAATTTTTCAAGTGTGCGTGGTTACGTGTGATTTTTTTTTCAAAATCAATGGGTTCGATTCCTGGCTAGGCATATTGATTTTTCAAAAATCGAACGATGCAGTTTTAGTTTTCATCAAAATCAGCATTTTTCGCTATTCCTCATAGTTTCCGATATCCCCAACCACGCACTCTTGAAAAATTAAACCTATATATAAAATTCTCGTGACACAATGTTAGTTACAGTACCTACCTACTCCTCCGAAACGGCTCGACCGATTTTTATGAAATTTTATTGCATACTCAGTAGGTCTGAGAAAAAGCTACTATCTATTTTTCATACTCCTAAGTGATAAGGGTTGTCCACCCCTAATATTTTTATTAATTTTTTTGGATTTTTATTTTTATTTTTTAATAATGTGGCATTAAACATACATACAACCCTAAATTGTCACCCTTCTATCACCAACCCCTATTTTTAATAGTCATTTTAGTAATTGAATAATTTTTCATCCCGCTCGATAACTTATATTTGCCTGAGGGGCGGTCAAAGCGGATGTTTGTATAATGTTAAATGTATGACGTTCATTAAGTGTGCACAAATTGTACCTAATAATGAATAAAAGCTTTTGAATTTGAATTTGAATATAGCAAAACAACGTTTGCGGAGTCAGCAAGTATTGTATATTATAATACTACTTAAATATTTCCATCGCTTGTAATCGTGTGTCAAGCAGTAGTAATACGCATGTTCGTTTTATTTCTACCCCAAACTTAAAGCATTCCGTTGACCGATTTGGCATTATCTCACTACTGTTGAGCGCCGGTTTATATATTTTCCAATGACTTTTTGCCGGCCAAGTGGGGTTTCTTTATGGCTTCTATGAATAATTGCGCTAAAACGGGTTAATAGTTAGGATGAAACGATATGTGGTTGTGGCTTTAACATACAATTATAATTAGTAGAGACCGCCAAGTAATCGAAATTCGACTATAATTTAGTATTGAAATTTGAATTTAAACGTCAGTCATTAGTGTGTAGTACTTCAGTCTGTTTGACGTCCTCCCATACTAATGGCACACGTTAAATATACAAATACATCGACGATAGTTCTCGTAGCTCGGTAGCTCGGGGCACATATATGATTTTTATCCTGTTAATTTAGGTTGAACGATAGTTTCTTGTATTTTTCAAAAAATAATGTTTAGCGCCCGCAATGCACTAGTGATTGCAGCTACATGTCATCACCCGCATAATCCGCCATGTTCTTCATATTTCTTTACATCTATTTAACATCAGAGCCCAGAGCATCAACTATCGTTAAAGTATTCATACGGATAACGTGAGAAACATGGGAAAATGTACAGATGCTATCTCTCTAAATAATTGGACTGCTAAACTATCAAAACTTATTTTGTCATAATTAAAATATAAAATTAAACACTAGTTATTTAAGACATAATTATTGTATGCCCGCATAGGGTAGACTGTTCTAAACTTATTACCTATAATTTTTGTAACGTGTAACGGTCAACAATAAACGCATTCTTTTCTTTTCTCTCCCATACTAATGATTAACGTTTACTGTATGATTACTTTGATGATTTTCATGCTTCGAGCACTGACTATTACCAGCACACTCATTATAATGAATAATAATTATAAAATAATTATAATTATAATAATAATTATAATTAATTAATATCTTCTATAATACCAAAAATACAAAGATACATAAATACGATATTCTTAGTCTGGGATAACAAATAAAATCCCATATAAAAGTTAAATAACACAGTTAAAAAGTTTAACAGTTACGTAAACTATAAACTGCAGTGGAATTAACCTCGATCCAGATACTGTGTATGCAGATCTAGAGAAGCTGATATCTTGAGATAAATAATGAGATTGAATCTAAATAGCGAATAGCGTAGTGGATTTCATTTAAAACAATGTTTAACATCTTTGTTCCGTTGCAACCGGAACGGAACGTTAAAATAATTATGTAGTTTTAGCTGGATGTTTTGTCGTGTGTAAGAGATAGAAAACAGCGGTGATAGCCCAGTGGCTAAGAATTCGACCCCTTAATCGAGGCGTCCGGGTTCGAATCCCAGTGGCACGCACCAATGACTTTTAAAAAAAGATATGTGTGCTTTATAAAATAATAAATAATAATAACGCTTCACACTCATAGCCCCACACTAGGATTCCCTGTGTCGTGGGCGCCATGGACACACACAAGACAACAACACACACACCCAGACCAGAAACAGAAATTTAAACTCATCATTCAAATCTCTGCTCTGCTGGGAATCGAACCCAGGACCCTTCGCGCAGCGCACCGGCGTCTTAACCACTGCGCCACTCAGGTCGTCAAATATATCGTATAAAAGAAAAATTTTCGCCTGCTGTAACGGTGGAGGAAAACATCGTGGGGAAACCTGCATGCCTGAAAGGTCAAAAAAAAGTTCTCAAAGGCATGTGAAGTCAACCAACCCAAATTAGGCCAGTATTGCAAACCGACAATTTCATAGATATTATTACTAACCCACTGGCCGCACACAAAAAACAAAAACCATCAGCAATTAAAAAGTTAATGAGTTGTCCAAAAGGCGGGAAACTTTATCGACTGGCAACACAGACGCTGACTCACATATACACAATCGCTTTTGTGTGGATGACAGCTCGGGATTTTTTCCCGATTATAACCGATGTATGGCGCGACCGGGTTTACGAGTTTCGTTTACGATATTTTTATGTATTGCCGGGTAATGGTAGTAATGATAAAGGATAATATAATATTGGTCAATATTGGTTGTTTAACGTGGTAAGGTTTATAGCTCTGTGGATGTCGTGGGCTGAAAACGATAGATACAAGCGTGTTTTGTGTGATGCTAGGTTCTGTTAGTAGTCAGTAGTAGTAGTGGGTCGTATCTTCTCTCTGAATCACCACGCTGGTCTTATACTAATGGTTTTAGAATATAATGAAAATTCGCAGGCATGCAGGTTTCCTCACGATGTTTTAATTCACCATAACAGCAGATGATATATAATTTTATAAAGCACACATAACTTTTTATTACAAAGCCATTGATGCGTGCAACAGGGATTCAAACTCGGACACCTCGATTGACAGTTGTAGGAAAAGGATTATTTACCACTAATTTTAATTCAAGATTTCGCTAAAGAATTACCATCTAGGCCTCAAAGCTAAAACTAAACACCCAAACACGTGTTGTACGAGTCTACGCGTCCAGACGCCCGGGCGCCGCCCAAGGCTGTCTGGGCGGCTAAAGGTTAAGGACTGACGGCAGGCTGTATTGACCAGTTATGTCATCTGATTGCCACGCCCCTTTTATAATTCGACTTTTGAAAAATGTCGAATACATAACCGAACATTGGATTGTGGGTCGCCTAAATGACATTTGTTGGCAGGCAACGTTTGTTTTTTTTCAAAGAAATTATACGTAACTAGCTGACCCGGCAGGCTTCGCTCTGCCAATTAATTTGACTAATATCAAAAGCTTTTTTGAAACACAGTCAACTTTCCACCACCAAGTCCATCGCGAAAACCAAACAACTTTAACACGTTAGTTACAACGAAAAATATTTGGATAAGGATTTAAGCAAACGTATGAATAACAGAAATAACAGATAGCCCAGTGGCTTAGAATTCGACCTCGAATCGAGGGGTCCGGGTTCGAATCCCAGTGGCACGCATGACTTTGTTAAAAAAGTTATGTGCGCTTTATGAAAAAACTAGCTGACCCCGCAAACGTTGTTCGTAAGTTATCGAGCGGGCTGAAAAATTATTAAATTACTAAAACTATTAAAAAATAGCGGTTGGTGACAGAAGGGTGAAAATTTTGAGTTGTAAGTATGTATTTTTTTGATGCCACATTATTGAAATATAAAAATAAAAAAACTTAGTCCAAAAAATAAAATAAGAAAGTTAGGTGTGGACAACCCTTATCACTTAGGGGTATGAAAAGTATACAGTAGCCGATTTTCGGATCTACTGAACATGCATATAAAATTTCATAAAAAATCGGTCGAGCCTGTGACATGAGAATTTTATATATAAGAAGAAGAAGAAGAAAGATACATATTATAGAGTATTTTGAGTAACTTGGCAGCCAGACAGTCATCTATCAATCCGAATCCATAATCTGAAGATCGGTTATTACTTTAGCGCGTAAGTATTGTGGACGGGGTGAATAAAATAATTATGTTTGTAAAATGTACAGGCTGTGGAAGACTGTCATTTTTTAAAAATATAATAAAATAAAATTGTCAAAATGATCGTTGCACTTGCACATTAAAAACTTAAAGACTTATTGTCTTTGAATTTTTTTCCAAAAACAATAAGATTTTTTTTTGAAATCTTTTGACCGCATAAACGACCATAGCCGACAGCGGGAAATCGTGCCATGTACGCCAAAGTGCGTATAGCCCCGCTGCTTCAATAAATCGCAAAAGTTGAGCAACGTCGGGCGCGGTCAGTAACTGGATGGGTGACCGCGAGTGAGGAATAACGTGCGGGCTTCCGTGCTTTGTAGGCACGTTGAGCCATCGGTCCCGGTTGTTATCGATATGATAGCAGTCGTTAAAGATTGTCGGAGGCCTTTGATAAAGGATAATCGACTCGGCGTGGCCACTAGCCCGTTACTCCACCAATCCGACTTGGAGCAATGTGGTGGAGTAGCAAACTCCAGGCCTTGGTGCAGAGAAGGGTAAAAAGTATCCTATATGTTAGTCCAGGTTATGATCTATCTGTGTACCAAATTTCATCGAAATCTGTTCAGCCGTTTTTAATAAAAATTATCCTATGTTACTTGTAATACCTCCAAGAATATGTGTACAAGTTTCATGATGATCAGTATTTTCGCGTGAAAGAGTAACAAACAAACTTACATTCACATTTATAATATTATAAGTAGGGATTTTCGTTTATTTTTATTAAATACATCATTCATAATAATATTTACGTGTTATGGCCCATAAAAATCAAGTTTAATCCTAATTATCAAAATCCTATTTTCTACAGTACAAAAACCAGGGCATTTTCCCTTACATTCCCCCAAACATTATTACAGTGAATCTTGCTTCGTAAACCATTTATCAGCTGCACCCATTTAAGTATAGGCGACTTTACAAGAAGTATTGCTACGAGTTTTTAAGAGCGGTCTGACTGTACGCGCTGAGCGTCGGCGAAGAAATGATGTCAAGTGCGTAAAAAGAGCTCTCCTTCAAAGCACGCACAATCCCAATCACAATACGTCAATACCAGGTTCAAAGTTTCCGCTACTCGCTAACATACTAACATATATTCTGCACACCCTACCTTTTTCTCACTTTTCTCTCTACTCTTCATCTCCTTACCACTCGGTTGTCTGGAAGAGATCGCACTTGGCGATAAGACCGCCATTTGTGCATTGTCCTATTTTTGTTTTTTACTGATTTTATCTTATATGTTTGATTCTATCTCTTATGTTTTTTTTTTATTTTTTATGTTGTATGTTTCTTTCTGTGTGTGTGCAATAAAGAGTTATACTACTACATATCAACATAGCAACATACTAACATAAGACGATACGAGGGTCTATTTTTTCATCGCACAACTTACGCGATGAGACAAGTAAACTTTAGAACTTTTGTGGCACTATTTTGTATTGTAACGCGGTCGATTGACGACCTGAGTGGCGCAGTGGTCAAGACACCGGTGCGCTGCGCGGAGGGTCCTGGGTTCGATTCCCAGCAGAGCAGAGATTTGAATGATGAATTTGAATGTCATGTTTCTGGTCTGGGTGTGTTGTGTTGTTGTCTTGTGTGTGTCCATGGTACCCACGACACAGGGAATCCTAGTGTGGAGCTGTGAGTGTGAAGCGTGAAGCGTGATTTGTGCGCTGTAAGTCAGCCGCAGTATGCAAGCAACATCTGAATGTACTTGACGGTGAAGGCATTCTATCTTAGCAGTTGCTGTGAAGTAAAATATTATTCCGGGTTTGAAACAAAACCTCGAATCCAATCTGTCAAAATAGAAGTTCAAACGTGAGATAAAAAAGGGAACGAAAATTTCAACGAAAACTTACATTTCCATCGAAAGTTTATTTTATAGCGCGAAATTAAAAACACGCTTACTAATATTATGAATAGAAAAACGATCTTTCAATTCAATGTTTAAGCTACCGCCTAATGGAAGACTATTCTTCTGTTTAACTTTTATTAACACAAGTTCGCGTTTGATTTCATTCGAGGTTACTTCAATATTAACTTTACTGGCATTGGGAATAATTTAATGCTCTTATTCTAAATTTCGAGATGCTTTAACGTCATTGGGAATAATTTTATGCTCTCATTCAAAATTTTATGATAGCATTTATTTTCCTAGGTTCTGGACTATTTTCATTATTAAAAGGTTAGAATCACTTTACTGTGACCTTTTCAGTATTTCGGAGTAGCCACATGGAAAAGATGTCGAGAATTCCGTTAATTGACGTTCAAATACTAAAATTTATTCAGATCAAAGTACTTTACTTAGAAGTTTAATATTGAGGTTAAATTGCTTATATTAAATGCGAAAATACCTATCTGTGAATACAGCGCATAGAACTAAAGCAAATCTAACTTGAGGGTTGACTGATGATGACTGTATCTTTATATATTTTTTATTATTTGATGTCGGTTGCTATATTAAATCAATATGGAAGAAATTCAATTATATGGCTATTATACGCAAAGCCCTTTGACAAAAGACAGACAAATAACGATGTTTAACTGCTTCTCCCTTCAATACCCTACTTTTAAGCTCAAAAGTTCCAGCTTCATTTTCAAACATCACGCTTAAAGCTGTACTTTCGAAAGTTTCCGTCTAACCTATTTAAGCGGCTAATCAATCAAGCATAAATGAGCTATATCAGGTTGCTCGAACCTAGTATAGCGTTGCGTGGGTGACACACACGTTAAAGATCAGAGGTCAAAGGTATACGCCTTGGGGCACGCCAGTATTGGTTTTATTATTCCCGAAACGCGAGAATCGGAAGCGAATGGACGGATGGGAGGAAAACAATAAAATAATGTTATAAGAGGTAGAAAAACATTAAAAGGCGGGTATAAACGATAAAACTTTATAAAATGTCCGTAGTGAGGAGCTCAGACGCCTTTCACAAAAAGAAATATCTGCTGTAGGCGTGTTAGCAAGACGATTGTGCGGATGTTAAATTTTTTGAAAATAAAGAGGTAACTAAGAGATTAATTAACTACAAGCTGACATCTTAGTTCGCAGTAATAGACACCTATAGGGGATATTCCGTTTCGGTCGATCATCCTGAAATCAATCTCATATATTTCACTTTTCAGTACCCCATTAATGACCCACTGCTGCGTCGGGTCTCCTCTCACAATGAGAAGGATGTAGGCCGCCGTCCACCACGCTGGCCTTGTGCGGGTTGGTGTGGCTATATTTCACTTATAACTTCGTATACACGTAATTTTAAAAATTGTTGTTTATAGGAAACATTATCAGTTAACTTATTATCCTACGCTTAAACCTTGGCTGACAGAACCGAACGACTAATCAATACGACAAAATTACAACACAAGTAAGAGCTATTCCAATTGAAATACACACTGACATGCGACAAAATGTACGAAATGACGGTGTCGTACGAGCAACTTTTGTACATGGCAATTGGAATAAGGGGTAAGGAGTTTTACTTTTATTTAATGAGAGGGATGTAGGCTTTAGTCCACCACGCTGGCCTAATGCGGGTTGGTTGACTTAACATATCTTTGAGAACATATTTTTTTGTGAACTCTCAGGCATGCAGGTTTCCTCTCGATGTTTTCCTTCACCGTAACAGCAGGTGATGTTTAATTTTATAAAGCGCACATAACTTTTTTAAAAAGTCATTGGTGCGTGCTTCCCTCGATTCGAGGTCAAATTCTAAGCCACTGGGCTATCACCGCTTACGGATAAATATAGATTTCTGTATAACATCCTAAATTTATCCTAAAATAAACGAGTATGAGTATATTATTATACGAACAGTTCTAAGAACTGCGATGCCGGTAATTCTTCTTATATGAATGGGGTCCTTACAAAAATGTATTATGTTGTGTTGCGTGGGTGTCATTGTCAGGTGTCTTAATATATCAGAGGACACTTGTGACCCACGAGGTCATTTATATCAGAATCGCAAACTGTATTTACTGGGGAAAATATATTGTTGGTACAGGTTGTGTACAAAAAAGTAACATAGGTAGCAGTTTCCACGGAAATATAGGAAACCGCCGTAAAAATAAATCGAGGTTAATCTAATAATTTTAGGTGTCCCATTTTGGATATCCTGACACTCCATCTTGATAAATTAAAAATCCTTGGCGCAGACAACTAGAATTAATTATTATGTCTTAATAACACTCACCTCTCGTTTCCTGACGGCATGATGACAGTAATCAAGTATCGCCAAAATATTTATCTGATCTAATGAAATAGGATTCAAAGATTTTGAAATATGTATTTATTCTCTTATTAATGTCGAGATTAATAATTAATTTGTTAAAATAAATCTACAAAATACAACAATCCGCCATGATAGCTTAAACACCCATCAGATCGAATTACGTCAATTTACGTCACGTCTTAGTACACGTCATTTTTTTCGTAAGCATATTATACGCGATCTGGCACTTTTTACTGAGCCGTGGCGCAATGACAGACGCCATGACACGGGCGAGCGTTTTGGAATGAATTTGAAACTTAAAATTTAAATGTACTTTTATTGCACAAAAACCTTAATTTTCTACAAAAATATGATATATTTTAGACATAATAGAAACTTCTTAATATCATAGAAGAGTTTTTGAAAATTAGTCATCATGCCTATTTACACACTACCTACGTGTTGTTCTTACTACGTATTCAATTCGACTAACTTATACTTTACTGAATCCTGCTTATATAACCCTTAAGTTTCTGGGTTCACAGACCAGAAAGGTTTCTGACCTCAAAAATTCCTTGTCTTGGGTTCAAATCCAGGAACTATAGTATTAAAGATACGATACAATAAGGTGTTCATTTCTAGTAAATTAGTTTCGGAGGTTATTCCTAAGCATTTGAGTTTGGGGATTTATTTACAGGAAATTAGGAAACTAATCTGAGGTGTTCTGTTTCAGTAAGCTGTTACTGAGGGCTAAAACTTATGTATAAACGCTTAGGTAAATACTAATATATTCTCCACCGCACCGCATTGGAGCAGCGTGGTGGAGTGTGCTCCAGGCCTCCCCCTGTTGTTGGGAGAGACCGGTGCCCAACATTGGGTCATAAAAGGGTTGCAGCCATATACTAATACGCAATAACGATACCTAGGTTGAAAAAGTTAAAACAAAAAAAATTATATACCATCACAACTTATTCCAATAGTACACGACACTGTTTCGCCCCAAAACGGAGCATCATCAGGTGATGTGGACTCTACAACGGCTGGTCGTCGAATAAAAAGAGTAATGATAAACTTAAGTAATAGTTTAAAACATTACATAACAACACCCTATTTTCATTCCAAAATCCGTTCTAAGTACTAGTGGAATATTTCCCGAATAGAAATTATAGTTTCGTAGATTATAACAAAACTTATAAACATATGAACAGTTAAATGACTTTAAGTTCGATTTAACATTAATTTTCTCTGTTCCGACGTGGCCTAGATATAATTATGGCCTAATTCTGAACTTATGTCTCTAAGAAATAGTATTTGTTATAGGAAATTTAGGCTTTTGTATTTTCTAGATCTTTCAGTTTGCGTGGGAGTCACAGGTGTTTAGTTCCATATCAGAGCGCAGACTCCCTGAACTAATACATAGTTGACATACATTTATCTTAATACTCTCTTCGAATTAATGTACTCTTGTATTATTTAGGTGTAAAATATATTTCTGTATCACGTTAGTTTTGTTATTTAGGTCATAAATAGGTGTTCAAATGTGTTTATTGCTGAACTTGAATGCCTTTGAAACTTATTTAGAAGGCTTATTTTTGACCTTTATGAACAAAACCACAGGTTGTGACGAATAAATATAACGAAATTTCAGACTACTACACATTATAAGCTCATAAGTCTAAATCTCGGGATATCTATGTTTTCGAGATGTCTTGTATTGAACTGGTGGACTTGTATATCCATTACCTTGCTTCCTTTTAGCCCTTGGTAATCCACTAGTGGACATGGGCCTCCCTTAATCGATGCCACTTCACTGGATCCCGACCTCTCTGAATCCAACGGTTTCCCGCTGTCTTCTTCAAGTGGTCAACCCACCTGGTCGGAGGGTGGCCTACGCTCATTTAGCCTAGACGTGGTCGTCATTCGAGAACCTTTCTTCTCCATCGGTTGTTAGGCTTGCAAATAATGTTCGCAACCGACAATCTTTCATTTTTCTTATAAACCAACTTCAAAAATGGAGGTTATCAATTCGACACATATGTATGTATATGTATACCTATACATATGTACGTATATAGATTAGTACATTTGTCCTCGCATATCTCCGAAACTAAGTGACGGATCGTGATCGTTCTTTTTTTGTTTATTTTTCTTATTTACATCTTGTCTAGTGATGCATCACTTTCGTTACATGATTTGACGGTTAAAAGCTTAAGAATCGAACCCAAAACCCCCTAATAACCGAGCAACATAAGCTCAACCTCCGCAAGAAAACGGGAACATTTTTCAGAATTTCTGGCTCAGTAACAGAGGAATTTGATTTAAAATACGCTTGAATTGAGGAAAGAATTACAAACATGACCCAGTTGTGAAGTTAGCTCAAAATGATTTATGAAGCAACTTTACTTCTGATATTTGCACTGGAATACGCGGTTTGGAAATGAAAAACAATGGAACGACAGAAAAATTAAGTGGCGTGACTGGCGCGGGATTCTTCAGTGTTGCTACATCTCTATTTATATTGCACTAGATTTTAGAACTTGGTGCAGAGAAGGGTAAAAAGTAAAAGCGGTTATTGTGACTAAACTATTATAGTTAGATATGTGCTCTCGCAGACTTTTTTGTAGATCTTAATAAGACCTACAAACCCATCATTTTATTCTATTGTTAATAGTTTTTGATTCAATTTTCTTACGGAACCCTAATTTTTTTGAAAATAAATTATAGCCTATAACCTTCCTCTATAAATGGACTATCCAACACTGAAAGAATTTTTGAAATCGATCTAGTAGTTCCTGAGATTAGCGTGTTCAAACAAACAACCAAACAAAAAAACAAACAAACGAACTCTTCAGCTTTATAATATTAGAATAGATAGACGTTCTATATGTTGTTTTATAATACGAGCCTGCTGGACACTTGACAGACCTCTGTAATTTTTACACTGTGGGTTAAAATAGTGGTACCGATGCGCTACGTCACGTCACTATACGATCACGACACTGGGCGTAGATGTATAGAAAAAAAACGATTGATTTACGTATCTATGAGTATCTGTAGTAGCGGCGTTGGTAAAACATAGACTAAGGGTCGTCGGTAACCCATTAATGACCCACTACAGGGTCAGGTCTCCTCTCACAATGAGAGGAATGTAGGCCGCCGTCCACCACGCACCACTACTGCCCGTTGGTGGACTTAACATACCTTTGAGAACATTTTTTTTGTGAACTCTCAGGCATGCAGGTTTCCTCACGATGTTTTCCTTCACCGTAACAGCAGTTGACATTTAATTGAATTTTATAAAGGGCACATAATTTTTTTTTTACAAAGTCATTGGTGCGTGCCACTGGGATTCGAACCCGGACTTAATACTATAGAAGCGCCCACACTGTGTGCGATAAAATTGACGTGCGACTAACTAGTGTGCAACTGAGCGCGGCCCAACGCTAATTATCTTTTCCCTAACTAGGTATAATTAGGCGAAGTCGCATGAAAAAGTAGTAAAAGTACAATAAAAGTTACTTGTCCTACATAGACCAATGTCAGTTGCTCCCATTGAGGTAACTGTATTTATTTTTCCATCCATTTATGTCAATTATATCCGTTCCAATAAGCAAGTAATATGGTTCCAGAGATATTTTTCAGATCATGAGGTGTGAAGAGATAGGTTATTATTGAATGAAACAAAGCGTGTAGGTCACCTTCTGTTATGTGGTCATTTTAACCCGTGGACCAAAACTTTTATTTATAAACTAATAACTAGACTTCGCCCACGGCCTTGCCCGCGTGGATTATAGAACTTCGTCCGGACTAGGATAAAATATCCTATAGATAAGTTTATTCGGGTTATAATCTACGTATGTACCAAATTTCATTTAAATCTGTTCAGCAGTTTTTGCGTGAAAGAGTAACAAAAGTCCATCCATACTCACAAACGTTCGCATTTATAATAGTATAATATATAATATATAAAGTAGGATTTGTTTTAATTCACAAGTAAGCAAAACTGGGAATGATGTAAACGTCGATTTGCAAAAGTTTGTAAGGATGAAACATACGAGTACATGATGCTTGTTACTCTTTCGCAGATTTTGATGAAATTTAATAAATAGGTAGATTATAACCGGAATTAACATAAGAATACTTTTAATCCCTTCCTTCCTTTCAGCCCTTAGTAGTCCACTGCTGGACATGGGCCTCCCCTAATCGACGCCACTCCACCCGGTCCTGGGCCCTCTGAATCCAACGGTTTCCCGCTGTCTTCTTCAGGTCGTCAGTCCACCTGGTAGGAAGGCCTGAAACAGAAATTCAAATTCATCATTCAAACCACTGCTCTGCTGGGAATCGAACCCAGGACCCTCCACGCCACTTGGGTCGTCAACCAAAGCACCAGGTCGACTGTTATAAAGATACTGATCCTTTGAAACCTTCTGAACCTAAAACTTTAATCGACGGAAAACAATGATAAGATCGATGTACCCCATAATTACCGAGGTTAAAATCTTCTATAAGATATTCCCCTTTAAGGGGAGGTCCATCGCCCCTGAGGTTACTAGCTAAGTTATTATGAACCCTTTTATCATTCATCTATGACAATTTTCTTTTAAAGTGCTGTATAGTATCCATAACAACTTGGTAACAAAACTTAAGATTAGACGTGGCGGGGTACAAACTAAAATCAACGTGATCTACGATAACGTTTATTTCCGAGGTGAAAATCTTTTACGAGATATTCCCCTTAAAGGGAAGGTGAAAAAGGTCCGACACCTCTAAGGTTACTACCCAAGTTCGTATGGATAACGCCCTTTTATCATACATCTCCGATAATTCATGCCGCTATTTTCCTTTACCGTGACGCTTGTACTCACAGAAATAGATTTAAATAGATCACGCAGGTATGTACTTGACGTGTCAAAATATTTGGAACGTTGGTGCAATGTGCAACCATCGGTGCTGTTTCATTTAGCTCGCACCGTTGTTCACACGGGACGTCAAATTAATTATTGCACCAATACAATAACTCGAATAAAATCGATTTGTTTGATACTCGTTCTCGAGTTCGATTCGATTCGAATGATGATGAATAAATTGATCGAATAATTATTAATATTTTCATGCTAAGGCCCTTTATTCGGCTTCATATTGATCACTTAAACGTTTTTGTTTTGTTTCAGTAGTAATTAGCGGCACGTTTAGTCTTTCCTCCGATGGGCTTGCAAACTTGCGTTATCTATTAAGATCTATATCTGTGACCGTGACGCTTGTGCCCCTAGAGTACAGAAGTACGATATAACCTCTGTTATATATAGAACATAATAATAATAATATGCTTTATCGGTGCGAGAAGACGTATCAACGATATTTAATAAGTTTTCGCCCACTACACAATCGTTGATACTGATGTAGAGTCGGCCTAGATGTGGCATGAGCGTAGATCGAGTGATAACTTGAGCGTACTTGCTTGCTCTCATTAATGTAGTGAGTAGATCGGCATTCTACAGTTTGACTGTTTGAATTAAACTTTCCAGAAGCGGTGATAGAACAGTGGCTAAGAATTCGGATTCGTACTCTAGGGGTCCGGGTTCGAATCCCCGTGGCTCGCGCCAATAACTTTCTTTAAAATAAAATTATGTGCATGTTATCATAAAATTAAATACCACTTGCTGTAGCGGTGAAGGAAAACATCGCGAGACAACTGCATGCCTGAGAGTTCTAAAAAAAATTTTCGAAGGCATGTAAAGTCCACCAACCCGCACTAGGCCACCGTGGTGGCCTACATTCCTCTCATTGTGAGAGGAGATCCGACAATACAGTGGGTCACTAATGGGTCACTGACAGATATAAAGTGTTTTAAAGCGTTTTAAAATAAAATAAAAATAGCCTTTATTTCTCTAAACTACAACTTTATAACATAAATAAGTGTGTGGATGTGTGTGTGTATGTGTGTGTGTGTGTGTGTATGTGTGTGGATGTACCCTCTCATTGTGAGAGGAGACCGTACCTTGCATTATTTATGGGTGACAGGCAAACTTTCCCAAATGCCGTTTCCAGTACCGTTCTAACTCAGAACTTTCGGGATAACTATTTATATTTTGGTTGAGCATATTCCGATAATGTGTGGGCATGAGCCTCATATATATTAGAGGTAATACAGCCTTACCTCAGTACTCGGGAGGCTTTGGATGGTGAAGGTGCCTAAATATAGACACTTTAAATCGTCAAACGGTTGTTGAACGATAATAGTGATTCGTATTTTGTTCGGAGACTTAAATTAAAACGTTACTGGTGCGTCTCTATATTTCGGATTCGTTTTTCAAAACTGTGAGTTATATTTTTTTGATTATAAGTAGTAAGTAGATATTGGTGTCGAAACAAATTTGAGTTTTTGTATGCTGAAAATTTTTACAATTAGTAAATCAGCCCTTCGATACCTTCGATCAACAATACACTAGATATCGGGTCACGTACAAAATCAAAACTTATAACTGTCCGCGTGAATACATACTTATACATCTTCATTTCTTTACTTACGAAATAAGACAAACGTTTTAAAACAGTTGTAAGTTCAACCTAATTACAACCATGACGCCTAGCAATAAGGTAGCAATTCTTCAAAATATTCTTTTTCTTACAATCATTCGTCACGAAAAACGAGCAAAGCAATAAATTACTCCCGTCACTTAGAAATGAAAAGACATAAGTTAAACAACATTTTATGTGAAATCAACCTTAATGAACTATAAATAAAGTACTTTTTCCCGTTATTACCTTGCGAGTTACATCCTTTGGTTTCGTTTCAGTTTGCTTCCTCAAATTTAACTACAGAAGGTATGGAGTCGCGTTGAACACAAAAATAATTTAGTATATTATTATGCACGAAAGTTTAGTTAAAATTATTTATATTTTGGGCATCTACGAGTATGTTTGATAGTATACATACATATATGTTATTTTGTAACCGTTTTGTTGTGTGTATGTTTATTTATGTGTATGTATAATATGTTTTTGGCCAAGGTGTCTATCGCTGTTGTAGCTAGTAGGTACCTTAGCATTGTAGTCGTATTTAGGCATACTGTGTACAGATGTGGATGAATGTGAACAAAGGGATTCTTCTGGGTTTTAGGGTATCACAAACCGTAATATTGAAAGTACGGTCGTGTTTAGACATACTGTGTGCAGATGTGGATGAATGGTAACAAAGGGTGGTAAAAGTGCGAATCGACAATAGTTTTTTGCCACAAATAAAAATATGACTAAATTCCACAATATCTTTATATTCATGTTTACAATCTTCATAATACATGTACAGTTTAGTGCAATAATTAGATCAAAATAATAATTAAATATCGGTAGCTTTTTTACATATATAATGTAACCTGACGTCAATAAATTTTTGAACCACTGATTTGAGTAAATTAATTTCGTGATTGTGTTTATCTCCTCCAGGAAACACATTCTTGTCAATATATAATTTTAAAACTGATGTCCATAGAAAGTCGAGATCCATTCTGCACACGTAAACGGATTGCTCGGAAAGCTAAAATAAGAAAAGGAAAGCTAAGTATCTTATGAAAGTCCAACAAACAGACACAAAGTTTGTATTAACCAATTTTAAAGATCTCGTAACAAATAAATTATTACAATACAAATCTACTCCATGCATCTATTGTTCTGTTACACACAATTTTGCGCCAACGTTGGTCAAACATTTGTAGCGGTGATATAAAATCGGTAATTTTGATTTAAATTTGATATTATTTGTTAGTTTAAAGCATAAAATACAACTTATTCTATATGTACTTACCGAAAGTAAGACACTCCGGCCGTTAAATTGTTCCTTCAGGCATTATTTTTGCAACTTTTGAATGCACATTGCGGCATTGTGACACGTGTTTACATTGGCTCTTTTACAAGCGAACTTAATAAAATTAGAGCTCACATTTCAAGTGAGCTGTTATTCACCGAGACGTATTTTTTGCGCCGACCCGAAATCTAGTGTATTGTTGATCGAAGTTCGATACCTATAATAATAGTCCAGAATACTTTCAGTATTCGGAACTTTTTTCTAGAACTCTTCTTTCTATAAATTATTCCTTCAACATATACCTATCATTAAATGTATTTAATAATTAAGTATATTTTTATTTTTATTGACATTTAAAAGTGTGTTCCTTTTTCCAGCTAAATCAATGAGATTAATAACAACATTACAATAACGGTACATTGATATAGGTTATCATTTCTTTTTTTAAGTGAATTGTATTATGTTAAATACAACCAAGTATGTTTCAGAAACTAAAATAAAGAACAATAGGTACAATAATAATTATTATTGTTAATATTGTTTCGACGAGTAAGTTAAGTTATTAAAAGTGTATTTAAATCTGTGTGTTTTAAAACTTTCCCTGTCTATTAAATAGACATAATAGTTAAATAATGGTTATGAGTCACATGTGACTCAGGGTACAGCGAAGTGGTTAAGCTTTACAAAGATCAAAACTTGACCTAACGCGCTACTTTTGTTAAAAATCGTCAAATCAGTTTTGTTATCAAACAAAACATCTTGCAAACTAAATAACTGACCAAAACAGCTAACAGCCAGCCTCTTCACGCAGTAACACTGTTATTTATCACTACTACATTAGCAAATTACATGTAGTGTTAACAGCCATTACAACTAAGTAGGGTGCTTTGCTGTCTGACTTAGAAGAAAATACATATAAGGGAATAGTAAGTAAGACATAGTAAAGATTAAGCAAATTTCACTATAACTATATCCAATAATTTTCTTTAAGAGAAGTCATTTGTGTTCTATAAAATTAAATATGACTAGTTGTAACGGTGAAGGAAAACATTGGGAGGAAACCTGCAAGCCTGAGAGTTTTCTATATAGTTCTCAAAGGCGTGTGAAGTCTACCAATCTGCATTAGGCCAGCGTGGTGGACTAAGGCTGTAGGCCTTCTCCTTCTCTATCTGAGAGGAGACCCGACCCTGCAGTGGGTCACTAATGGGTCACCGACATATATTAAGTTTTTAAAGACCGTAATCTCTACTTCGTTTTTTAACCAAAGATAGAGTCACTAAAATTCAACCCGGACCTTTACGATTTCAAATTCTTACGTTACTTAAAACAAACAATTTAAAGAACTATCAAAGGGTTCAAAGGCCATAAAAATCCTTTCAATCCCAAAGTGCCACCAACATAGTAAGCTACTATATTACTATGTTAGTCAGTGCCACAACTCAGACCCAAACTCGAGACTTACGACACGAAATTGGGTCACAATCCACAGATTCATTATTGTAATTGGAAACTTTAAGTTTACTGCCGTCGATATCTCGTTACATTTCTGACTCGATTGTGCGATATCATTAGTTTTTAATCGATTTTTTGCTGGAAAGCATGAACGACGAACGTGTTTTACTGGGAAACTAAAATGCATGTAACTGCTACCCTTTTCTGTCTGTCTGTTAATTTAATTCTATTATTTATGATTAGTAAGCCTAGATAGATTTCATTACATATTTGTGTGCCGTAGAGGTCGGATTTGTATAAATAGTATAATTTTAAGACCCTTGTGCGCTGATAGCCCAGTGGCTTAGAATGCGACCTCTTAATCGAGGGGTCCGGGTTCGAATCCCAGTAGCACGCACCAATGACTTTGTAAAAAAGTTATGTGCGCTTTATAAAATTAAATATCACCTGCTGTTACGGTGAAGAAAAACATCGTGAGGAAACCCGCATGCCTGAGAGTTCACAAAAAAAATGTTCTCAAAGGTATGTGAAGTCCACCAACGCGCTTTAGGCAGCGTGGTAGACTTAGGCCTTCTCATTGTGAGAGGAGACCCGACTTGAGTGGGTCACTCACGACCGAGTGCATCTACGACGGATTATTAGGTTGTCGAAACCACCAGTCAAAATACTGAAATAAACCAACATTGTAACAGCCATAAAGCAAGTCTATCAAGCCAAAAGCAATCTAGGTCGCTCTAGATTAATTAATGTAATTGAACTTAAAGTTAACGGCTGCTGTTATCTTAACGATTCTTTTAAATCCTCGTTTTAGTAATGGTTTGTTTACTTCTGTGGAACCTTGGCGAACCGATTGAGATTTCTTCGGTCGTTTGATGAAGGTCGTAGCAGCTCTTGTGAATCTCTATGTAGTTGATATTATACAATGTAGGAGCAGCAAACGCGTGTGTACAACCGAACATGCTGAAACATGTTCGGTTGTACGTATTATTAATATACTTAGGCCAGTAAATGAAAAAAACTCCCAGCACTCTTTTAAAAGTAAATAAAACTTAGTCTATGGTGCACTATGGCTAGGTCCTTGTGTGTGTCAATATCGCCCCATTGCCATCCGCACTCAACACACTTTCGAAGTAAACAAGAAATTTAAATATATAACTTATTAAACCTGTCTAAATACCTAACTTATCAAACGACCTGTCAGTTGAGTCGAAGGTTATTGATGAATAGTTTAGCTGAAGTTACGTGCGACCTTGAAGGAGGTGCCAAACGCGAACTGCAAACACGTCTGACCTTTTTATATAATAGGCTGCAGTAATGCAATTATAATGCACTTGTTTTCCTTGCCGCATACGCAATGTATGAAATGTTCGAAACCCAGAGGCACGCACCAATAACTTTCTTAAAAAAAGAATTAGGTATGTGCGGTTTATAAAATTAAATATCACTTGCTGTAACGGTGAAGGAAAACATCGCGAGGAAACCTACATGCCTGAGTGATAAAAAAAATTTCTTAAATGCATGTAAAGTCCACCAACCCGCACTAGGCCACCGTGGTGGACTAAGGCCTACAGCCTTCTCATTAAGGCTGCGTTTCCACCAGAGATGTGCGAGGATGCGTAGCGATGGATGCGTTTTTGAAGAACCATTAGAATTGCTTAATTTAACTAGCCTCGCTTAGCACAGCTCTGGTGGAAACGGCTTAGCGGAGCAAAGCTCGGTAAATGAAGCAATTCTATTGGTTCTTCAAAAACAGGGATGCGTTTACGCATCCTCGCATATCTCTGGTGGAAACGCAGCCTTATGGGTTACTGACAAACTACTGACTCGTGTCTCTCCCGTTTTCGTTACATGTCAATGGCGTTCTTACAACGAGTATTTTATGTTTGTGTGTAGGCGCGGAGATGTCGCTCGGGCGCGGTGCCGATGGCGCGGGCTGAGCGCGCTCGGCTAGGCGCCCATGCGCGCCTGCCTCCTGCTGTGTGCGGCGCTCGCGCTCGTGGCGAGCCGACCGCGCGCCGCCGCCCACGAGCCCGCCCCCGCCCCCGCCCCCGCCCTCGCGCCCCTCGCGCCCGCGCTGGAGCCCGCGCGAATACACCACATCAAGACACAGATATTGGCCAAGGTACGCCAGCAACCATATTATAAAACACCACTGGGAACTGGCGCATCCTTCAGGTAGCGGAGTAAGGCCGGGATCCTACACCGCGCCGCATCGTGCGATTTTCCCTGCCAAGGTACCTACATCCTCAACATCTTTTATGACCCAGAAGTACCTAGTAGCAGGAGGAATTGGAGTAATCCCATCACGAAATTCAGCGACTAGCATCGAGTCAGAGCTGCTGCATCAGGGTGCAGGACATTTACGACGTAGAGAGAGACATGCCGAATGTTTAGATCAGAAAAACCTGAAAAACCGTGAACTTCTGACGAGAATACAAAACTATTAACCAAAGTAGGCCTGCAAACCTCTCTATTTATGAAGACATGCAACTGTCTTCATTCAAAAACTGCTCTATGTCTCGGTCTCCTATGCTGCTTCAATATAAAGTGGATAGGGCTTCAGATAGGTGGCCATGCGCGCCTGCCTCCTGCTGTGTGCGGCGCTCGCGGTCGCTACGAGCCGACCACGCACCGCCGCCCACGAGCCCGCCCCCGCCCTCGCACCCGCCCTAGCGCTGGAGCCCGCGCGAATACACATCATCAAGACACATATATTAGCCAAGGTACACCTGCAACCTGCAAGTAGCGGTGATAGCCCAGTGGCTTAGAATTCGACCTCGAATCGAGGGGTCCGGGTTCGAATCCCAGTGGCACGCACCAATGGCTTTGTAAAAAAGTTATGTGCGCTTTATAAAAATTAAATATCACCTGCTGTTACGGTGAAGGAAAACATCGTGAGGAAACCTGCATGCCTGAGAGTTCAGAAAAAAAGGTCTCAAAGGCATGTGAAGTCCACTAACCCGCACTAGGCCAGCGTGGTGGACTAAGGCCTACATCCTTCTCATTGTGAGAGGAGACACGACCCTGTAGTGGGTCATTAATGGGTTACTGACACACCTGCAACCAACTTATTAAACGCCACAGGGGTCACATGTAGACCGGAATGTAGAGTGCAGTCCACCAATCTGCATACGACCAGCGTGGTGGTAGGCCTACATCCTTCTCACTGTGAGAAGACCCGACCCTGTGAGTCAATAATGGCTTACAAACAGAACCTAACCCATCCCTTGTCCGCAGCTGGGGCTGACATCGCGGCCGATGCCGCTGGGCGCTCCGCCCCGGGACGTGGTGCGGCAGATACTGGCGCGCGCCGCCGACCCGCAGCCCGAGCGCCGCCCCGAACCGGAGCCCAGCATGAGGGAAATCATCGCGATTGCACATAGAGGTGACATTACATTCTGGGCCGTCTTTAACCTATTGGAGGCCCTGGGCAATACTGGGCATATTAGGATAAGACCCCTATTTTAGTCAGTAATTAAGGTTCGATTTCTTAGTTCAAATTATATAAGTTTTTGGTAATAAACATTGGTTATCGTTTGGTGGTCTGACAGGAACTAGGGACTATGTATTTGATCTGAGAGGGGCCCCTATCGATTGTGGGGCCCTGGGCACGTGCCCAAGGCCCACTGGGAAAGAGGGGTCTGATTACATTGATGATGGATAGCTGTAGACATTCTTTGCGAAACGTTGTGTCACATAAAGAGTCTTGTAAGCAGTTTCGGTAATTTAACCGAAGCCAGTCTTCGGTAGGTTTCAATAAGATCATGAGAGATATGGTAACTGAAAGAACATAATATAGCACGCTATAGAGATAATTTTACTCTGCATAAATTCTTAACCAAAATTCAATGTCACGTCAGAGTCAATGGATGAGGAACATGAGATATTATGGCGATAGCACATAAAGGTGCACTACGCTGATGGATATAATGATGTTTGATACCTGTAATAATTCTTTGTGAAATGTTGATGAAATGAAATTACATAAAGAGTCTCCGACCTTAACCGAAGGCAGTCATCAGTAGGATTCAATAAAATCATGAGTGATATCATGATAGGACATAGAGGTAACACTGTACTAATGATGGATAGCTGTAAAAATTCTTTGCGAAATGTTTTATTACGGCCCTGTGTCAACAAAAGAGTCCCAATCACTATCTGGTAGCTTTCAATAAGAACATGAGAGAAATTATCGCGATAGATCATAGCACACAGCAAAAATTCTTAACAAAATGTGACGTCAGAGGCTGGTGTCAGTGCAAGAAACTTAAAGACGCTGACTTCGGTAAATTTCAATACAAGTGAGCTCGTGCAATGAATATCTCATAGGAAAACAGATACTCCATTATACTACTCTAAATAACCCTACTTCGTTAGTTAGTCGCGATTGAATTCGCAGCGAACATTACTCAAACAGCCAATTCACACGCTCACCGATTTCCTAATCAATATTCCAGCCACGACCTCTTCATTCGAAACAACCGTAGCTAATTAGAGTATCCGATTATTCCCGACACATTCACGCAATCATCCCCCGCAACTAAATGTAATCCGAGACCCGCCTAATATTCGCACTTCAATAATAAACTGAGTTGCCTCCGCCAGTTAAAGTCCCCGAAATTAGCAAACATTACGGGAATTTGGCACATCGCCATCAAATGGCTAAAGATCAGACAATTCTCATGATATCTGCAGAGTTAATCTGCGGCCGGAGCCTTGGTCGTTTAATAAGATTTGAAACTCGTAGACACTTTATAAGTTAAAGCCAGTAAAAAGTAAAGTCTTATTATCGACCTTACTTCGTGAACTACTTTGCTCTGCACTTCCTCACTCGCTTCTTTCTTTTTAACTGCACTTTTCTGTGTAGAAACGCACTGGCTTTTTTGATGTTCACTTATACATTCTTAAATACATAATATTATCTGATGTTGAATCTTTTTTAAATTCAGAAGAATGTGAAATAACCATTGTAATTTATTTAATTGAGCATATTGCATTCTTTTCAATTTTACTTCTTCTTCACATTTCTTATTTACATTTTATATTCTATATATACTTCCCATCAATATTGCCTTAAATTAATTATTTTTTTATATTTAAAAAGGCAAATCAAAAGATATTCCTTAATTATTTCATATATTACCATCATACCTAAAACATAGCAGAGAGGCCGCGAATTTCTGCTGAAACGTGTAACTATTATTGACTTCCAATCTACATGCTTTAGCTTCTCTTTTTTATCGTCTACACTCTACATCATTATCATTGGCATATTTCATGTTTGAGTACGTTTATACATTATTTTGTCAAATCATCGTCTGGTGATGTGGTCTAGACGTCTCAGAGTTTTCTGGGATATTATCAGTGGAAGCATATGGTAACGAGATGTCGGGCGGAGTTCCTTACCCTCTGTTCCCTTCGCTGCTTTAATACTTTTGATACTTAGTAGGTCACAGATGTTGCCCACGTTTTAGGAATAATGTCTCGGCTAATGTCTTCAGTTTGTGCGAGACTCTTTTTTGTGACACAATTTTTTTCTACGTTATAGTCATTTAATATCTAGTTATACGTCTTGTAACCATTTGAAGACCATTTGTTTATTACATTTTTATCAGTTTCGTATTCATTCGTAATTAAATTAATTATTGTTTATTCGCTGATATATTTCATTTATAAATAATACTGTGTAATTGTTTGATTTTTCATTTCATTTCGTTCAGTTTGCAATCAGTTCTCTTCTTTTAGATACACCTTGAATTATTGGCTGATAATTCATTGTGTATCTTTAACTTCTTTTTTGGTATGATTTTGATTTTATTAATGTATCTGTTTCTACTGTTTACGGTTTTGTTTTATAAACTCCTCTTCATTAAATTTTAACCGATGTGTTTCTAATTAATTGTTTCGTAGTTTTTGATATATCTTAGCTAAGGCGAAACGACCTATCTTTTGAACTTATTTTTATGCGATATCCTTATCTAGAAATACATAGGTAATCTATGAAATTTTCATTTAATGCACTGTAAACATTTGCATTGAGAATGATTTCAGGTGTAGCTGCTGGACTGGTACTCTTCACTATGTTGGCAGTGAGGAAAATGTAAGTTTTTGAAGTTTCCACATTTATAATTTTTTCTATTAGTATGTTATTATCATTTAATATCGATTATAAAATTGTTAAGATCAAGAATATTGATCCGCAGACTTTTCTCGTAATTTTGGAAAGATGACATTTGTCGACTACTATTACATTGTAGCCCTAAACTGTGCATTTAGAAATTGCTTTGCTCGATAAAACAAACTCTTTTACGATAACAGATACCCCTTTCTTTGTAAGTTTAGTTAATCTTTATGCATCATGCACTTGCATGGTCATAAAGATTTAAATCAAAGTAATCCGTCTGGACCAACGGTACATTTAGGTAAGTACTAAAAACAAGATTAGTGTCGTCCAAATGAGCTGACCTTCCTCCTTTTGTCCCCTAGTGAAATGTTTATGTTAATGTTTTAAGGCAGCTATATATGGCGGTAAAGAGGTATTCCCGAGAGAACTACAGTGCTTCTACTCTATCCTACTATTACAAATGCGAATATTTGTGAGTATGGATGGATGTTTGTTACTCTTTCAGAGTGAGAGAAGAAATATTTTCAGAGAGATACAATGGCGCCTTTTACAATACTTTTTGATAAATAAATCTTGTTTGTTTGTTTGTTTGTTTCACGCAAAAACGGCTGCACAGATTTGGGTAAAATTTGGTACACAGATAGATCATAACCTGGATTAACATAATAATATAGGATACTTTTTATCCCTCTCTGTACCAAGGTCTACAATACACGCGGATGAAGCCGCGGGCACAGTCTAGTTACCTGTAAAAGCTATTAAAAATAAAAATAAAATACCAAATTTACATAAAGAACCAAAAAAGCACCTAAATTCCCGATGCAGATCTTGGTTTACATTTTACATTTCATATCGGAGTTAAAATGCAAAAAAGTTGAAACTGCGTTAGAACTCCGGATAAACTTTATCGGGAAATTGTATGTGAGTGTAAAAGAGCTCCGAACCCCGGCTTTGTGCGTAAATAACCGAAATGTGAATGCAATTCGCTTGTATTACTTCAAATACACAATTTGAAACTAGAGCCAAAAACCATTAGCTTTATCAGATGTGTACTTGCCGTGAGTGAGTTGGTTCGAACGAGTTTCGAGATAATCTGTCGTTAGAGACATTGGTGCATGTAAAGTGTTATTTAATAAAGCACAAAGAATTATGACCTTAAAGTAGTAATTAACACTTAACGATTCAGATTCATAGCCAAACACTAGGATTCCCTGTGTCGTGGGTGCCATGGACACACACAAGACAAGAACACACACACACACCCAGACCAGAAACAGAAATTATTCGAATCTCAGCTCCGCTGGGAATCAAACCGAGGGCCCTCTGCGCAGCGAACCGGCATCTTAAACACTGCGCCACTCAGGTCGTCAATTATATCGGTTGTTAGGTTGACGATTGATAATGAAGTTAGTGTTATGTAACGTATCATGTGTCATGTAAAGTTACCTGGGGCTGATTGGCTTTAACCTTAGATGTAGGCAGGTGAACAGAAGAAAAGTGGCAAGTTGCATGTGCAATAAATAAGTTATTTGCCGTAATTAACCTTCAACCTTCAAAGTTAATAGTTCCTGACGTAATCTAACTAGCAATTTAAATGGAAACGGCTGCACTTGTACTTTTAAAAGGCGCTTTAATACCGCGCCTTTTAAAAACAGAAACTGGAAATTGCTGACATACTAAAAATATATTATTGTGGGCAAACAGATATGTATTATTATTATGATTAGAGAGTAGGGAAGTCCTGTATGCTCAGCAAAATAAGAAAATAGTAGTGTAGAAGTAGAAACAGCAAAAGTCGCGGTAATATCTAGTGAATAATAATAGCATATCCATGAATTAGTAGGTCGCGAATAAATATATATTGCCTCATATACTCACATAGTTTATGACATTGAAGCTCGATTTGATGAGCTTATTATGGCGTATTATAGATTTGTGTCTCAGTTTGAGGAATAAATAGGTAACAAGCGATACCGATCGTTATAATACATCGGACCTGTCTATAAATAAATACACCAGTTATTGATAATATTAAATCATTTCTGAGGGGCGATGGAATGAGAAACTCGAAGATCTTCTCTCTTACATGTATTTATTTATGTAAATCTTAAAATGTAAATTTTAGCACCTTTCGTACTAAAAATGATTTATAGTTAATAATTTACGTCAAGCAGCGGTGATAGCCCAGTGGCTTAGAATTCAACCTCGAATCGAGGGGTCCGGGTTTGAATCCCAGTGGCACGCACCAATGACTTTGTAAAAAAGTTATGTGCGATTTATAAAAAAAAATTAAATATCACCTGCTGTTACGGTGAAGGAAAACATCGTGAGGAAACCTGCATGCCTGAAAGTTCATAAAAAAAATGTTCTCAAAAGCATGTGAAGTCCACCTACCCGCAATAGGCCAGCGTGGTGGACTAAGGCCTACATCCCTCTCATTGTGAGAGGAGACCCGACCCTGTAGTGGGTCATTAATGGGTACTGACAATTTCCGTCAAAAGAAGGCTTTTAGATACTATGAAAATCACCTTTTCTTAGTGTTCTAGATAGACAAATATAGGTACCCACAAAAATGTGTACTTTGACATACCTATATCGGATGTTGTCGTACCCTCCGAGAAAGCCTTGATCGAGATAGATCTGTGCTTTTAGATGGATCTCAAATACTCAATCCCAACTCGTAAATAAGCGATTTGCCTAGCGATAGGCGTTTTGATTATACAGACAGCGTCGGCTTAAGTTACATCATGAATGTTGATTTCATGGTGATCTCAGCTTATCTGTATTGAAATATATACAACACCGTTATAGTTTGTAAGTACGGAGAATTGCAAGCTTATGTAGATCTAAAGCGCCTACATTTCGTTCATAGCACATTTATTTAAAAACATTGCATTACTATAAACATCAGGCGCTCTTTTCCAAATTAAGTTATTACAATGCTTAATTTCATTACTGGGTAAATAGACCACATAAACCACACTGACCCAAAATGTATATCGAAAATTCCTACCTACGAGCCTCATTATAAGTCCCTACATAATGTAGGAGCCACAAAGTTCGATAGTACAATTTTTGTAATCTTTTCATACTAAACGTGGAATAAAATAAAGTTTATGGCAATCCAAAACGTGTTCAACCCTTTGCAGACGCGCAAGTTTTTATATCTTCTCTTTATGTCTACGGGAATGGAACATTGAAATCGTCGACATATTTTATGACCTTATTGGAAAAGCATCGCCTCACACTTTGTTACTTTATTTATAAAGCGAACTTAAAATTAGGGAATACCTATATGTTGTTGCGTTATATACGTTCAGTCAGACTAACTGATGGTGGGTGGTCACTGAAGCCCCTTTTAACTTCAATCAAGACTATAAGGCTAAGTAGAAAATAGGCGCGTTGTAACTTGTAACTGAGAAACGATGACCTTCTTTGAATCTCTTAACTTTTATGAAGAGAATTGTTTATTATGAATACCCGCTGCTAGCTGACATCCTCATGACAAAATGTCACAAGGAGTCGAAGGTACCTCGGGTGAACACCAATGGTAAACCCCCCTTAAAACAATAACCTTTCCTTTTTATCATGTCTTTGTCGAAATTTTTCAGAACCAAATTTTGGCTGACACTCAGCAAATGCTGCAAACAAATTGAAGACTACATTACCATGGCTACGAGCTGAAACCTGCAGTTGATCAGGTAGGTTATATTTTGAATAAAATACCACCACATACCACATCACACTTCAATGTGATCAGGCTCGCATCCCGATTGCACGCACCAACGAATTTCTTCAAAGTTATGTGCGCTTTATAAAAATTGAATATCACCTGCTGTAACGGCGAAAAAAATTACTGCACTAGACCAGCACGGTGGACTAAAGCCGATAGCCTTGTCATTATGAGAGAAGACATTACCCTGCAGCGGGTAATCGGTAACAAAGTGTTTATCTACAGCTATAAGAATAGTTCTTGCAGTTTTCTGCCCGTTTGCGCACAAAAATGACATAAATTTTTCATTTTATTCCTAACTTCCAAACTCGGCTATCTGTGCATTACAAAAACAAAATGCACTAGTTTTAGCCTGCGTCACCTAAAAGCTATATAAGCCGAAGACGTAACTGTCTCGAAATGTAGATTTACACTCAAATATTTTTTCGCTTGACAAACTATGCTGGCTCCATCTCGAAATTTATAGTTGGTGGGGTGGTGGGGGGATAAATCTGTGGGTAATAACACTCCTGTGCGAAGGCTAGTACTGTAGGCGCCTCTGTGTGCCAACACAGCGACCTAAGCGTCCGTTGCGTTGCCCCTTTAAGAGCGGGCGCTTTCGAAAATCGCTTGTTGTTTTTTGTGGTGAATGAATCGAACATGCAAGCTAAAAAAACTATTAATACCGGATTTTTCTCTAAAAATAATTAGAGATAAAAAATGGAAGAATCGGTTTTCATGAGTATAAAATATATAAAACCTTCAGCTGTACTATTAACTTTATTGGTAACAAAATAATTGGAGCTTGCGGTAGCCTCATAACGTAAAGCAGCATTAAAGCAGCAAAGTAAAGCAGCGTTTTCTTCAAGTTTTGTGTATCAGTTTGTGAAGTGTGGTGGCCGGTGATGCTTTATTGGGCAACTTCAACAGTCCTCACAATCATCACGCCTCTACCCGCTTTACATAAGTTAGCCGTACCTAAATAAACATATTATTCAACTACTTAATGTGTTATATCAAGCTCCAAACAGATTTAAAAACGATCAACTCGGAACGCTTCGCGCTTAAATGTTCGATAAATTGATGTTTCATGTCTTTTTAATCGCGATTTGCATTTTAATAGCTAGAAAATGTGTTGAACACTGTAGATGCTACACTTTTGCCAGTTGTTGTATAAGCGGGATCGGCATGCGTTGTAGCGGATTAAACCCGGGTGTTCTATGATTCCGCTCCGCTCACAACGTCGACCTACCCTTATAATTACCCACCCCGCTCTAGTATAGTCTGTATATCAAAATTATGCCTTTTGAGCAGCAATAAAATTTTAAAGTGAAATTCACCAGGCAACGATTTTAAAACGAAACATACTTGCTTGTACTCGGGAACTGCTTTTATTAATGTGTATAACTGCCTCGTTCAAATATTGTTGTTAAGTTATGACGCAAATTTCAAATGGCTCCGGCCTTTTTATTTGGCTATTTGTTTTTTGGATCCCGTTTCTAAGCAAAGCTTTCTTTGGTTTGGTAGGGTTCTGTAAGAGTAAGAGTCAGCAGTCTATAACGTTAAGAGAAAACCATCTGTCCTTCACACAATTACGGGGGTTATTTAATTCACTCTGCGTTTTGTGGTTCGACCAAGGCGTTTTTCGGCTTACCTTCCAAAGAAGTACTGTGGTTACAAACCACATCCTCCCACCCTCCACACAAACAAGGTCCTAAGTTCGATTCTTGAATGAGTCTCGTGTAAAAAATACCTTGTGACACTCCAAATATCACTATAGTCAAGAGATATCCGTATCCTTTAAACGTATCATTTCTTAAAAGTGCCTCTTTTGAGCAAAACAAGAAACCCTGAGCACACACGAGTATGGGCGATTTGGACACTGGCCAGCTTGGAATTTACCTGGGACTCGGAGGGCCACACGTTCTGGTGATAAGGGGATATTCTATTTCAGGTATCTCATTATGGAGCTTAGTTCACAATGCTGTTCCAGTGTGGATTGGCTTTTCCACTACATCCAAAGTGGAGCGCTCATAGCGACTAAGTTTAACATAATTTTATCTAAAAACTACGACAGATAATTTACCGAGCCTGCTGTAGTAGAAAGTGTTAGTATAGTCTGGAATTTGTAACCATGCATTTCATTTTCTAGGAAGAAACTAACAGCACCTAACGTTGCGTTAGTTTTTACAAGAAAAATAAAAAAGCAAAGTGGTTAGCAAAACCCTTGGCTCTTGCTACTCTTTAACAGTTCGTAGTCCACTGCTGGACATACGCGGCCCAACCCTTAATCGACCCCCGGGGTCTGAATCCTTTGAATTCAATGGCTTTCTTTCATTTATTTCTGGACGTCAGTCGTTCTAGTCGGAAGCATGTAGATGTCTTTTTGCTTAGTCGATATGTTTATTAAAGAGCAGTATGTAGATTGCAATTGATTTATCTATTATTTGTCTATATTTGTCTATTATATATAGATTCCTTCTGGAAGGTATAAGACCGCGCTATAACTAGGTAGACCGAATACTGATGAACTGAACTAGGAAACAGAAGACAGCAGCGGTTAGAAACGTCCTTTCTATTCGAATGCAATGGTCACCCTACATAATAAAACCCAGATCTAAATGCCCGGCTAGGAAATATGGGATCTTTATATAAATTAAGGCGTTACGCCGTTTTCGAACATACGAGTAAGACCATTCGATCTAGTGATTTATCGCACGAGATTATACTGGGTCTAGTGTGGTGTGACTATATGACATATATAAATATATACATAAAGCATACATTGTATGCTTTCTAGACTATTTCATTATGTAGTTTATAGGTAGTAGGTATTTTAAGGCTACACAAAGGCCAAACTCGTGCGTACCTATACACACTGCTGGACATGGGCCTCCCCTAATCGACGCCACTCCGCCCGCTCCTGGGCCCTCTGAATCCAACAGTGGCCTACCAAGAGCTGAAAGGAAGGAAGGCAGTATACATACGTTGCCACAAACGAAAAAACCCGACCTTTAAAATAGAAGTACTATGGGAGCGCACACACTGCGTGCGATTTGACGTACGACTAACCCGCGAGTGTTGAATTCGTACTAATTCATACTTAATGATGGTTACCTGTTAGGTGTTAGGTTATTCTGAATGTTTATTAATAAATCAATATTATTTCTTTTCAGGTGACATTCAGAAGATAATAATGCCTACCGCTCTGTTGGATAACGTCTCCACTGAACTCTGCCATCCTAGTCCAAGGCTGAATGATGAAAGAATGAAATGAAGGTAAGTCCATAATAGCCCTTACGAGTGTTACTTTCAAATAATTCAATACTAAGGGACGATATTCAATCTATAGCGGTGCTAGCCCAGTGGCTTAGAATTCGACCTCGAATCGAGGGATCCGGGTTCGATCCCCAGTGGCACGCACCAATGACATTGTAAAAAAAAGTTATGAGCGCTTTATAAAATTAAATGTCACCTGTTGTTACCGTGAAGGAAAACATCGTGAGGAAACCTGCATGCCTGAGAGTTCACAAAAATAATCTCAAGGGCATGTGAAGTCCACTAACCCGCATTAGGTCAGCGTGGTGGACAGAGACCTACGAGATTATACGTCTCATTGAGAGGAGCCCCGACCATGTATTGGGTCAGTAATGGGTTTACAGACATTCAACCACTAGGTGACCGCTCATTAATACAGACATAACGATAGTGGTTAATGACGCAGCATTATGAAGGTCTTAATTATGAACCAAATTAAATAAAGCAAGCACAAACAACTGATTAACAACTTCGTAAACAGCGAGAGTAAATATACTTGGAAATCCAATTGGAATAGAAATGTTTATCAAAATCATTCAAATTTCGTTTGTACGAGAGTAGTAAACACATTCTTGCTTACGTGCTTTCACCACTTTTTCATTTATCTGTCGGCTCCATTGATATCATCCCGTTCCACTTATTATAATACCTACATAGGTACCTAGGTATAGATGTTTTGGTATGTTAGGTAGGTAAGTTAATAACATTTGAATGATATCAACCAAACGAACGTATCGCAAGTGCAAGCAAATAACAAACAAGCCGGTTCAAAGTTTACCCGATAACGGGGGGTGACGATCGGTGAATAACTAACACATTTGTAGTGCCCATTCGTGGTTCAAACTGAGTTGTCTTTATAATGTAACAATTATAATAAAGAATTCTTCAGTACAAAGTGTGATATCACCACGCCTATCCTCTGAACAGTCAGTACCCATCAATGACCTACGGGGTCGGGTCTCCTCTCACAATGAGGGATGTAGGCCTTAGTCCACCACGCTGGCCTAGTGCGGGTTGGTGGACTTCACATACCTTTGAGAACACTTTTTGTGAACTCTCAGGCATGCAGGTTTCCTCACGATTTTTTCCTTCACCGTAACAGCAGGTGATATTTAATTTTATAGCGCGCACATAACTTTTTTACAAAGTCATCCACTGGGATTCGAACACGGACCCCTCGATTCGAGGTCAAATTCTAAGCCACTGGGCTATCACCGCTTCAAAGTCTTATTCAGAGCTAAGACCAAACTAAAACCAAATGGTGAATTATGGTAAACGGTCAACTAGTGAATTAATAATATTGTTGAATCCGAATCCTCAATAATGTAACATTGGGCATATCTCAGGTTGCAAGTGTCGAGAGAGCAAGGATCTTAATGCCATTTTCAGGCATTGACCGCTTCTATAAATAGGTACACAGAGATATTTAAGAATACGCTAAATATAATGATTGGAATATTTTAGTTTGGAGTAGTTCTTAATCGGCCGATCAATTTCTGTGAGGAAATGTGATTTTCCTCACAGAAAGTCTTAAAACCAGAAGATCAACCCTTTATCTCACAGATAATAAATAAGTAAATTTCAAAAGATACATTTTATAACATTTATAAAGATAAAAGTATTAAAGAAGATAAAGGTAGGCTTCGAATTCCCCTAATCGAGGGGCCTGGGTTCGAATCCCAGCGGCACGCACCAATGAGTTATGTGCGCTTTATAAAATTAAATATCACGTGTAGTGTTGTAACGGTGAAGAAAAACATCGTGAGCATACCTTTTTTAAAAAAAAAAAGCCCTTTTCAAAGGCATGTGATGACCACCAACCCGCATAAGGCCAGCGTGGTGGACTATGGCCTAAATCCCCCCCATTGTGGGAGGAGGTCCGACCCTGAAGTGGATCATAAATTGGTTACAAATAATTGGTGTTAACATAAGGTACCTACTGGCACATAGGCAGCCGATGAGTTCGATTAGGTAAAATTATAACTAAATAAAATGAAAATAATTAATATACTTTGCTAAATTGACAAATAAATTGTGCAAAACATGTCAAACAAATTGTGTATTAGTGATAAGTTTTAATATTTTATAAGTTAAATTGTATTACTAACATTAGTTTTATTTTTATTTTTTAATTTGCATACCTGAAAAGGTGGATATGGATTGTTCAAATTGCCATGTAAAACCAATTACTAACCCATATTCGTGCAAATAAATGATTTTTGATTTTGATTATGATTTTGATTTTCAAGTGTTCATGAGACCTGGCTGTACGACCTTACTGAATAAAACTCTACCTACGAATATTTTCGAGCGCTAGCGACATACAAAAGCATCTGTAATATGCGCTTAAAACGGCGGGACTGTGCTTGATTACTTAAATTAATACCTAGCAACTGAATAGCGATACAAAACAATTACATATAATTAATATTTACACAACAATGATGGCACATTAGCACTTACACGTGCACCGATAGTTGACATCCGTTATGGAGTCGATAAAATATCGCAAGCAAAGTTACAATGTAGTGCTAACCTCTAGAAATTAACTCATTACTTTAATTGTATACCTATTACATAGAAAGCTATGTATCATAATCATGAGGAAAGATAACGAATACAGCCACACACTAGGATACCATGTGTCGTAGGTACCACGAGGACAATAGTTTTAATCAAACGTTTTATTAGTTATCTTCTTATATTAATACGTGAAGCAAAAATTTTGGATACAATAGGCATGATGACTAATTTTCAAAAACTCTTCTATGATATTCAGAAGTTTCTATTATGTCTAAAATATATCATATTTTTTGTAGAAAATTAAGGTTTTTGTGCAATAAAAGTACATTTGAATTTTAAGTTTCAAATTCATTCCAAAACGCTCGCCCGTGTCATGGCGTCTGTCATTGCGCCACGGCTCAGTAAAAAACGCAGACATCGCGTATAATATGCTTACGAAAAAAATGACGTGTACTAAGACGTGACGTAAATTGACGTAATTCGATCTGATGGGTGTTTAAGCTATCATGGCGGATTGTTGTATTTTGTAGATTTATTTTAACAAATAAATTATTAATCTCGGCATTAATAAGAGAATAAATACATGTTTCGAAATGTTTGAATCCTATTTCATTAGATCAGATAAATATTTTGGCGATACTTGATTACTGTCATCATGCCTATTAGCAGCCCACTACGCGAACAGAGCGGTTTAGATTTTGGAACAATTAAAGTTTAAATAGGTACGGAGAAGAATGCATAAATTCTAACATTTTTTTTTAATATAAAATTCTCGTGTCACAATGTTTGAAATGAAATGAAATGAAATAAAATGAAATGAAAATCATTTATTTGCACGAATATGGGTTAGTTATTGGTTTTACAGGGCATTTTGATCAATCCATATTATTATTCACCTTCGCAGGTCGCAAATTATGAAGTTATGTTAGTTACCATAGGCTAGGCTGATTTTTATGAATATTTCATAATTATGCATACCTATTTAGTATCTGAGAATCAGCCTATTTTTCATACCCCTAAGTGATAAGGGTTGTCCGCCCCTAAAATTTTTATTTTATTTTTTCCAATTTTTGTTAATGTGTCTGTCTGTTTGTTCCCGCTACTCTCTGGAACGGCTGGACCGCTTTTGACGGGACTTTCACTGGCAGATAGCTGATGTAATTAGGAGTAGGCTACTTGTATTTTAGAATTATATAAATATTATGTTAAATTCCATGCGGACGAAGTTAGTATTACATATTTATTATATATGACGATCCAAGTGGCGCAGTGGTTAAGACGCCGGTGCGCTGCGCGGAGGGTCCTGGGTTCGATTCCCAGCAGAGCAAAGATTTGAATGATGAGTTTGAATTTCTGTTTCTGGTCTGGGTGTGTGTGTTCTTGTCTTGTGTGTGTCCATGGCACCCACGACACAGGGAATCCTAGTGTGGGGCTATGAGTGTGCAGCGTTATCATTAAATTATTATTTTTTTAAAGTTTAAATGCTAGTTGTTTTGTCTATCTGTTCGTAGAAGTTAAGGTCAAAAGATTCGGAGGCTGAGTTTTACTATCTCCCGGGGCATCGCTCTGTGACGTAAGCAGAAGCTTATCGGCGTATCGTTAAATATATCCATGTGAATACGCTACTTTATGTGGCAAAATTGATGCTTATGTTACAACAATAGATAACCTAGAAGCTGTTAGAGAATCAATAGGTACTAAGACTGAATCACGCAATAATCTTTTTTTTATACATAGTTATTGAATAACAAAAGGGCTTGCAGGCTTTCTTTGGGCACGGCAGCCCATTCTTTGAGCCCATCTCAAAGAGAGAAAAAATTATATCAAAGGTTGTATGCGGTTACTTTGCTTCTTATGAGGACTAAGGTATTCGCTTAAATAAAGTATCCCCGGCAACCAATGACCATACCTTCCAGCCGTCACATCGCATGAAGAACATACTGCTTTAGGAGGGGCTAAGAGGCAAGCGCGCATCTGCTTGAGAGGATCGCAAGCGATCCAAAAAAAATTAGGCAACGTATATGATATAGGATATAGCTTAAGTAATAATTGCTCATTGTTATGAAATCAGAATAGCACGGTAACAATTTAAAAATAAGACGCATGAGTTCAATGAACTTCGTATATTTTGTTAATCTTTGTCGACGCATACGTAACACACACATAATCAGTTAATTTTAACGCTTAAAGAAAGTATTATTAGTACCTAACGTTAAAATGACACAAGGTTCTTTAAATTTTTGGCTCTAATATGTTTGTCTTTTTACTACCGAAGTACTAGACTGCTTTACGAGTTAGTCCATATACGAGTGTTTTATGAGAGATAATTCAGAATTTCATTTGGGGTGCATGTTTCAAAAGAACCCAATTTTATTCATAGATACTAAGGGGGTGGTCGGTCATAAACAAAGTTTGAGATATTGCGAACTGTCCACCGCCATCTTGGAATACCTAGTTATTGATATCACCATAGAAAGAGGCGAAACCAAAAATGTGCACGTCAAGTAGTGATTTCCACGCTCAATTTCTATGTTGTTGACTTAATTTTTAACAGGATTCGTATATCCATCTCGTTCTAACATGCTGTATTCTTAGTCATTTCTCATATCCTCTTTTTTTTCACAATACACCAACACAATATGGATCTCACTGAAAATCTGATGCTCAGCCCATCAAAATGTAACATTTCAATTGTTGACTTAATTTTTAACAGGATTCGTATATCTATCTCGTTCTAACATACTGTATTCTTAGTCATTTCTCATATCCTCTCTTTTTTTCACTATACCTATAATGGATCTCACTGAAAATCTGATGCTCAGCCCATCAAAATGTAACATTTCAATGGACTACAGCTCAGCTTAGCTCAGAGGGCAACACAGCTCAGCTTAGCTAAGAGGGCAACAATATAGCTTTGACTTTACTTTGCTTGAGCTTAAATTAGATTTTCGAATTATAGTCATGCGACATAAACAAAGGATCTTTTACCAAAACAAGTGATTATTAAATTATTTTACAACTCATTAACTACACCAATAACAGTTTCAATTGACAACTTAAGTGGCATTCAAATTAGGAACTTATTGAGAGTAAACATCATTTCCAAGTTCTTAATTTAAGCTGTGCTATTCGCTGATTGGTCGAACATCTCTTCGGCGCAACGTCTTTATAAGGGAGTGGGGGTCCTCCCATCCTTGCATTTGCCTTCCGGAGGCGGTATCGACCAGTCGTCTTCGTAGTATTGTTAATATAGGAAAATATAGACTGAGTTACGTTTAAATCACCCCGCAAACATGGGGGGCCCTAGTTTAAGTCTATTCAGTGTGACACTGCTGCTAGCGGTTTTATGGAACCCGGCTTATTCCGATGGTGAGTTTTTTTGTAGGTTTTAACATTCATATTTTAAAAGGGTGGAGGTTATCATCAAAATTAAATAGAGAATTAGGTGCCTATAGAGTTTATACTCAGTATATCTCTGGATCGCTCCGTGAATCCCTCGCTGAAGCCTCTGCAAAAACACTATATATAAGTCAAATAATATAATTATTTATCAGAGCAGTTTTTGATAATTTTATGGGAACTCTCTCAGATAGTTAGTTTATTATCTTAAATTTAAATGACATTTGAAATTTTATGTTTATGGAGAAATTAACAGTTGTTTGTTTAAAAAAACAATGACATAACTTAACATTTACATCTGAAAAAACAGCGCTCTTTTTTACCCTAAAATACTCGTTAGCAAAAACTGGGTTTATGTGTCTACTTCTGGAAGTTTAACTAAAGCCTACGAGCCTACTACGAGGGCTCTACGAAAATACTGCTACTGTAAAGATACGAGAATGCCTTTTGTACAAAAGCCCTGGAAGAAGGTCATTTATGAGAGTAGACTTATGCTATCAGTATCTAAGGAGCTAGCGCACAGATCATCTAATGGATATTGATACACTCGACATATTATCAATCAAAACCAATTTCAACCTCAACACTGTTTTAAGTGTTGCTACATAAGTTGATCTCAAATTACCATTCGAGCCTCAAATTTATTCTACAGTAACCACATCTGCACTTAAAAAGGAAACACAAGACGTGAAGATCATCCACCCAAAAATCATTATGAACTTTGACCTACTTTATACCTGGCAATACACCTTAGCAACATTAAATTAGAATAAGTAGCGAATACTCTTAAAGGCTTCTAACACACCTACTAATGATAAAATTTCCCAAAGTTTCATGAGGATCAGATATAATAGCAAAGAACAAAAACCAGACAGACAGACTTTTATTCTTTATACAACAAGAAGGTATAGGTAGGTACTCTCGCCTCTGAACGGTCATTTTCCACGAACTGTTTGCAATAAACATTACCAACGATAAGACACCTTTGAACCCAGATTACTTATCGACTGTCACTGGACGGTAGGTACGTGCTACATTAGGTATATATATCTTCTTCTTTCTTATATAAAAAATTCTCATGTCACAGTTTTAGTTACCATACTCTTTCGAAACGGCTTGACCTTATTTTTATGAAATCTTATATGCATATTCAGTAGGTCTGAGAATCGGCTACTGATTATTTTTCATACCATAAGTGATAAGGGTTGTCCACACCAAACATTTTTATTTTGTTTTTTGGACATCAAAAAATACATAAAACCCTAAATCACGATTCTGTCACCAACCCCTATTTTTAATAGTCGATTTTAACCTCGATAACTTATATGGCAATACAACGTTTGTGGGGTCAGCTAGTATAAAATAAAAATAGCCACATTTTATTTTAGTCTCGGCATTAGAGAGACGATAGCATTTGATAGGTATTTCGTTTAAAATACTAATCTTTGCCCTGCGATCCCGAAACACACTTATTGCATCAACCGCAACTAAAACTGTAATAGTCAATTAATTTTTTTAATCAACTATTTTTCGTTTGCGTGTGAAAGTCAACGCTTCTCTCCAAATGTCGTGATTCTAGGTGAACGGAAAATATAGGTTTGGCTTCTCTTGAGAAATCGCTTAATTTTTTCGAGTTTGATTTTTCTGAAAAAGGCCGTAGAAGTAGCAAGTTATTGATATAGGTTTACAAAAAAGGGTTCTACAGACAGATGTACAGACTGACGTAGTAACGGACAGAGAGTGATCCTATAAGACTGCCTTTAATTTACAAAAAGAAAATCTAAAAATCCCAGATAGCCCAAATATGGGACGCAACAGTCAGTTTCACAATTTAGTAAAATGTCGTGATATTCCTAAGAATTTTGGGGATACTACATTGCACAGTAACAGTGAACGATCATCAATAAAAATTAAGAGCAAAGGGCACAGTAGAATTAACGATAAAATGACAAAATTGGCAATCACCAACCTTGGCAATGATTAAATAGAATTTGTTAATGAACCGAATGTGATAAACGTACAAGAGCAATGGCAAGCATATCGATAACATTTAACATCCTTTGTTCCAATTATCTTCGCTTCTGACCCTTTTATCTCAAACTGTTTGCAAAATGTCTCTGTATTTATGAAATACAGATACTTATTTACTCCTATCTTTAGAATTATTTTCGTATTCGTCTGCAAAGTCCTCTATTCTAATGATAATAAAGCTTGTAATTATAATTACCTTACACATCAAATTTTGTTGATTACTAACGACTCTACAAAAGTCATTAACTCAACATTTCTTTGTTTAATTTCCTATATTTAATTATGTCTAAAATCTCGTTCAACGTGTTTTTCTCCAACTTTCGCAAACTCCAAAATAGCGCCCACAATTTTCTAATATTATTTTCTCAATATATAACCTACGCAAACCTGGCCAGCTCTTCATCTTTTCGTCTGGTGATCATGGCTGCAGTCTCATTTTTATACACCTTATCAATAATATTTTCCAATTTTATACCATATTGCCAATATTTTGTCGGAAGGCCCATTTTCAGTTTCTAGTTATGCCGACGTAAAAGTGACAAGGTTCTAGCACATTAGCATTATGTAGGAGAACTGGCAAACATTTTTTGTATTATTGATAGGCTCAAGATCATTTATCCAGACCACGTTAATCAGACCCATTACCTTCAATCCATCCAAAGCTTTCAACCACTTCTCAGCTGTAGTATCTTCCAGGCTGAGCACAGAACTTTCTAGATTGTTCCCGTAAGTTTAATTCGAGTACGTACAGCGGTATCGGATGCGTCAGTTAGAGTATTATGGATCACTTACAATTACCCATCAAGATGCATCATCCGCTTCTCGCCGTGGGAATCGACGGATGATGTTTAAAAGCTTATCTCTTAAAACAATAGTGGAATTGGAATGTGGAATCCAACCACGATTGATTTCAAAATGTAACTCCCATATAAGAGTGCTTTCAGAAACGTCTGAAAACTCAGCTCAACTTCCAATATGTTTGAAAAAAAATGTTTTATTGTTGGCATAAATAATACCTAATTAAGTCAATTGTAAAGTACCGCAGTGATAGCCCAGTGGCTGAGAATTCGACCTCTTAATCGAGGGGTCCGGGTTCGAATCCCAGTGGCACGCACCAATAACTTTGTAATAAAAGTTATGTGCGCTTTATAAAATTAAATATCACCCGCTGTTACGGTGAAGGAAAACATCGTGAGGAAACCTGCATTCCTGAGAGTTCAAAAAAATGTTCTCAAGGGTATGTGAAGTCCACCAACCCGCATTAGGCCAGCGTGGTGGACTAAGGCCTATATTCCATACATTGTGAGAGGAGACCCGACCCTGTAGTGGGTCATTAATGGGTTACTGACAAGTCAATTGACTTGAAATATTAATGACGCCATAAGTCTGGTCGGCTATAGAGTAAACCAAGATATTGTATGGAGAATATGGCTTATGACGTCATTTTTGTTATTGCCAGTTCAATAAAAGTATCTCAAGTGATTCTGAGTCCAAATCCCAATTTGATAAGGCTTCTGACTTTGTTTGTGTAATAGTAACAGCAGAATAGGACGTAGGCTATCTGATATTGAGTACCTCATGAAAATGCCATCATTATAGGTTCAAGTATAACCTAAATACTGTATGGAACTGTCTGTGGATATGTTACATCTTCAAATGACTATACCATGGATACCATGTGGTATCCATACCTATGGATACCACAAGGTTGTTGTATATGCTAGCTCGTCTATTTAGTGCAAAACACCTTCTACTTACTTAATAAGCTTTACAAAGTAGTGACTTTGATGAGTGATTATAATCTAAGCCCCGTGTTATTGTGCTTGGGAGGTAAATATAAGACAACAAATTTTATGAAATTCAAAGTGTATGAGAAGTCATTTTTAAGTCTTAATTAGTAGCAACACATGCTGCTTGATGCAGTAGCAGTGTATGAGCCACTATCAACGCCAAATTATCCAATCAGTTCTGTCAATTTCTGTCAGGTTCTGTCTGACCACTCGCAGGTGGCCTGTTTATTTACTTCTACGAGTAAAGTATAAAAATATGATGCATGTATGATTGTATGTATGTATCTCCTGTAATCAGACCGACCCGCGGCAAATAAAACTATAAAAACAATTGGGGCCCCTTCGATTTAGACAAATTGGGTAATTGCTCAAAAGCGAGCCGGACCGGGCCCCAGCCGCGGTACAATTCCATACCCTAAATTACTTGTTTATTAGTTGGAAAACAAATAACAAAGTATTATCGAACAATGACAATACAAATTCGGCTTTTGTTAATAAAGGTGGCACTTCACTTCGCAATATGGTATTTGTGTATTTGCATTCAAACATCTGATGGATGCACCGCTATGCAAATATTGACAAATAGATTGTCCACACATTAACCCCAGGCACCCCATTAACAAATACACAATATACAAGTACTCGAGTGAAGTGCTACCATAAAATACAAAAAGTACTTTTGACGTTGGGACTTGGCCACTAGCCAATGTCTCCACTTAATCAGAAGTCTTCATTAGGTTTAACACATGGTGAATAACTGAATTCTCCCGGGGAGGTATATAAAACTACTGCGGACGCCGACTTTGAAGTTGCTGTCATTGGCGGTGGCGGTAAAAGTATGTACTAAGGTACATATGAAACCGGTGATAGCCCAGTGGCTTAGAATTCGACCTCGAATCGAGGGGTCCGGGTTCGAATCCCAGTGGCACGCACCAATGACTTTGTAAAAAAAGTTATGTGCGCTTTATAAAATTAAATATCACCTGCTGTTACGGTGAAGGAAAACATCGTGAGGAAACCTGCATGCCTGAGAGATCACAAAAAAAAATTTTCTCAAAGGTATGTGAAGTCCATCAACCCGCAGTAGGCCAGCGTGGTGGACGGCGGCCTACATCCCTCTCATTACGAGAAGGAGACCCGACCCTGTAGTGGGTCATTAATGGGTTACTGGCTAAGGTACATATGATGTAACGACTTCCACTACTCACCAAAAGATGGCACCACGGGTATCCTGAATCACGCTATCGAAATTTTCTACATCGCTAGCATATATTATATAATAAAATATATAATATAATAAAACTAGATCACGTACTTGTAACGGCCGCACCCTAAGTACAATTACTTAGTCTGGCAGGAGATCTCTTATTGCCACACCTAGTTTTGTTACCACATCTTTTAGGCCACAACAGAAAACATAACACATGAAATTTTGCTTTACACCTAAATTTTGTACCAATACGCTGTTGAAGGTCTCCCAATTCCCTATCATAGGAATAATCCAATGTATACTTTACGATTGTAATGTTTGCATGTTATTCGATAATATCATTTGACCCAGGAACTATTAGCGGATGTGCTACTTTGTCCCACGTACGCCTATCTCTAGGGTCCTGTACCTTGACCTCTTAGATGTTTACTTTGCACATGATACAACTAGAAATGGCTAGTTTTAGATTAAACGGACTTTAATTCCATCTCAAATCAAGTTGCATTATATCAAGTTGTAGTATATATTTGTGATCGACACGAATCAATGTATGTTCTGACTGACTCATCTCGGGGTTTTTTTTTAATAAATTGAATTGAATTATGTCTTTGTAAGCTATTGTTTTTAGGTAGTTGATAAATTATGATTACTTATAAAATTGATTAATCAACATTTATGATGCATAAATCGATTTGCTTATGAGTGACAATTATTTGTATCGAATTGAATCAATTTTAATTTTTAAATGTCAATTATTTTCGGCAAGAATAAGAAAAGAATAGGAGAGGAAATAGGAGTACCTATCTTAAAAGATTTTTTCGGTTTTTTTAGTATGATACCTAAGCATACATAAAACATTGTAAAGATATCACAACCTACGGCCCTTGGGGGTCCTTATCGATTAAATTCATTGTCTTCATAATATTTACAATAACTGCTTCATAATAATTACATTGATTTATTAACTCATACATTTATTATTAATATATCACCTTGTTTGTTTCAGATAAATGTTCGCTTGCGTGTAAGGGATGTAAGTAGCTTTGTTTTATAAATAGTTTTAAATTAAGCTCAATTAAGTTTGCTTTACACTCTCTATATTATTCGTCTAAAGATTTAAATTTAATATTTATTGCTTTTTGCCTTTCTATATGTAATGATTGTTCTGATTTCTGTATTGATCATAATGCATTACCTAAATATTTCTTTACTTTTAAACCATAATTTATCTAATAACCCAAAAAATTCGTAATAGTTCAAAGATTTTGGAGATAGTATTTAAAATGTCTTAAATTATTAGTTTATCACCTGTAGTAAGATTGGATTTTAAAAGACATTGCCAATTCAAACATTTAAGAATTATTATATTTTTATTATAATTATTTTGGCCTAATTGTGAATAATGGAACATCCCTACTTTGGAGTGTTTGTTTCATTTTCGATTCTAGATTTATACCATAACGTTTCTTCTTTGTAGTAAGGTAAGTTTCATTTACCATTCTAGATTTAGACTATAACGTTTCTTCTCTGTTTTCTCAGCTCCGTCTTCTCCCGCGTTCTTGGCCGGCCACACCTACACCTATGGCGTGGACGGCGCCGTCTCCGTGTACCTGACCAGTGCGAGCGGCAAGGAGTCCACTGTCAAAATCTTCGGTCAAGTCTCCGTGACGGCGCTGGGCAACTGCGCCCACGTGCTCAATGTCAAGTCGTTGGCGATCTCGGGGCCGGATGGCAAGGTAAGAAAACCATATTTTTAAACCTAAAACAGAACCAACATTTACGTTGTATGTCTTAGCATTGCGCATTTGTCTCTCGATATTTGCCTTGTTAACACTATTTGTGGTCAATAGAGTGACGACTAACTACAAGTCCCGCGTTACAAAGTTAAACCTACTCCATTGTAATTTACACTCGATTTATTTGTTTTTCCCTCGTTTTTATTATTAGTTCTTCTGACTGTCTTCTGTCTTCCCTCCTTTTTTTCTCACCCTGTTTTGGTCGTTTTGTCACTTCTCAGTTGTTTTAGTGTGTTACGATTACGTCATGCGATTTTCCTTTGCTTATATTCATTGCCCTTTTCACCTATTACAATTTATTTCATTCTTCCAAGGTTCCCTGAAAGAAATTGCTTTCTTAGCCATAACGCCTTATTGTCCAGTTACCGTTTCTTGTATGTAGGTTCTTTGTTTTTACGGCGTACGATAAACAGTTCTGTTGTTGTTTTTGTTGTTGTTGTTGTAATTTACCCTCAAAAACTTTAACCTGTCCCCAGAAATACCCGTGCCCGAAAGGCATCGAGAAGCCAGTGCAGTTCAGCCTGCAAGATGGCAGCGTCGGCGCGGATATCTGCGCGGAGGAGGGCGACACCCGCCGCTCCCTCAACATCAAGAGGGCCATCGTATCGCTGCTGCAGACCAACCAGAAGTCCTCCACTGAGGTATGGTATAACCTTTCGAACTGCCTAAACTGAGAAATTAGTTAGAGTAGGTACCGTTTTCATATTATATGGTTTCCACATAAAAGAAGTGTATGAATAAGATGTGTAAGAATGATAATTATGATATTGTATAAAAATTGTATGTCTCTTAATCTCTCTACGTCTCTTAATTTGATCTAAACTTTATTTTCTAACTTACAACCATAGTTGCGTTTAGGTATACCCTGTAATGTATCTGCTTACTCATTCCGTTATGTGTCATCAGATTGATTTCTTCGGAGCGTGTCCCACGGAGGCCTCCTCGTCGCAAGAGGGAGGAGCAGTCCTCATCCACAGGTCCCGAGACCTCTCCCGCTGCGCACACCGCGAACAGGGCAAGAATGACTTCCTGACAGCTGTCTACAACCCTTCTGCTGTAAGTTACCTTTGTAATAGTTTGATTTTTTAATTTTTCATACACTCAAGTCCATTTCGTTAATCAACAAACAGGTATCTTATAAGTCAGATTTATCAGCTTTGAGTTAGACTATTACCTATAGACACAAAGAAAAAGTAGGACAAACAACCCTCTCAGCACCATTAAAATAACTTTTGTCCTCTATAGAGGTACTAGATAACTCGTTTGAAATAAAAAAAGCAATTTTGGTCACTAATGATTCATTTATTCATTGTTGTTTAAAACTACTGAAGCACTTATAAAAATAGTTATAACAAACGGTAATGTACCTTTTTTCGTCTTATACAAATAAAAATGGCATTAAATAGAAAAAAACATTGTGATTTTCTATAAAAAAATATGTTTACATTATGTACATATTTTTATTGCCAAGTTAACATCTTCAAAGATCAGCAACTCTGAAGATACTTTTTAATTTCTTAGATACACCTTATTTATTGGACTTTATCACTGTCATTAATTTTACTTAAAAACCATTATGAAATGTACTACATCAAGTTATAAAATTATCCATACTTCAGGAGATCAGAAGCACGCACATCCTCCAGTCCACCATGAACGTGGAGTCCAAGGTCAACAACGGAGTACCAGAGAAGGTGACGGCTACTGAGGAGTACCTGTACAGTCCGTTCTCCGTCGGAGAGAATGGCGCCCGTGCGAAGGTCCACACCAAGCTGAACCTGGCTGGCACCTCCCAGGGTGGTGGAGCTGCAGGTAAGCAAAACCTCCTTTTATACTAATAAAAGAGGGTGGGGAGGTGTCGTTATCAAGTTGCGATACGTACGAGAGGGATGACGGACGCGCCTCTCGGAGGGATTACGGTCTGAAGTGGGATTGTCCAGACATAATAATACATTATTCACATGTCTGCTATAGCTTGGTTATTTTTTTAGTAAAGTGTATTAATTTACAAAAATTTACAAATTATATATTAATTAAACAATTTATATAATTATTTACAAAATGAATAATATGCCATCCAATCCACCGCGTTAAATGCTCAAACTAATTTTTTGAGCAAAATAGCTACCAGCCTTCCGGTCACCCGAAGCGTATTCCATAGAAAATTGACTGCAGAAGACAAGTCCAAATTGTGAATATGTAATTTATATAATGGCAATACGGTTAAATACCTCGTGAAAAGAGGATTTGGAGTCGATGACGAATATTAAAGCTGCTGTTTGTAGGTTACCAGATTACAAATCCTCAATTTTATTCTTATAAAAAAAACCACCCAGAAAAAATATTTTACTGCATATTTAGAGCTCCTTGTGATTGTCACATGCGACGACGACCACATACCGTTAGGTTGGGTGGAATTGTTCACTTGGACTTTATTTAAAAAAAGAAAACTTATTATAAAAGTAAAGGTTTTAGTAACACTGTCAGGTGTTTAAAACCTTCCAAAGCATATTTCTTTTATTATCATATTTTTACAGGAAACTGCCACGAGTCCCGCACCATCATCTTCGAGAACCCCCACGGTGTTGCCAACGACCAGAGCAACTTCAAGAACGCCTTCAATGCCGTCAAGGAAACCGCCAAGACCCTCAACTCTGAAGCCAGCTCCAAGTCTGCTGGCAACTTTGCGCAACTCGTCAGGGTATGTGATTCAATTTCAATGAAAATTTCTTTGTTAACTTGTTTAATCACTAAACTTTTCAATGACGTAAAGACCAAAAACCCCCTTTTTGGTCACCAGAGTGAAAAGATTTTCACATGGTAATTTCTAAGGCAAAATGAGCACAGGTCACCCTCCCATTAGGTAGACGAAAAACTGAAGAAAACAGCAGGAAGCTATTTTATTTTGAGGCCCGTGACCAGATTGATGTAAGTGAAGGTTACCTAAAAAGTCTAAGTCCAGACTAATAGACTTCAAAACGCTGGATAGATGGATGAACTTAATATTAAGAACATTATTCGTAGATCCATAATGTTATTTTTAAATACACAAAATAATCTTGTGGTTAAGTAGGAGTTAAGAATATCAATAATTAAACGATATTCAGTGTTCTGTTATATCTAGCAACTGACTTCATAATTAAAAATGTATTAATACTAATATTTTTGTGCACAGGTATTCCGCAACACCAACAAGGATGATCTGATGAAGATCTTCAACCAAGTCAAGGGAAACAATCTCGAAAAGTAAGTAAATACGAGTATGAAAACCCCAGCTAGTAGCGAAAACATAAGAGTAGCAATAAGTCAATGTGTAATTGCAAAACATTTCACTACAATCGCACAATAGCTGCCAAACAATGGTCCTACACCTTACCTGGCACTTTACTGGTACCTTCGTAATCGACTGTCAAATAGCATGTTATGTGACAAAAATAAAGACATCGATAAAAACGTTTTTTTTTGTACAAATATGGGTTAGTTAACGTTTTACAAAACATTTCCATATTTAGCTTTTCAGTTAAACAAATTTTTACACTAAAATATTTAAAAATTAAAACTTAAATATTAAAACTAATATTATAGTCAATGTGGGGAATTCCGTCATAGTTTATTTTAATTTTGAGATTTTAATTTTTGAAACCTCATTGTACGACTCCTATTCTTTCTACAATGATGATACCTATTTGGAAATTTTGAACAATGGACCTTTGTTTACAGTATTAAAAATTCAAAATTCAAAATATCTCTACACGAAATAACTTTACAGATATCGATGATAATTTAAAATATCATCGGGTAGACGGACTTATCCCCCAGTGGGTATTATGAAACAGTTAATTTTGACGATAAAATCTACTATGACTAATAAGTCTAATATTCATTTGTGAGCGGATGGCAATGGGGCGATAGCTGTCACGTGTGTTCCTTTATTGGACCTAGTCATACTGCACCATAGAATAGTTCATACTTATTTTTAAAAGAGTGCTGGGAGTTTTTTTCCGCCCGCTTTTTTCTCCTAGTCTACGTTTTGCCTGAGGGGCGATCAAAGCGGATGTTTATATAACGTTAAATGTATGACGTTAATTAAGTGTGCATAAATTGTACCTAATAATGAATAAAAGCTTTTGAATTTGAAAATTTGCATATTATTACTTTTTAATTATATCGGTAATTAAACCCATCTCACTTCCCCAGGCGTGTCTTCCTGGACGCTCTCTTCCGCGCGGGCACCGGCTACAGCATCGAGTCCTCCATCCAGATCCTGAAGAGCAAGGCCCTCAACTCCATCGAGGAGAAGCTGGTCTTCCTCTCCTTCAGCAACGCGCGACACGTCAACGATGAAGCCCTCAAGGCCGCTGCTGTAAGTTAACCTTCAGTTTTGTTAGCTTCACCGGCATGTTTGTTTGTTTGACACCGACTCCTTTGGGCGCGATTATGACCCACTTTAAACGGCCAGATTTCGTTCAAACTTTGTAGATTTATCGAGGACAGACGACAATACACTAATTTGATAAAATTATTCCATTTTTCAATTTGCAAAATAAAATTCATTTCTGTTCTTCATTGTATTCGACTTTGTTTGGGTGCATTTTAGTAATTGAAGTTTGACACCCTTCCTGTTGATAGATTGATCTGATATTTGGTTCACACATTTACGACAATATCTACAATTTAATAAATAGGTACTGTATCATTGTAAAACCAAGATGGCCGCAGCTACAAAATGGCGGATTACATTTTTTATCTCTGTTTTCCATTATTCTAATACTATTCTATACCTTTTCATATATACCTATTAATTCATTCAAATATACCTATTAATATTCCATTATACCGGTTAGGGGAAAAAGGAAGAAGATTTTCAGATAATAGAGGTAGTGAGATTATAAATTAGCCTTACTTCAAGAAGGTTTAAATCAACAAAAAAAAATATTTTTTTTAATTGCACGTGCCCTCCCCAAGGTCAAATTTAGGAGGTTTCATTATTTTTTTTTAATTCCCAGGGTATACTGGACATGCCCAACCTACCCAAGGAGATCTACCTGGGCGTGGGGGCCCTCGCCGGGGCCTACTGCCGGGGCCACAGCTGCCACGGCACCAAGCCCGACGGCATCGTCGCGCTCAGCAGGAAGCTGGCTGCCAAGCTGCAGAACTGCAAGCCTAAGAGCAAGGTTGAGGAGGATTATGTGAGTAGATTTACCATTTAGTAGACGACAAAGAAGACAACTAGTTAAAACAATCCAAAGGTCCTGGGTTTGATTCCCAGCAGAGCAGAGATTTGAATGATGAATTTGAATTTCTGTTTCTGGTCTGGGCGTGTTGTGTTCTTGTCTTGTGTATGTCCATGGCGTCCACGACACAAAGAATCCAAGGGGCTTAGAATAAAGTGTTTATAAATAAGTCAAGAGATCTTTTTTTGAAAAAAGCTTAAAAAAAGCCTGCGTGCCATCCAATTGAAGAAATGCATCCAATTGAAGGAGAGTGATATTTTGTCGATAGAAGAAGAAAGAGGAAGAGAAACTTCTTGAAGTGCACATAGCCCCCAGTCGTTAAACCTTGTCGAAGGTCCTATGGGCGGTTTGAAAACATCCGACGCGAGTTGGCAATTAGCCCGGTTCTCCACCAACCTGCTCTAGCGCAGCGTGGTAGAGTGCTCTACTCTACTCCCTGTTGTGGGGAGGGATCCGTACCCAATAGTAGGCCATAAAAGGGTTACAGCTAACATTTGCTACAATCCCAGGCATGATGACAGTAATCAAGTATCGCCAAAATATTTATCTGATCTAATGAAATAGGATTCAAAGATTTTGAAACATGTATTTATTCTCTTATTAATGTCGAGATTAATTATTTATTTGTTTATTATTTATTTAAATCTACAAAATACAACTATCCGCCATGATAGCTTAAACACCCATCAGATCGAATTACGTCAATTTACGTCACGTCTTAGTAAACGTCATTTTTTTCGTAATACGCGATCTGGCATTTTTTACTGAGCCGTGACGCAATGACAGACGCCATGACACGGGCGAGCGTTTTGGAATGAATTTGAAACTTAAAATTTAAATGTACTCTTATTGCACAAAAACCTTAATTTTCTACAAAAATATGATACATTTTAGACATAATAGAAACTTCTGAATATCATAGAAGAGTTTTTGATGAAATTAGTCATCATGCCTATTGTACCCGTTTACAGGTGGTCGCAGTCCTGAAAGGCATCCGCAACATCCGTCATCTGGAAGACACTCTGATCGACAAGATCTCCCACTGCGCCGTCGACAACACCGTCAAGCCGCGAGTCCGAGTCGCTGCGTTGGAGGCCTTCCACGCTGACCCATGTGCTGCTAAGGTTTGTTCCTGACCCTTCAGATTTTAAAAGGTTTTCTTATAGCTAGCAAAGAATTTAGGAATCCTCAGGACGATCCTGGGACACTCATTTTCAACCTAACACGCAAGGAAAAAGATCTATCTGAGGTATCGTAGGAGATTTCAGGGCGGTTTTAAGATCACCAAATTTAATAACAGTTGCACGTGGCCGCCATGGCGACGACATATGTAAACAGTCATATTGATCAATTTGTAAATCAACCGAAAAAAAATATTCGAATATTGTTTTGTAATATTTTGTTAAATCCCTACTTTTTGTTTTGATTTTGTCATAACACTGTTTATGAGACAAGTTTCAAGCGCATCATCAATTTGCGGGGATTATATATCTAAAGTGGGGTTTACACGGGTGACTAAAGTCGCGTGTAAATCCCCTTTATACGAATTCGCTTTAGGACAGTGTGTTGAAGTACAATTCACGTTCTATCTCTACTGTTGAACTACACTCAACAGTGGACACAAAAAGTATTCATCAACTTACGTGTAATCTGGTTGCCAGTAACCCATTAATGACCCACTACAGGGTCGGGTCTCCTTCTCGTAATGAGAGGGATGTAGGCCGCCGTCCACCACGCTGGCCTACTGCGGGTGGCCTTCACGGTTGACTTCACATACCTTTGAGAACATTTTTTTTTGTGAACTCTCAGGCATGCAGGTTTCCTCACGATGTTTTCCTTCACCGTAACACGTAATCTGGTTATTACAGTTGAAGAAGACGGCAGTGGACCTGATGAAGAACGTCCAGCAAGACTCCGAGATCCGAATCAAGGCGTACCTGGCTGTCGTCGAGTGTCCCTGCGGCCACTCAGCTAACGAGATCAAGAACCTGCTGAACCACGAACCCGTACACCAAGGTAAGTTCACATCTCATCACACATCAACAATTTTTGATTGAAACCAAGGAGAGACAAAGACATAACGTTTATTTGCATAAATATAGGTATAGAGTTGTTACCACTCAGCTAACGAGATCAAGAACCTGCTGAACCATGAACCCGTACACCAAGGTAAGTTCACATCTCATCACACATGAAGAACAAACCAAGAAGAGACAAAGACAAAACGTTTATTAGCTATATAGGTATAGAGTTGTTACAAATTATTTAGATCAATGTACATTATATTTTCCATGTTTAGGTAATCTAATATTAATAAGAAAAAACTAACAAATGAAAGTTAATAAATATCTTAATTACAGTAAATTAAATACTTTGAATAAAATAACGTAGAAAGTAAATAATGCAGAAATTCTTAGGTCTACTGTTTTAATTTAATATTATGGTTGAAAAGATGAAATTGGTACTTCTGTTTGACATTAGCAGCACGTGAGGTTTAAATATCTGTTAATGTCCCTTGAAAAATCAACTTTCCATGCAACGGCATGGGTGGGGCATGTGTTGGGCAAATTTCAACTTTCAACAGCAGGGTTTAGCGCACCTTCAAAGGCGTCGCCACATTCCACCACAGGTTTTTTAATAGAAATTTTAACGTACAAGACTCTTGCAATATCGCGTTCACGTCTTTAAGCTACATAATATTGTCGTTGCAGGAATACTATGAAATGTTTTTTTTTATCTAGGATCAAATGAGATTTCTCTACTACCTAAAATGCCTTTTAGCTTTTTGTCTCTTGCTGATGGATGGACTGACTCTTCTCTCGTCTAAATGCAATACGTTTCCACAGTGGGCCGCTTCATCACCTCGTCTCTGCGCGCCATCCGCTCGTCGGCCAACCCGGACAAGCAGCTCGCAAGGCAGCACTATGGACTCATCGGAATCCCCAACAAATTCAATATCGATGACAGGTTGGTTCTTTCTTCTGCTGCAATCTACATAATTGTACTTCTTTAAATTAAACCAGACGAATAGAAAGTAGTCATTGTTGTCTACTGACGCAGGCCACACCAGGGGGTCACTAAAGCATTGCCGGCTTAGAAGAGTGTTTTTACATTCCAAGTTCAGAATAATAGTTTCGATATCTTAAAGATTATAAGGTCTTAAATGCCTTCGAAGGACCAAACCCGTTGAGAATCTGAATGACCTTAAATGGTAACTAAGTCTCGGAAAAACCGATGGACTGATTACGTGAAGTGGGTATCGGGAAACGTTGGATTCAAAGAGCCCTGGTGCAAGATATGGTGCAATATATTTAGAATTTATTTAAAATAAAAGAGTAAAGCCATTGTCAACTTTGTTCTTCATATATCCTCTCGCGATTTAGAAAACTTCGATAGCGTGATTCAGAATACCCGTGGCGCCATCTCTTGGCAAGTTGCAGAAGCCGCCAATACTTCATGCAAAATCATCTTTCAGGAAATACTCTTCGTACCGCGAGTGCTCGTACAACATCGACGCCCTGGGGGTCGGAGGCAACATGGAGGAAACCGTCATCTTCTCACAGGACTCCTTCCTCCCGAGGTCGGCCAGCCTCAACCTGACTGCTGAGCTCTTCGGACACAGCATCAATGTTTTGGAGGTAAATAATGGTTCATATTTCAAGCTATGAATGAAAATTATAACTTTTTTAAGCTTTATTGACTGATTGCCAAATAAATTGCATATCATGGCAATAAATAGTTATTAATAACCCACAGGGGTTAGTTTGGTCATGATAACGTTCAGTACTGCGATGATAACTCAGTGGCTATTTCCAGGCGAGCTCCAGGGTCGAATCCCAGTGGCATGCATCAATGAAAGTTATGTGCGCTTTATAGAATTAAATATCACCTTCTGTAACATTGTGACGAATTCACAACAGTTCTACAAAATGTTCTCAAATGCAAGTAGCAAACAACACGCATGTACTAGGGTCCCATTCTTCTGGTCTGAGAGGCGACCCGCTGCAGGGGTCACTTATAGGTCTCACAGACAATATTCCGTAGATTACTTTCACAGAATATTGCAATTCTTTATAGTTATTATTTAGATTGTATAGTAATCGTAAGTCATCTTTGTACTTCTACTACACTTCTACATTATGGTGTTAGTACGAACTCAACAAAACACAGAATACTGCACGTTTGAACAGTAGGTACCTAATAATAAAGCATGGTTGTTTTATTTTTATTTTTATTATTATATTATTATATATTATATTATTATATATTTATTTTTATTCGTCTGGCCTGTTTGTCTAGTGGTTAGCGACTCTAACTACTACGCCGGAGGTCGTGGGTTCGATTCCCACCCCGGACAAATATTTGTGTGATGAGCACAAGTGTTTGTTCTGTGTCTGGGTGTAAATTATCTATGTATAAGTATGTATTTAAAAATATATATGTATGTTTATCAGCTATCTGGTTACCATAACACAAGCTCACAGCAGAGCTTACTTTGGGATCAGAAAGCCATGTGTGAGTTGTCCCACAATATTTATATTTATTTATATTTATGGTTGTATATTTTTAGATCGGCGGTCGCCAAGGCAACCTGGACCGCGTGATCGAGCACTTCCTCGGCCCCAAGAGCTTCCTCCGCACGCAGAAGCCCCAGGACATCTACGACGACCTCGTGCAGCGCATGGAGGAGTCCTCCAAGAAGGTGGAGAGCAGCGTCCGCGGCCGCCGTTCCGTCAAGAGCGAAGTCGACAACTTTGATAAGCAAGTCAGTATCCTGAACCTGTTTGGTTGTTGGAGATACTTATGATCAAATTTGTAGATACTGAAGATCGTTGCCGTGAGTACTTAAGGGCCATCCATAAATTACGTCACGCGTTCATGATTTTCAGCAGTTCCAAAATTTGTTTTATTTCAATTTAAATGGCTTTTTAATAAAATTAACATCACATCATACATTTTGCCGACGAAACAATTTGAATCTTAATTTTCTACATTATACAGTTGCAAATAATTTTGAGGTTTTCGTTAATAGTTAAAATTTCGTGTTTACTTAACACTGGTTAATGTGATGTGATTTTGAATTGTGACGTCACGAAATTTAGACCCCTCCCACCCCTTTTCCCTGTGTGACGTAATGAATATTTAACTCGATCAAGGTCCACGAAAGTGCGCCAAAATGTGACGATGTCAAAAACAAAATAAAGCGCTGTAAATATCTCATAAGCACTAATGGAAATGTAGTGAACAACTGTGTTATATATATATATTTTTATAAATGGAGCAAGCAAACAGACAGACGGGCCACCTGATGGTAAGTGGTCACCGTCGCCTACCGACGCGTGCAACACCAGGGGGTCGCCAGTGCGTTGCCGGCTATGAAGGAGAGCTTTTATATGCCCTTCCTGAAGAACCCCATGTCATAGTCCTGTGGGAATACATCAGCCGGAAGACTGATTTATTTATATATATTTAATTATACATATTTCTTGCTTATTTAATTATATTTGCTTTCTGTTCACCCAGTTGAAGCTGAAAGGCTACTCGTACAACAACGAGCTGGACCTGGACCTCTACCTGAAGCTGTTCGGCACCGACGCTGTGTTCCTCTCGTTCGGCGACGACAAGGGCTTCGATGTCAACAACCTGCTCGACCAGTTCCTCAAGTACTTGAATGAAGGCATGAACAAGATTAAGAGGTTCCAGGTGAGATATTTCTCTTTAAATTTTTAAATTTAAGTTTACCTCTGATTTATTCTTATGGGGGATAGTGCAATCATAGCTCCCTGTAAAGTACCAATGTAGCGTATTCTTCATGTCTGTCTACTTCATGAGTAGCACCCATGTGACCTCAGATAGGATTTTTGTCCTATTCACGTGAGTGTTCATAGGTTGATGTGACCACGTGACATTAATAATTCCAATTCGTCGAAAGGACGACTATTTTCGTAATATATGTAAAAGTCATGTACTTACCCGCGGAACGCCGTCGCCATTTGCGAGCACTCGGCAAGCACTAAGTTCACCAGCGACGGCGAAGTGATCAGTGCGCGCGAACAAAAGAGAAAAAGATATTTCTGTTTCGTGTTCGTCGATTCGACGAAGGTTAGGTGTCTAGGGTTAATGGTTACAATGTTAGTAGTAAGGTAAGATACTCATAGATCGTTAATACTATTAAAAATGCGAAAGTATTAAAATCTCACTATTGAATGGATGGATGACGAAATTTTGGTACAAAGGGAGATTATAACCTATATTAACTAATAAGATTCTTTTTGGGCTCTGGGTCATATTCTCAGATCCACGTGGAAGAAATCGCGGGTGGAAGCTAACCGTTAATAAATAACATATTTTTACCTGACTTTTTTTCTCTTGCAGCAAGAAGTCCGCGGCCACCTTCTGTTCTTGGACGCAGAGCTAGCCTACCCCACTTCAGCCGGGCTCCCCCTCAAGCTGGACCTCATCGGAGCCGCCACCGCCCGCGTGGAGGTCGCCACCAGCATCAACGTGAAAGAATGCCTCAAGTCGCCAGAAAACGCCAAAGTTGACATCAAACTCGTACCGAGCACTGATGTGGAAGTGACTGGAGTGTTCCTGGTTGACGCTGACGCGGTCGGTGCTGGTCTGAAGGTCACCACGAACCTGCACTCCTCGACTGGTGGTCATCTGATCGCTAAGGTAAAATCTTTATACTTGTATATAAAAGGTAATGTAGCGATTGACTGATCAATGCCCAGCCCGAACCGCTGATGCTAGACATTTGAAATTTGGAGAGGATGTATGTATTATAATAATTGATGAGGATCATGAAGATGTATGTATGGCGAAAGCACGGGATGACGTCATAGTTTTTTCGACTCAACTGACTAATTTTTCAGTTGAGCAAAATCCATTTTTTAGACGTATTAGAAGGTGGGAAGGTGGAAGGGGTAGTCGTGAATGCAGCTTTTTAGCAGAATTACGTTTTGAAGTTAATTGTGAATGGTGGGAACATTCCCATTGTATTGCAGGTGATCGAGGGCGGCCACGGCTTCGACCTCCAGTTCGCTCTGCCCATCGACAAGCAAGAGATCCTTACCGCGTCCAGCGACCTGGTGTACTTCTCCGCGGAGAAGGGCAGCTTGGAGAAGCAGACGCCGATAGTGTTCGACAACAACAGGAAGGACTACTCGGGATGCTTCGACCAGCTGTCCTGCATGCTTGGGCTCACGCTGTGTGGTGAAGTCTCGTTGCCATTCTCGGTTTCTGGTAAGTAATTAATTGTAAAAATCAATGTCCAACTTGTTATCTGAGACTTTAAGACTTACTCTAAGACGTACTTTTCAATTTATTAAATTAGTGAAAGCCACTAGCTATGAACTCGGCCCACTCACGAGGCTCAGGTTTGAATGCCAGTGAATGCACAAATGACTTTCTTAACTTTAAAAGCGATATACCAACTGCTGACATAGTGAAGGAAAACTTTATACCTAAGAGTTCTCCTTAATGTTCTCAAAGGCATTTGAAGTCCACCAACCCGCACTAGAGGAACCAAGGAACGTGTCGGATGTATGCAAACCGACCACTCATGGGGCCTCCGCCAAGGTTTAACTGCTATCATAATATAACAACCGAGACTGACGGCTTGACATGCCCTCGGAAGTACGGAAACGTTTAATCTGCCATTAGCGGTCACCCATCAAGATACTGACCGCGCCAAAGTTGCTTAACTCTTTCGATCAAAATATGTTTATTGCTTTTCACCATTTTTTCTATCTCTATAATAAGATTTTACCCTCATCTTCTAGGACCCGAGGCTCAGAACTCGATTTCCAAGTTCATGGCTCGCTTCCCCCTCACCGGACCAGCTAAAGTGAAGCTGGTGCTGGAGAAGAACGACCTCAGAAGCTACCACATCAAGGGCGTGGTCCGCTCTGACGCCAACCAGGGACGGTACGGATTGGAGATGCTGTTCGATGCTGAAGGTAAAATTAATCTCCAAAATCAAGGAGACATCACAAGAATATTATGTGTGTATTGGTAATTTTCATCATTTTCTGGATCATTCAAATTGATCAAAAGATCGTATTTAAAACCTCTAATAGCTTTTGCTAATGCACATAATGATTTTCGAATTTTATTGTATCGGTACTATGTATCACTGTGATGGATTTTGTATCTAAAAAGTATATTTTACTGTACACCAAGAAATAAACACAACAACCAATAGAAATTATATCACCATTGCCAGAAATACAGTCATATTTAAAAGCGGTCTTATTGCTCCTAAATCATTTTCTGAAAGAAGAACTTTTTGTAAAAATCAAAAGGAGTAAAAAGACAAAGAACGAGTTTAATAATAATGTCTACAATACTACACAGTTGACATTTTTTTAACTACACAAAAAGACTGAGGAGCAATAATTATGTAACAGAAACGGGAAACATTCGCAGACTAAGATTGATTTACGTTACGTTGTGATTTGTATTGAGTTTCCCAATGGGTTTAAGGTATCTCAAGCTATTAAAAACTATCAATATAGGATTCTTTTTTTGAAATAAGTCATTCTTCTAAACATCTTTTTCTAAACTTTCCCTTCATTTCAGGCTCCCAGAACCGCCGCACCCAGTTCTACGCAGACATCCTGAACAACAGCGAGGAGAAGAGCCTCAAACTGTCCCTTGAGTCTCCGATCAAGGTGGTCTCCGGCCAGGTGGCCATTTTCACCAAACCCTCGGAGTACACCCTCATGATGCAGGGGAAGTACGACCAGCAAGAGTACTATGGCAAGGTTGGGTTCAGCGTCCAAGGGAACGAGAGGAGGAGTGTGTTCAAGCCGGTGGCGGAGTACCAGCTCCCCGATGAGCATGGGAAGCAGTCGCTGAAGGTGGACGGGCAGATGATTAGGGAAGCTAACGGACCGTCGGTCAAATACACGCTGGAGGGTGTCAAGGTATGTCTAAAGCTGTATGTGCCTTTATAAAATAAAAATTAAATAAATAAATAATGCCTACCGTATAAACCTTTTTAATGCTTTTAACTTAAATTCATTTACTTTGGAAGGTGGAAGGTATGAAAAAGTCTAGAATCTAGATCTAGTTTTCCTAGATTGAGCGAAACAAAATCCTAACGCTCAATGACACAGACAAAATGATAGAAACGACTCGTTCACGTATGGTAGATGTGAATACACCTATAAACATTGTGTGAAGGAATATTTATGATTGTGTTGATAGTATGAATAGAGCTTAAGCCAAAAACAAGCCATTCTGTCTAGAAATACCCACATTAAAATTTGTTGATAGTGTAACGACCAATCACAAATATATTCCAAGAAAAAACAAATATTGTATCACAACATACAGGGGGTGCGGTACAATATATAACTGTAGAAAAACACAAATAAACAAAAAGGCTTTAATGGCTTAAATAGCTAACATGACATGCTACAAAACAAACCTTACTGAGCGTTATGCCACAGCTGCTCCAACGCTCCAACGAGTGTCTGTGGCCCTGATTTAAAAAGACGAAAATGTTTATTGAAACAAAACAATTCCCCTTTACCAGATAAACTTGCCTCGATCCACCGACCCGATCTGCGTGGACGGCCACTACAGCCACGAGCCCAAGAACGTGGACCTGGACCTGAGGGTGAAGCAGGGCCAGTACACCTCCATGGCGCTGTTCTTCAACCTGAAGGGACACGACTTCAAGGCCGAGTTCCAGAACACCCTCAACCCTTACGCGAATATGAAGATCAATGGACACATTGAAAATGATGGTTCGGTAAGTTTCAATTTATATCAAGTTTCTTTACTTTCTTTCAATTGACTTCTTCTTACACTATAAACAGTTTTGTGTGCAAAGAATAAACAAAATACATTACCGGAAAACTCATTACACTGATGCTGCTTATTTCTCAAAGAAATGTCTTAGGGTAGATTTTGGAAATTACTTGTTTTCCACATATAAAATTTGAACTAAGGACGAGAACTTAAGATGTACCTATGGATGGATCAATGAATTGATTCAAAGTCACATAGTATTACAAAGTTTTCGAAAAATACCTTGCACCCAGAGTCATTGAAATTTTTGCTCCATTGGGATTCGCACCAGGGATCCTCACAACACACTAGGGTCCTCTTTTCTAAGCCACTGTGCCTCGGAGACTGTCTGACAATATTTTTGCTTTTCAGATAATGCACAACGACATCGAGCTATTGTATGGCGATTACAACGCACAAAAGGACAACAAAATATCCATCGGCCAACTGTACAAGTACCACAAGGTATCCGACCACGAGTTCAGTGTTATCACTAAGAACAAATGTAAGTATTCTTACCCGCAAGGGTGCCAAATCCATCCAACTAGGACCAGAACCTTTCTGTGCCATCTCCAGATGTACTACTCGCTCATTACTCCATCCCAATGCAACGAAGAGCCCAATGCATCACGGGCCTGATTCAAAGGGCCCAGGACCGGGTGGAGTGGTGTTGATTAGGGCAGGCCCATGTCCAGCAGTGGACTACCTAGGGCTGAAAGGAAGGAAAGGAAGGAAGGATACAATTTTTTTTATAAAAAAGTGATTTTACAAGTAGAATGAGAGGAATCTCAGCACTGTTACATGTCAAATGGAAATATCTGATAGAAGAACTTAAGTTCCACATTCTGAAGAAGAACTCTAATTCCGAAGTACTTTTTCGAAAATAATTTTTTAACAGTTTCCTTTCTATCGTCCAGTTGAAATCCACGCTGTGCCAATCAAGCTGAAGTTCGACGCGGAATTCGCCCCGAAGAAGTTAGAAGTCGACCTCGAGGGCCAGTACGCAGACAGAAAGGCCGACTTCGAACTGGAATTCAGAAACCACATCAAGAAACCCGGAGACTACAGCCTCAAGGTCAAGGGAGAAGTGGACAAGCACGGCATGGAGGCGTTCGCTAAGAGAGACATCGTGTCTGCTGACAAATCGAACGTTGAAAACTACATTCAGTTCAAGAACTTTGGCAAAATCGAACTCTCCGGAGTCGTCCTCCACAAGAACAGGGCTAACGACATGAACGTTGGTGCTGTTGGGCATCTCAAGATCTCTGGCAGCGGCAAGAATGAGGATGTCAAGTAAGTATTATAGATAACAATTTACGTATCGTGAGTTGTTAAAAATCATGAAAAATGAGAAAGTACCAGTGTTTTCTCCAACATTAATAAAAAAGGAAATAAGCCATGATACTAACTAGTAGCTCCGAATCCATCGTAGCTACCAGCATTTACGTCCCAAACGTATTGTATCACTCTCATAATTGCGATGAGAGTGATAGAATAAGCTAATATGTGCTCAATTGAACAATCCTAGGGTATGTCTGCCAGCCCAAATAGCCGTTCTATTTACTTCCTATTTATATGTTTAGAACAGTCCCTCCTGAAGTCATTAGGCTACTGTGGTGGACTAAGATCCTTTCAATAAAATTGTGAAAGGAAACTAAACTCTGCACCGGGTCAGTAAAACAACTTGAACTGAATAATTATGACTAAATGCCTAATAGAGTTTAAAAAAATCATTCTTTTTGTTTAAAATACTTATGTGTATAATCAGAAGACGTTAAAACCCGTAACAAAACTCCTAAACACACATTATGTCGCCAGGTTCGACGTCGGCGTCCTAGAAAACAACAACATGTACTCCTCCCACGCGAAGATCTCCAACAAGAAGGGCGAGGTCCTCGACTACCTGCTGAAGGTCACGCGCGGCGCCAACCGCAGCGGGCAGCTCAAGTTCATCCTCACTGACACCATCGCCGCCAACGGACAGTTCAAGGTCACCGATGCAGACGGCAAGGGCAACGGGATGATCATCGTTGACTTTAAGAAGGTAACAATTGCTAGTTGAAAATATCAACCTGTGTTCCTGTCCAATAAACGTAAGAGTTCAACAATGGATATGTATCACATGTGACACCTCAGTAACTCACTTCAGGGTCGGGTCCTCTCACAATGAGAAGGATTAATCTACCATGCTGGCCTACAACAGGATAGTGAACTTCACATGCTTTTGAGAATATTGTAGAAAACTCACAGGAACGCAGGTTTCCTTTCAAGGATTTCCTTCGCCTTTTCAGCAGTCTCCTTACAGAGGATTATAAAATGCACTTAATATTTAAGTTGGTGTGCCACTGGAATTCGAAACTAAACCTCTCAAGTGAGAGACTAAATTCTTATAGCTGTTAACACTATGATACCTCTTGACGACCTGAGTGGCGCAGTCGTTAAGACACCGGTGCGCTGCGCGAAGGGTCCTGGGTTCGATTCAAAGCAGAGCAGAGATTTGAATGATGAATTCGAATTTCTGTTTCTGGTCTGGGTGTGTTGTGCTCTTGTCTTGTGCGTGTCCATGGCACCCACGACACAGGGAATCCTAGTGTGGGGCTATGATAAATATTATAATAAATCCAGTGTTTTCGTATCTTCCTTCTATTTTTAACGGTAAATACGTTCGATGTTTGTAGGCCGGTCGCAAACTGAAGGCAGACGTGAAGTTCGTAGCCAAGGAGCCGATCTTCAACGCGGACGTGGACGTGTTCCTCAACTTCGAGAAGGACAACAACGACAAACTGCGCTTCAGCACCAACAACAAGAAGACAGCCAAGCTCGTGGAGTCCAAGTGAGTTTGCTGACTCCATAACTTTACCTTAATTCCAGGTGGCCCACATGCTTGCTGAATTTCTAAGATGCAGGTGGCATTGATTACTGTTTCTACAGACGCAGAGCTGGGCAGCGTGAAGTGGAGGGTCCGCTCACAGTTGTCAGTAACCCATCAATGACCCACTACAGGGTCGGGTCTCCTTTCACAATGGGAGGGATGTAGACCTTAGTCCACCACGCTGGCCTAATGCGGGTTGGTGGACTTCACATGCCTTTGAGAACATTTTTTGTTGAACTCTCAGGCATGCAGGTTTCCTTACGATGTTTTCCTTCTCAGTTTTAGCCAATTATTGTGCTCAAAATATTCACTCTCAAGTGGGGTCATTAATGGATAACAGACGAAACGACGAATTGGCTACTTTACGGTCCACCTTACTATACGGTCCAACTCATTCCTCCCTATTTTAGTACAGTACTAAAAGCACTGTAACCCCACAGGAACAAGTTGGACTACGCGGGCAAACACAGCGAGCTGAACATCCACCAGGAAGGTCTGTCGGGGACATCGGGCAAGATGCACAGCGAGGTGGAGGCCGTGCTGCCCTCCGAGAGGGTCATCAGCTTCAAACTGAACCGGGATATGACTGTTAAGGATGAGGTATGATACAGTGTTTGTATTACATTTTATTATGTCTATCCCACAGAGTTAAATGGACTAGAGGACGCAAGTTTCATTACCTAGAACCAAGCATGCCATTTTTTATTATGGAAACCAAGCGTGCCATTTTAATAACAATATTATGAGTTACCGATGAAAGGAAACGTTTCCGGTGTCTGGTTCTTTTTTTGTGTAGTTTTTACAACTTAATATATTACAACAAGGCATTTTTCTCTGTTATCGATCACCTCTGCGTTCGAGAACGGTATGAAGTGGCGCTAAAAGAAGACAATTTGTCTCTTTTGTTACATGCGAAGTACATACACTTGCGTCCTCTAGTCCATATAGCTCTGTGGTGTATCCGCACGCCCAAAACCTTGGCGCCACAAGTTCTTGCATACCAAGCTGATAAAGACTCAAAGCAACCCATGCGCTGTCAAGTGTGGGAAGGCTGTAGGACAACGCAGCGTCTTGAAATATATATATTCTCTCAACAAATTTGCCCATAGTTTAGCGACGTAAGAAAAAATATTTATTTCAAATAACTCGCAGTGTTTATCACAGGTCACTTGAAGACATTTCTGAAGTTCATGCATTCGATATTTTGAAACCAGAAATGTTGAGATTTCTGTAGCAAGATTTTCTTTTACTTACATTATGATGTTACTTGAGTTCTTTTGCTAATATTTTACCAGTAAAGTCACTGTACAATTTTATAACATTACCTACTGTACTAATTTTCCAAATTTCAAACGACAGCCATATCTGTAATTGGTGTAGGTATTTATTTTCCGGATTCCAAAATTTTGCCTCGAATTCACAAAATTTAATCTTTTTTAATTTTAATTTTTCTAGACCTACGACGGAACAGCGGAAGTGGTCCTCTCCGACTGCCCCAAGCGTGGCGCAGCGGGCTCCACCATCACGTACAAGACGAAGGTCACCAACACGAACTTCGACAAGGAGATCATCGACATTGACGGACAGCTCGAGTTCGTGCTCAAGGACGGCGGCAACATCCTCAACACAGTCGTCTACAAGAACATCCCTAATGGCGACAAGTTTGACACTTCTTTCGATGTGAGTATCTATAACGTTAAGATAGGAAGAAAGATGGCAGAAGGGCAATCTAATATAGATCATCAGTGACCCAAGGTTGACCTATAGTTTAGAATCCCTGAGCGGTGTGTGTTCTACAAACTTTGCTTCACCATAATACCACATCGCCTTTCCATCACTATAACACCTGTCGAAAACTTAAATTCTAATCATCAACTCATCATCTGGATTAATCACTACAGGATCACCATCCTCCACGATCAGTTTTTCTGGAACCAGGAGTATGCTTGTGTGGTATGGCTGGCATAAATCATACACAAAATATTTTCATGTCCACTTAAACGAAAATGTCTATCTTTCGTCTTCACCTTTTATCTTCCTACCTTATGTTCCAGGGCCACATCAAGGGCAGCCTGGTGCCGAAACCCATGTCGCTGGTGGCCAGCGCGACGTACAAGGACCTGACCGACGAGAGCTACCGTGTGAAGGCGAGCTACGGAGACGATCTCTTCATGGAGCTGGTCGGCAAGTTTGAGGTGGCGCTGCCGGAGAAGGGTGATAGGAAGTACGTTTTTTGTTTGTTAATTATTTTTGACGTGAAACATCTTTAAAATCGTTATCGAATTGGTCTATATCGTCTGACCTTAGTAACTACAAAACGATTTGTCGTAGAAACATGAATTTAGTGTCATCATTTAGCGTATATAGTCAGCTCACTGCTGAGATCTTGAGTTTGCTTCACAGCTAAGCGCGGCGGCGGTAAACGACGGCGTGGTTGCCGGCTATTTGAGGCGAACATTTTAGTCCTCATGAGAAGCAACTAACCCACAATCTCAGATAGGATTTCTACCCTATTTGGTTGGCGTGTTTGATTCGGTTAGACGTGGGTGCCCATGAGCTGCGTTCAGTCTTTCGTGTATTTTCTTTGTTTTTCACCATTAGATACCTATGTTTCAGGTACTTGGACGACTACACGATGACCTTCCGTCTGCCGCTAGAGAAAGCCCACGACATCAAGTGGATCTCCACCTTCCTCTACGTCCAGCCTCAGAACAAAGACGCCGAAGTGAGTATTCTGTCTATCCACTTAACCCTTCCACTGCTGGACTACATGCTGAGTTCACCACTTCAGCTTTATAGGTAATAAAGCCAAGGAAAAAGCACTTTACCGCCAGCCCTTTATAGGTTAAAATTACCTGTCGTAAAGCAGTAATATTCTTTATGATTTGTGTTTTGGTTGAGAAAGTATGGTTAGGTTAGGAGATACTTTATTTGATGCGAACATCTTAGTCAACAGCTGCATCAAAAACAGCTGAACAAATTTGGATGAAATTTGCTTTGCACGTTGTTTATTACCTGGATTAAACATTAAGGATACTTTTCTTCTCTCTCTCTTTCTATCGACTAAGTTCTTAAATCAACGCGGACGAAGCTGCGGGCATAGTCAAATATGCTGATCTTAGTCCACCACGCTGGCATAAGCTTCCCGTGTACAGTGCAGTCCCGGAGTAGCTTTCACAAACGTCCTCAAAGTTTGCGAAAAATACCGTTTTGTAAATTTTTGTCTACATTACACAATTTCCCCAGGTCACCCTGATAGAGTCTATCCAAGTGAACGCGGACCTGTACAAGCTGGACGCGAAGGGCAACTACGGGCCCAGGGCCGGCCACACCAAGGTGAAGGTGCTGGTCGCCCACCACGACCCCCTGGTCTTTGACGTCAACTACCAGGCCAACCTTGATGGTGAGTGGACGATTGGTAACTTTAAACAGCTTACTGCCGTACTCAGAGACATTCATTAGCGTTAATGGTTCGTTATTAAAATAACGATGACACTTGTGTCGATACGAATAAAGACGATTTTATTTGTTTGTTAATGAACATTACGTTAAATGACAACTCTCAGTGCGGCCGTAAAGAAATTAATTTAATTTGTTGTTAAAACTTTACTAGTCAAAGTCATATCATGACAATATTTAGTCGATTTAACCATTAGATAATAAAGTCAATAAATAAGAGGTTTTCAAGTAAACAACTTTTAAAGATTTCCGTAGTGGTTCTTCAAAGATAGTGTTCTTCAAAGTTACCTGGCTTGACCCTATTTTAGTCGACTTTTTTGTGGGCTCCTTGATTTGGTGTAACTTATCGGCCGGTTATAATGACACAGCACTACTACAATACTAGCACATTGCTAAGCTTGGTATTCCACTCACACACCAACTATATGTCATGTTTGTCACCTTGTCCCCAGGCGACACAAAGTCCGGCAACGTGGAAGTAAAGGCGACGTACGGCAAGGGCAAGTCAGCCAGCGTGGCGGCACGCGCCACCACCGCCCCCCACAACACCGAGATCAAGTTATCCGCGAACGCGCCCAACGCTGAGAAGTTCAAGAAGCTGGACATCGATTTTACTTCTAAGGTAATAAATAAAGTTTCATAATAAAGCCGGTGGCGAAGTTGCCGTGGCGTCCTAATGAGCTATTTTACACTAGGATTCAAGACATACACACACCCAGACCAGAAATAGAAATTTTAAGTCATCATTCAAATCTCTGCTCCATTGGAAATCGAACCCAGGACCCTCCACGCAGAGCACTGGTTGTTGCCGCACGGCAAAGAAATGTAGTTCTTACTGATCATTCTCTAGTATAGGTATAGGGTGATCAGTGGTATAGGGCTATGTGAACTTGGCACCCGATTTAAAAGGCAATTTAAAACTTAGTTTCGACAAGACAAGATGGTTTTTTCAAAATCCACTGAGAACAGATCTGTCCCCACAATAAAAAAACGCCCTGGGGTATAACCCAAGGCCTCCGTTGTTTGAAGTATGCTTTACTTTCTTTGATTGATTTTACTAAAGCTACCAACTCTAATAGTGACATTTCTCCTCTCAGAATGAAAGAATAGAAGCCTTAATCCCAAAAGTATTTAACGATTGCTTAAGACGTAAGTTGAGAGCTGAAGAGGTCATGTTAAATATAAGCTTGTTCCTATAAATATAATCTTATCTCTGGTCTCCCCACAGAACCCATCGCCCGACACCTTCAGCACGAACCTGGTGGTGGACGCGGACGGTCGCGTGTACAAGACGGACAGCGTGATCGTCTACTCCAAGTCGCAGCCGCTCTTCGACCTCAAATACACCAACCCTAACAGCCAGAAGCAGAGCAGGTCAGATCCCAACGTTTCGCACGTTTTATGTAAATGTTGTACTGGTCTTAGGATTCTTATACGTCATGCTACTGAACACAGTCTTAACATTGATGGAAGCAATGGCTTCATGACATAGGAGGACGAATAAGATTTATAAGGTAAATGCTAAAATGTTCTGCTAAAAAATCCAACTCGGCTGAGCAAGTTTCAGGAAACTACGACACGTCACTCCACTCTCCACTCAGTCCGGTCCTGAGCCCTTTGAATCCAACGACTACACGTTGCCCTCTTCAGGTCGTCAGTTTACCTGTTAAGATTTTGTACTCCTTTTGTGACGCGATCGCCATTTGAGGGCCCTTTTCTCCCAACAGTTGTCAGTCCTTCGGATGATGTGGTGTGTGGTTACGGGGAGTTAAAACTCGAATATACCTAACGTACCTCTGCCATTTCAGGATCTACCTCAAAGGAAACTCGATGAGCTCGAGCCAGGCCAAGCTGGAAGCCAAAGTGGAGAACGTGCGCGACTTCAACCTGGACGCGAACATTGAGGGCAACATCCAGAAGGACAACATCGGCCTCAAGTTCCAGGGCAATTCGGAGAAACTTAACCTGAAGAACTGTCAACTGGACATCTCTAGTAAAGACGCCGGCAATGGCAAGAGACTGGAGTTCCACGCTACCAACGACAACAAGAATATTCTGAGTGGAAGGTTTGTATCAATAGCTACAACTTAGTTTCAGTAGGAGCAGTTGGTCTAGTTGGCGCTACTCTTACTCAGGAGGGTTTCAATGTGTGGCAAGTGTACCAATGAATTTCTTTAAAGTCATTGGTGCGTGCCAAGTTATTTAGAGCCGACTCAATGTCTTCCTTAACTTTCAATGTTCAGACACGTTAAGTTACTAAAATACTCGCAACTCGATTAAATAACTAGCCTGATGTGAACTAGGTTTAATAAAAAAACATCAAGTTCGTTATTAAATACGACATAAATGCTATCTTATTAAACAATGCCATTCTTACTAGATATTCATCGCGTACACTGCTTAAATTAGACAAAAAAGACATTTTACTCAGCAATGTATTAAACGGGAAATTCTTCGGCAGCACCTCATTCATCAGCAAGCAAGAGGACCAGAAGACCATCATCGAGGGCTCCGGCTCCGTGACCCTGTACAACGACCAGAAACCCGCCAACTTCAAGTACATTCGCACCATCCTCACCGAAGGCAACGAACAGGGCGTTGAGGTATGGTTTAAATATGTAGCACTCGCAATAGGCATGATGACTAATTTTCAAAAACTCTTCTATGATATTCAGAAGTTTCTATTATGTCTAAAATATATCATATTTTTGTAGAAAATTAAGGTTTTTGTGCAATTAAAGTACATTTAAATTTTAAGTTTCAAATTTATTCCAAAACGCTCGGCCGTGTCATGGCGTCTGTCATTACGTCAAGGCTCAGTAAAAAATGCAGAGATCGCGTATAATATGCTTACAAAAAAAATTACGTTTACTGAGACTTGACGTAAACTGACGTAATTCGATTTGATGGGTGTTTAAGCTATCATGGCGGATTGTTGTATTTTGTAGATTTATTTTAACAAATAAATTAGTAATCTCGACATTAATAAGAGAATCAATATATGTTTCAAAATCTTTGAATCCTATTTCATTCGATCAGATTAATATTTTGGCGATACTTGATTACTGTCATCATGCCTATTATCTTCTTAAAGTATGTAAAACGATGTCGCTCCCTCCTAGCTTTCAAATTACGCAACAGATTTTCATTTGTAATTTTATTACATTTGAAGACTAAGATGCTCTCCTTCATCACTCATTATTAGCTGCATCGTAGTCAACTCGTCACCACTCAATTAGGTATAAGGCCCGTATAAAAAACATAAGGCTTCTAACGCAGTAATTATTGCTGTCTCATAATAACTAAAAGTTGACTGACATAAGTGCCGTTCTCTTGGTGTTCGATTACTTTTTATACTTGAGCTCAATAATCTACATATTATACTGTTACATCATTTTAAAATCCACACAAGGAAATGGTCCCTGTGATTGTTTCTTTCTTTTTGTACTAATATTTGTAACATAATCTTAACAGACATTCATGAACCTCGCAATCGGAGAACGCAGCTACGTAGCGGAGTCTCGGGTCACCAACCTGGAGTACAAGAACTCGTACCTGTACTGCGAGGAGAAGAAGCAGTGCGCCCACGCCGAGCTGCTCTCTAAGATCAATATGCAGAGTGAGTTATGTTCTTGACTAGTTCTCTGTTTATTCTCCACCAGCACAGCCATCAGATCTTCACGGCTCAATCACTGGCTCACTGCGGGTCAGTTTCTGATGTTTTATGAAGCAAAGGTCACCTAGCCTGATTGGGAGATCTCCTTTGCCAAAAGTAAATCCTCCATTTTCATTTCTCTCTAAATCCAATTCCTAAGTTTTGGGGACACCATAGTAAAAAAAATTCCAAACACTTGGGTAAATCTTGGTAGAGATTATGTATCACAAGAGACATAAAAGCCACTCGCCATCCCATCTCGACTTAAAAAAAACTTGACTTTGACCAAAGGTTTGACTGGCAAGAAATGCTTTTAGCATTAGGACCACCTTTGTACTTTCACGTTTCATAAAAATAAATAAATAAAAATTTGACACAAACAAATAATCTAACAAATTGTCCATTCCTTCCAGACCCCGGCACGATCCAGCACATAGTGAACGTTGGTTTGGACCTGCGCAAGCTGGGCTTCGCACCGGAGTTTGGTCTGCATTCGACGTACGAGTTCTCCGAGAAGCGCCTGCCTCATTACGACCTCAATCTGCACATCAACAAGGAGGACAAGAAGTACCACCTGCACGCCTACAGTCAGCCCGAACTCGGCAGTAAGTATATTATAGCTCATTCTTCACAAGACTGACAACATAGGAAAAAAAGGTTCAATGACAGCTACGTTTAGGTGAAAGGAACATAAGCTGCCCACCGACCAGCTGGACTGTCGACCTGATGAAGACCGTGGAAAACCCTTTATTTAAACGGATTTAAAGGGTCCAGGACTGGGTGGAGTGTTGTCGAGAATGTAGGCAAATGTCTAGCAGTGGACTGCGAAGGGCTAAAAGGAAGGAAGAAGGAAGGATATTATAGCCTGACTAGGATTTTTGCACACATTCAAAGACGACGACACACGTGTATAGTCATAGTAGATCGCTTGGGAGGTACCTATTACAATAACCTCAATCAAGTTCTTCATGTCATGTGGTTCGGAATGGGAGGTGTAGATGTCAGGAAAACTATATGAACATCTTGGTGAACATCATAGTCGTTATATGTACGAGCTCACATATAACCATAAAATTATAGACGATTTGAATTCCATAATGCAATCCAAGCTGAAACTCCTATGTGTGTGATGAGATGTTCAATAAATTGGTTCTCACAACTTTGATACAACTTTTAACACATCAGTGCATCGTATTTAAGTGTGATACTCAAAAAGCTCATGTATTATCATTTGCAGAATTCCCAGCCGGCATCACAGTGACGCTACCCCAACGGGTGCTCGCCCTGGAGTCCCTAGTCCAGTACCCCACCAACAAGGGTTTACCCTTCCCCATCAGAGGCGAAATCTCCATGTACCCGGACAAGAACAGGCCCCAACAGAAGACGGCAGCCAGGTTCATGGTAGACCTCGCGACCAGCGACACCCAGGGCTCCGCTCTCGCCGAGTTTGGGTTCAGCCATCCCAAGTTGGGAAGGGTACGTTCTCAGGCATATTATTAGTTTTTTCATTTCAATGAGTAGAGAATACCCATCTCAGGTTTGGTACCAAGAAGAATTTCAACGCAATAAAAATTACTATCTTTGCAACCATTTATAAGTTCAGACTGTATTTTAATTCTGTTTACAAAAGAAAATGCACCCTTTTATAGTTAAAAAAAAGAATTAGCAAACACCCTTGGTGCGAGCAAGGGCTTTTTGTAACAAGAAAATCATGTTGAAAGAAAAATACCCCGAACTCCGAAGCACAATACTCCGAAAAAGCTTGCGATTTTTTAACTTCCCTTATAAGTGTTCCATTCAGATAGGACTCATCAGTCAGATCTCACAGATCAGTCAGTCAGTTTACACCGCAATGATGCTATATCATGCTTATAATTATGAATACAGTATAAAAATATTACATGATAATAAATACTTATAGGAAGCAACACTGAAACTCAATGGCAAGATCCAGAGACCAGACGAGAGAACTCTCCGAATTGAGACCTCCGCCACTGCCGCCCACCCGACCCTTGGAGGGGTAAGTTTAAAGATTCTATTTTTGAATCTTTTAAGCTAATAAATAATCGGCCGAACATTGTAAATCATATTTTAAAAGTTAGTAAGTTAGGCCAATGTAAATCATATTTTAAAAGTTAGTAAGTTAGGCTAATTTTGAATTCTTTACGTTTCAATGTTGTTGAGTTGTATTCAGACTCCTTATTTTAGGACAAAACCTAAAAAATTAAGGCGACGTGAGTGATTGTCCTAATCCTAATAATTTTTTTGTGTCTGTAGGACCGCGAACAGAAATTCTTCTTGGAAGTGAATCCAGTGCACATCAAGGCTTTAGTAAGTAAATAATCTATCTATACATTTCAATTAGATCTAAAATTACTATATTTTACCATTGAAAATTCAGTCATTTGGAGAACTGTTAAAAATCCAAAATCTTCATAGAATTTGTATGACGATTCCGTAGGATCGCTAACCACTAGGCCACCAGGCCAGCCAAAAGTATTTGACATTAATTAAATATTTGTTTTTACACCGAACACCTGAATTACAACATCCCAATATTCCCAATCGACTAGTCATCTACCCTACTACAGCTGACATGTTCATTTCAGCTGGAGACTCCCATCGTGAAGGTGTTCGACATCGAGGGCAACGCGGTACTGAAGGACAACCTGCAGCAGGCCGAGGTGAACTTCAGCTTCCTGGAGAGCAAGCCCGTCATGTTCAGGGCCGTGGCCAAGGACTTCCAGTACTACGAGTTCACTACTGGATACAGTGGTAAGCAGAACTTGGTAATTGGTACCATTACTAATTGACCCTGGGCCCTTGGATCCGACATTTTCCTGTCTTCTGCATTTAGCCCATGATTTCCCCACGAAAGAAGAATGCACAAGGGAAGGATACACCAGGGCATACCACTATTCTCATAACTGGTAGTGAAGAATCAACTATTTGTATGCTTAGTCGGAAAGGTGTGCCTGTGAATGTAGAAAAAGATATTTCATCCAACCATCTTAATTCCCTAGCAATACTTTTCAGATAGTACATTAGTCATGCAATCATTATGTAAGTCCTGCTCAGTAATTCGCCATTACCACCAATCCACTGGAATAATAATAATTATGCTCTATACCTTCACTTCATTGAGGGGAATGACCTATACTTCACAGTGGCACATAACTCGTTTTATTTACTTCTTATTTCTATAAATAAAACCTGATTGTCGTATATGTATTGTCAGTAACCCATTAATGACCTACTACAGGGTCGGGTCTCCTCTCACAATGAGAGGGATGTAGGCCTTAGTCCACTACGCTGGCCTAATGCGGGTTGGTGGACTTCACATGGCTTTGAAAATTTTTTTGTTTTGAACTCTCAAGCATGCAGGTTTCCTCACGATGTTTTCCTTCACCGTAAGAGCAGGTGATATTTCATTTTATAAAGCGCACATAACTTTTTTACACAGTCATTGGTGCGTGCCACTGGGATCTGAACCCGGACCCCTCGATTCGAGGTCGAATTCTAAGCCACTGGGCTATCACCGCTATACTCAGTAGTCGGTATATGTATAATAATGATCATCTTTTTCCAGACGAGAAAGAACGCAAGCTCTCCATCATCGGCCACATCCAGCCGGAGAAGCGCATCGACGTCTCCGCGGACATCATCGTCCCCGGACACAAGAACAACATCGCCCACGGCGCCATCTTCTTAGCTGACAACAACGTCAAGACCGACTACGGATTCTCCAAGGACAACTTCAACCACTTTGTGGTGAGTCTAACAATAATTGACCGCCGGCGATTTGGTCCACGGTGTCCTAAGATTTTGACCCCGAGTGGGATGGAAAGTATCCTATATGTTAATGCAGGCTGTAATCTACCCGTGTACTAAATCTGTTCCGTGAAAGAGTACCTAACAAACATCGTCACAAACTTTCGCATTTATAATAGTAGTTAGTAGGATTTCTAGCAAACTAATCACGTAGTGAAGCGCTCATAGACCCGTTGTTTGAGTAGATCGCAGGCGATTGAAAAATTTAAGCAACTATTGGCGCAGTAAATGTATGACCGCTAGTGGCGAATAACATGCGCGCAAACATACCGTCGGTTCCGGTTGTTATCGATAAGATAGCAGTCGATAAACCTCGTCAAAGGCCCTATGGGCAGTTTGAAAACATTCTACATAAGTAGGTCACTTCAAATATTGAACCTATTTTCTAAAATGTTCATAAGTCGTTTTTGTTTATTTACTAACTTAAAACCCTTTTTCACCTCACAGACTGCTCTAAGGAACGACGTCCAGACTTTGGAGAGCCGAGTGAAGAATCTGGGTGAGAAGGCTAGTGGAGAATTCAAGAAGATCATGAAGCGTGTGGAGCCAACCCTCAAGCAGCTGGAGCAGGCGTACGCTGATGACTTCAAGAAGCTGGTCCATGATGTCTCCAACGACCAGGCTTTGAAGGAGATCTCGGAATCACTGTGAGTCTTACATCTAGTAAATTCAGATACTTTGTAATCAGATTAATTGTCGTTTCGTGACATGTTTTCTTGTAGAGTTGATCTCCTGTTATAAACTGAGCCTACCTTACCTTCCAACCTGCAACACATTTCAAAACGAAAACACCTGTCGTTCTTTACTTCTGTTTCAATTTGAGATAAGAAATAACAAAGAAACACTAACTAGCGATAAAAAGGCCTCAACTAAGCCTTCCACCTATCTAAACAGAAACAATCATCAATCCATTCCTCTTTTTCGATACATTTTTTACACAAGTTCCAATTTTGTTCCAGGAGCCACATAGTGCAGTTCCTGGCTAAGATGGTCGACGACGTGGTGACGGTGACCAAGCCCATCATCGACAAGATCAACACCACCGTCAAGGACCTCTGCTCTAAGATCTGCGACATGTATGAGAAACAGGTGAGATTGCAATACATTTTAGCGTCACCGGAGTTTTTCCGCACCTCACCATATTGCGGAAAATTTAATTCTATCAATAAATTTATTTTGCTGACAGTTGTGCAAAAATATGTCATGGACAACTCTCTAGAAGACACAACAAATCGAATGTAAAGTCTAAAAGAGTTTGACAAAGTCTGAAAGAGTTTAAAAATTCTGAAAGAGAGCACATAAAGAAACTTGCCACCTTAAGGTTTAAATCAAATTAAAGGTTTTTTCTTATTAACTATGCTTAATTACCCTTGATTGATTCTTACTCATAGCACTCCATTTATCGTTAAGAATCTGGTAAGTCTTACAATTTATTAAGAGGTGGTGTCCTATCCCAATTTTTTTACATAGATACCTTAGATTCTTAGGCCACACAGGGCCTCAAATAAACACAAGTAAAGGATCCAGCAATAAGTTCTTCATCCAACCTGTGCACGTCTCTACTACCTAAAGAGCTTTTGAATATAAATATAAATATTGTGGGACAACTCACACACGGCTTTCTGGGTCCAAAGTAAACTGCTATCTGTGTGAATATTTTTTCAATTAAAAACATCCCTTACACTCGCATAAGGTACCTTATATAAACCTCAATTTTCTACGTTCAAAGGTGGAGCCCCAACTGAAACAGCTGTACGAGAACATTTCCAAGCTGATCCATGAGTACTTCGACGGTCTCATCGACGCTGCGACTTACTACATCGCTTTGGCGATGGAGTTCTTCGAGAAGCACAAGCCTGAATTCCAGGAGCTTGCTAACACCTTCACTGAGATCTTCAAGGGTAAGCAGAAAAGCTTTTTAAAATTTTTTAAAAGGATAATATATAATGGAAAATGCAGATAACCTGAAGCAAAAAAGGCACAGACATTAATTCTGTGGGTAGCAATTAAAGATAGAAAACTGGAAAGCTCAGAGGTAGACCTACCGATAGACAATCAATACTGTGTCGGTAAGGGCTTGTCCTAATTTGCCTGCACAATACGACTCAACCAACTGTCTGAATGGTGCAGTCCTAACTGTTAACACTCACTGATATGCGATAAAATGTTCGTAATGACGCTGTCGTGCGACAAACTTGATGCGAGCTACAAATTTTGTTGTGGCAAATAGGACAAAAGGAAGGCTAATGCCGGGAAATACCCGATCTCCAGATTATGGATCGCCTAGATGACATTTTGCTATTTTGAGTATCTTGTCAACAGTATCAATCTGAATTCATAATCTAAAGATCGCTTGTTAATTTCGGGTGTAGAACTGGCTGTGACCTTCAGGAAGCAAAGGTTCAAATCATTTTTATTTCTTACAGACTTGACAAGGATTCTGGTGGCTCAACTGAAGGAGCTGCGCATGAAGATGGCAGAGTTCTTCTCCAACCTCACCGAGCAGATCAGAGAATTGCCCATCATTTCCTTCATCAAAGAAAAAGTAAGTTAATAAGTTGTATGTATCTGTACCAGAAAAATAAAAAACCTTCGAGGGCGATACCACATCATACTTCAGCTAAACTTCTACGAGCAGTGTCGGTGTTAGGGGTGCCAAATCTGAAGGCACCGATTCCTGGAATCTTCCTCCCGTGTTACCCAATACTGTACTTGAAATTCTAAATGAAATTCTATAACTAAATTCACATTGGTTCACATACACGTTGGTTCAGCAAAATTTTAACGTGGCTCTCGTCGCTACTCTATCTACAGTCCATTTTTTTACTTTTGTCCAATTTGGCAGTCGATCATGGCACTCCTTTTAATTGAAAAAATAAATTTAAATTGCTTTAAACATAAGTTATAGTCACTAGAAATTAGTTTCAGTTTTTAAATATTTATAATTTTGCGTCTGCGTTATTTTGAAATCGCAAAATAAAATAAAAAATCACGCTAAGATGGACTGTACTTTTTTGTAATCAACAAACAAATGAATTTGTTTAGTTTTTTCCGCGAAACACTCTTCAAATTATTCGTTCGAGTGTTCCTTCAACACTGTTTCTACACTGTGACTCTCTTTCCCAGTGGCAAGAGCTGTCGATCCCGCAGCAGCTGCTGAACCTGCTGAAGGAGCTGCACACCACGGTGAAGGCCGTGCTGCCCACCGAGGAGGTCAAGAGCTTCGCTGATGCCCTCTACAACTATGCTCAGAAGGTTGTTGTTGTTGTTTTAACCCATTAATGACCCACTACAGGGTCGGGTCTCCTCTCACAATGAGAGGGATGTAGGCCGCCGTCCACCACGCACCACTACTGCCCGTTGGTGGACTCCACATGCCTTTGAGAACATTTTTTTTTTTTGTGAACTCTCAGGCATGTAGGTTTCCTCACGATGTTTTCCTTCACCGTAACAGCAGGTGATATTTAATTTTATAAATCGCACATAACTTTTTTTACAAAGTCATTGGTGCGTGCCACTGGGATTCGAACCCGGACCCCTCGATTCGAGGTCGAATTCTAAGCCACTGGGCTAACACCGCTGTATCACCGCTCAGAAGGTACATCCTTGTAATTAAATCTGGAAAATACTTAAGGGACTATTGATTTTTACCGACTTCAAAAAAGGAGATTATTTATGAGTTTCCTCAAGTTTAGTGAAACTTAGTCGATATTAAGAGTCTATTTGGAGAATGGGATGTACGCTATTGTTATTTACCTTTTTCCTTTTTGTTTGAGACTTCCATACCAAGGAACTGCTCATATTATTCCAGAGACAAAAAAATTTGAGAAAGAAAAAACATCACCAAACCTTTAATAGCTTTCTTGCATAATTATCACAAGTACTTCATTTATTCGCATAAAACACACAATTATTCGAAATATTCACTAACCCTTTCTTTCTCCAACAGAAAGTGAACCAGGAGAAGATAGACGAAGCCGCGGAATTGCGCATAGTGTACGAGAAGTTAGTGGCGGCCGTTGGTTCGCTGGTGAAGTTCGTGCGCACTCAGCTGGACGAGATAGGCGTGCCCACTGTGCCCATCATCAATAGTGTAAGTTTTGAGCTATACTTGAGAGGAGATCTGTAACAGGAGTAACCGACATTGCTCTCAATGCAAATTATGCGAAAGCTTAAGCTACTTTTGAAAAGAGATCTGTATAATAACAGGAGCAGCTGACATTGCTCTCAAAGCCAGCAAACTGTGCTGTGAGCAAGAACGCTATCCTCAAAGTATTATACGTAAACAACGGACGGTAAACGTCAGCCATTAGTATCTCACATGTCAGTCTGTCGGACATCTTTTCATACTAATGAAATACGTTAACTATATGAATACGTTGACATTGTTCATTTTTGAGGCATTGAAGTGACAATGGACTGGCTGTATCGTTCGTAATGATAACCGATGGAGAAGAAAGGTCCTCCGAATAGCAATCATGTCTCTGTAAAAGGAGTATAGACCGCTCTCCAACCAGGTGGTCTGATAACTTGAAGGAGACAGCGGGAAACCATTGGATTCAGAGGGCCCAGGATCGAGCAGAGTGGTCAATAAAGGGCGATTACTTCGCTGTCCTATGAGTCACATGGGGCTCACGCCCATTATTAGCTATTGTGTCTACTTTCTGGACTGACAGAGTATTATTGTCTTATTGTGTGTGTCCTCTACTTACTGGACAACCAAGTAATAAATAAATAATAAATAACGCTTCACACTCATAGCCCCACACTAGGATTCCCTGTATCATGGATACACACAAGACAACAACACAACACACCCAGACCAGAAACAGAAATGCAAATTCATTATTCAAATCTCTGCTCTGCTGGGAATCGAACCCAGGACCTTCCGCGCAGCGCACCGGTGTCTTAACCACTGCGCCACTTGGGTCGTGTGTTAACATCCAACTAACTTTGCTCAACAGTTGCCGTTCATCGGGCCAACGTCCTCGTTCTCGCCGACCTTCGGAGGGTCGGCGTCGTTCAGCATGCTCAACCAGCTCGTCCGCGGCGACATCCCTAACCCCATCGACCTCATCCGAGCGTACAGGCCTCGCTCCCTCAACCCACTCGATGAAGTGCCCGCTAAATGTAAGTATACTGTTTAAAATCACTTTTGCATCTAGCATTGAAATAAGTTCTTGCTTAACAATATTGGAAATGCATTACTCCAAACTTTACGTCATGACGTACATTACGTCACTTGATTATAATTTTTTGTCCTTTTTTGTTATATTTTATATTCTGACACACCACCCTAAAAAATAAAAATCTTTGGTCTTCAACCGTGAACACTGCTTATTTAAAAAAAAATATTTATTTCTTCCACTCCGCTAACCATTTCTCTTCCCCCAGTGCGCGCGGTGGTGGTGAACGGCCAGCACATCTTCACGTTCGACGGCCGCCACCTGACCTTCCCCGGCAGCTGCCGCTACATCCTCGCGCACGACTTCGTCGACAGGAACTTCACGCTCATCTCTCAACTCCAGAACGGCCAGCCCAAGGCGATCATCCTGGAAGACAAGAGTGGTACCACCATCGAGCTGAAGGACAATGGACAGGTGAGATTGTTTGTTTAGTTCCAGCCCCTATATGTCCCAATGCTGGGCATCGGTCTCTCCTTAAAATAGGGAGAGGCATGGAGCATACTTCTGGCAAGCTCTAACGACTGCTATCTTATCGACAACAACCAACACGTCACCCATCCAAGTACTAACCGCGCCAATGGTTGCTGAACGTTTTCGACCACTTGCAACTTAAGCACTTGCACTTTAAGCAATAAAGAGAACTTTCATAAGGAAGAAATCAATTATTTTTCACCTAAGTTAAATTCGCCCTTACCTGAATGAGTATGGGTTATTAAAGAATTTTGCAAGACCTCGCTTTACGGAACAACAGAACGAAACTAACGGAAAAATTTACAAGGATGGAATCTTAATCACGACCTTTAGTCATGAGTTAGCGGCTAAGCAGAATTATTGAAAGATAAAAGACTTATTTCTCTATGAACTCCTCAGGTGTCACTGAACGGCGCGTCGCACGGCTTCCCCGTCATCGAGAAGGATGTGTTCGCTTTCAAGCAGCCCAACGGCCGCATCGGCATGGGCTCGTTCTACGGTCTCATGGTCTACTGTACCGGCAAGCTTGAGGTGAGTCATCATCACAGATTTACGAGTAGCAAGTAGATAGAACGAATATGTGAGCGATAGTATAATGAGTTTGGAAAGTGAATGCCGTTAGCTGATCTAGCTACAGGGGGCACAAGTTAAGAGTAAAATTTAAATGATTTGAATGCCTATGATTTGAATTGATTACAATCTTCTAGCTTCTCTGCACGGATCTTAACTATCATAAGGATAGACCTGGAATATCCTCCACGCTCCAACTCGGATAAGTGGATATTTTTGTGATGATCATGCTAAATGAATGTTACCAGGTGTGCTACATCGAAGTGAACGGCTTCTACCTCGGCAAGATCCGCGGTCTCCTCGGAGACGGCAACAACGAGCCTTTCGACGACTTCAGGCTACCTAATGGCAAGGTGAGGAATTAAAAAAAACAATTATTTGTTACCTATTTGTATTGTTACCTATTGTATTTACCGTATTGTATTGTATTGTAATGTATTGTATTGTATTATACCTTGTTAGTTATTTTGTCGTCCCAAAGAAGTCTCGGAATATATCAACCACGCTGTTCCAATGCTTATCGATAGAGTTCTTAAAATAACCAGAGCCAACCTGTCAAAATTAAGTTGATCAGGATTGTTGACGCCGTCCTAAAGTGAAACTGTAAACAAGCTTAAAAACATTCAGAAAACTGGCCCGCAATTTATATACCCTGTCAGTAATATGTCAAGATCAAATAAATTACTGACTGATATGAAATGATAATGACATTAACTTGACAAGGTTCCAGAGCATTAGCAATGTACGGGGCTTACGTTACTCGAGAATTGTTTCCTTCACCACCTATCCTATTCATCAGCTTTACTTATAATTCCATCTCCCGCAGATCTCGACATCGGAGAGCGAGTTCGGCAACGCGTACCGCATGGCGGGCAGCTGCGCGCAGGTGAAGACGCCGGAACACTCGCACCACCAGATGTCCATGGCGCTGCCGGCGCCCTGCGAGGCCGTCTTCGGAGGCCTCAGCCCTCTCCGGCCGCTGTCGCTCTTCATGGACATCACGCCGTTCAGGTAACTTACCACTACCACACTAGACCAACTAACAACACCAGATATCGCTCCCACAAGCTGGTGAGATCGTCTTCGAAAGCCTCAGACCGCTGCCGCTCTTCATGGAAATCACGCCACACAGATACCTAACTACTTCTCCCATAAGATGTCGAAGGTGCTACCACCAGCCTGTGACACCGACGTCGGAAGCCGTTGACTTGGAGGTTTTGGACCTGACAGAGCTTCGTAATGCACTCCGTAGTATCACGTTTGGCAACGCTTGAGGCGATTCTTTCTGTATTTTAGAAGAGAGAGACATAAGTATTTCGCAGGGGAATACGAGAATATCTCAAAACGCTCGAAAGGAATTGAAATTATTTTGTAATGCTTGTTTGAGCCTGTTATAAATGGGTATAATAAATAAATAAAATGTCCTAAAGGGGGAATACACCAATTTTTAATGCCACCTCAATCGAAATCTAATCTTCTTCTCCCCACAGACAAGCCTGCATCCACGCGGTGACGACTGACGACGAGGCCGGCTACAAGCAAGCCTGCGACCTCGCGCGCGGGTACACCGCCCTGGCGCTCACCGGCCTGCTGCCCGCCGTGCTGCCCTCCAGGTGCGTGCGCTGCACTGACGCCGACCAGCCCAAGGACGTCGGAGACACGTACGAGCTGAGGCTGCCCAACAAGCAAGCTGATATCGTGGTCGCTGTTGAGATTACCAAGGTGAGACTAATAACGCTTCACACTCACAGCCCCACACTAGGATTCCCTGTGTCGTGGGCGCCATGGACACACACAAGACAACAACACAACACACCCAGACCAGAAACAGGAATTTAAAGTCATCATTCAAATCTCTGCTCTGCTGGGAATCGAACCCAGGACCCTCCGCGTAGCGCACTGGCGTCTTTACCAACTGAGCCACTCGGGTCGTCAATATGATTATAGAAAATCATAGTCCCACACTAAGATACCCTGTATCGTACCCTCTAGTCTGTTAGTTATCGAAGCCTGGACTTCAGTGCAGCCAGGTTTGGTCTAAACATTGGTCGTCTACCACCAATCGGCAAAAATGATAATTTCCCTTCAGCGGACACCCAGCTTTACGAACGGCTGCGAACACTTCCGCCGTTCGTCGAGAGATCCTATATTCAAAATCATGCAAAACTTATCCGGCATAAACTTCGATTTAAATTACTTTGAGTAAGCTGAAATAAGTCACACACTGCGTCATTTATTACAGAGAAACAATTTAATTAGCAAATTCTCTCGTATTCTATTTACAAAGAAGACGTAGAAGTTACGCCTCCTTCTCCTCGCGGCGTTTCCCTCATTACTGAGGGTCGTGAGTCACCCGCTGCATCAGTTTCTCTCGTACGATTTCCTTCCATCTGCTGTTAAAAAGTTACATTCAAGTTACGCCTAAAATAAAGTAAACTAACTTTATTTGTATCCTCCAACAGAGCACCGAGCAGTACTACAAGGACGTGGTGGTCCCACTGGTGGGCTCGCTGGTGGACAGCCTCAAGAGCAAGAAGGTCAACGACATCAAAGTGTACCTCATCGGTGTCACCTCCGAGTACCCCTACCCTATCCTCTACGATACTGACTGTGAGTATACTTTGAGGCTATTCGAAGGCACTGTTACATATTAACTGTCTGTAACCCATAAATGACCCACTGCAGGGTCGGGTCTCCTCTCACAATGAGAAGGATGTAGGCCTCAGTCCACCACGCTGGTCTAATGCGGGTTGGTGGACTTCATATTATGACTTTGAGAACATTTTTTTTTGTGTACTATGCATGCAGGTTTCCTCACCATACTTTCCTTCACCGTAACAGCAGGTGATATTTAATTTTATAAAGCGCACATAACTTTTTTTACAAAGTCATTGGTGCCACTGGGATTCGAACCCGGACCCCTCGATTCTAATTCCAAGCCACTGGGCTATCACCGCTTTAATCCAACATGACAATTTCCAGTGAAACTGAAGCACCCCAAAGTCCAGTTCACCGACCAGAGCCGCTACGACCTGCTGCCCACCATCAGCCTGCGGCATGATGTCGCCGACAAGTACGAACACCTCGTGATCGACACCCTCAACTATATCAAGATTAAACTCGGTGAGTCACTCTACAACCTGTTAGTGACCCATTGCAGGGTCGAATCTCCCCACACAGTCAATAGGATGTCAGCTGGTGCACCACGCTGCCTGACAAATGACTAGTTATTTACACAGTGACGAATTTTTGAAGTGAAACTTCTATTAATCGTTACTTATAGGGTTACATGTCAAAAAACCGAACCGTGACGAATACTAATATATACGTCTGACCTTAATAACCACAAAACGATTCATCGTAGAGACCCGATTTTAGTGACATTATTTAGCGTAAAGTGAAATCGCTGCTAAAACCTTGAGTTTGCTTCGGGGCAGGGTGGGACGCTGGTAGACGTCTCACGATAAAACCAACGGCCGTGTGCACCGACACAGACCCACCCAATTATTTTAATATTGAATTTAACACGGAATTTTTGTCTGAGTATTGTCTGTATGTAATTGTACTGAAATTGTGTCCGAGACGTTCACACGCAAGCTACTCGTAGTTTGTTACTCATAGTGTCGTAGTCTAAACGTACCTTAAGGCCTACATTATTCTCATCATAAGGTCGATCGACCCTCACTATCCTGGGTGTTGCATTGCGTTTGAGTCTTACCAATACAAACTCTTGAATCATTTCTTGTCTGCAGGTCTGATCAACGTGATGGCAACGTACCGGTCGCTGGCGGACCTGCCGCTGCGTCCCGGCGCCGTCAAGCACTTCGTGTCCGCCATCGGAGACTCCTGCCAGTCTCAGCTGTTCCCTGTGAGTTTCTATGTTGCTTTCCCATTATCTTCCGCTTCCTCCCTCTTCCTTTCAGCCCTTTGGCCACTGCTGGACATGAGCCAGAATCGACATCACTCCACCCAGTCCTGTGCCTTTTGAATCCAGCGTCCCTGGGCCCTTTGAATCCAGCGCTTTCCCGCTGCGGGCAAAATCGAATGATATAAATAAATTGAAAAATAACTTCTACCCGCGACTTCGTTTATGTGTAACTAAGAATCCCAGGGAGGGATAAAAAGTATCCTATATATCCAGGGTATAATATACCTGTGTACGAAATTTCATTCAAATCTGTTCAGGCATTTTTGCGTGAAAGAATAACATCCATCCATCCATCCTCACCAACTTTCACATTTCAGGAGGATTAATAAGATTACGAGAGAGACCGTTGTTTCACTGTACCATTAAACTCAAACTCAAACTCAAACTCAAAAGCTTTTATTCATTATTAGGTCCAATTTGTGCACACTTAATGAAAGTCATACAGATAAATTATACATTCTACATTCATCCGCTTTGATCGCCCCTCAGGAAAAACGTAGACTGGGAGAAAAAAGCGGGCGGAAAAAAACTCCTAGCACTCTTTTAAAAGTAAATAAAACTTAGTCTATAGTGCAGTATGGCTAGGTCCAATAAAGGAACACACGTGACAGCTATCGTGTGTGTCAATATCGCCCCATTGCCATCCGCTCACAAATAAATATTGTTACATAGTGTATAGAAACAGCCTGTAGTGAAGTTATTCAATCCCACGCTTTCTTATCGTCTAAATAGTCCTTAGTTTCATAATAGGCCTTTCGGCACAGGACTGATTTGATAGTTTGTCTAAATTTGTGAAAAGGCAGGGATTGAATTTCTATTGTTGACTATCGTCATCCTTATCGATTTTGATGACGTTGACCCTGTCTGTATGAGAATTGTGTTTTTTTATGAAAGTGGACTAATAAGTGAACGCTTCCAGATCGACTTCATCCGTCGCGTGATGTACCAGGACATGATGGAGAACAACGCCATCACGCACACGCTCGTCACCGGCCAGGGCGGCTTCACCATGGGTGGCAAGCGCGCTGTCTGTGAGTATACATCATCGAACCTCAAAATAAATGACCTTCTGCTTTATAGGTACCACAGAATACATGATAGTACACTTGTACAGAAGGCCCACTTCGAAAAGTCATTTAAAGAAATATAGACTCTAGCTACGATACGATAAGTTCAATTCAGATCGCGCAGCGCTTTTTCATCTACGATATATCTCTTTCTAGCGCATGACCCTTACCTTTTCCACTTTCCCGCTACATGTTGCATCTCTTTCTAGCGCGTAGGTCTTACCTATTCCACTATCCTTTCCCCCACTCACAAGTCCACTCGGATGTGCCGCTGTGCGTAGGTACATTTTTGATACCTACACGAGGAGTGGGCCAGGCCTGCGTAAGTGGTGTGATGCAACACATACAAATTGACCGCCTTGATAGATCATTTGGTTACTTATTACATTTAACAAGATGAAAAAGCTTTTTCTGAATCTGTTGGCCAATTAGTGCATAATTGATCAAACGTTGGATAGAGCAGTCGCGTCTATGTACGTGGAGCTCTCTCCCCGCCTTATTTCCCATGACTTGACTGATGGCTTAGTTATTGATAAGACGTCCACTTTGACAGTTTGTAAGCTAATTTAAAGCTTAATGCTTCACACTCATAGCCCCACACTAGGATTCCCTGTGTCATGGGTGCCATGGACACACACAAGACAACAACACAACACACCCACACCAGAAACAGAAATTCAAATTCATCATTCCAATCTCTGCTCTGCTGGGAATCGAACCCAGGACCTTCCGCGCAGCGCACCGGTGTCTTAACCACTGCGCCACTTGGGTCGTCAATTTGAGGCGCCATTCCTTTACAAGTGGTGAAAGTCCTTGTAAATCCCAATAAAAATTATTTTACTAATTCCCTATTATATTTCCAGCTGTCCACAAGATCTTTGAAGCCAAGCAAGGAGCCGCGGAATTACCTAATGACGCCTGCGTCGATGGAACATTCAAGGTAAGAGCGCTATTTTTATTAAGTCTGAAAGTGAACATCCTCAGAAAAAATCCGCAAAAAACATCTCACTTTCTCACACTCAGAAGTCGTGAGCACAATCTTTATTAATCGGTGTAACATTGACTGCGCTGCGGTTCACGTGATTGGTTCGTCAGTGTGCGTCGACTAATAAGTCCAGCGCGTTTTATTGGCTCACCACTGAGCACAGAGCTCATGTCTCATAACGCTTACCATACAAACCACTTGAATCTTTGCCGGGAGTCAAACCCGTTTACCATCCAAATCGTACATCGTTGTCTTAATTAAAGGGTTGATATAATGTGTTTCCCTCAGACGGGCGGCTACATAATCTCCGGGCCAGCGTTCTGCGCGGCCAGCGCCGAGCAGCAGAAGCGGGAGCTGCAGCAGGCCGTGTCCACCATCAGCGGCGGCATGCTGCGGGAGGCGCTCGTGCAGGAGTGCGCCTGCGTGTACGTGGACCCCTTCAGGGTGCGCTCCGTCTGCGTCAACAAGGAACGCAAGCTCGCCGTGAGTGTTTTGTGTCCCACTCTGACCCACTGTCCCATTACTACGGCATTACTAGCAGCATGTTGATGGAAAGCCCCACGCTCATAGGGTCTATGGGGGCTTCGACTTTTAGCAAGTACTTTGTATAGCTGAAACCCGGATCAAAGGCTCATTGAACTTCCCTAAACTAGGAAATATGTATGTAACTCTCCCACTATATTGCACTTTAAAAAGGAACATTGTTTTAAAAACTCTTTTGATAACAAAACTATTAATATCCTAAATTAACCAATAATATAAAAAGTAAAATAATGGGCCCAATATGCTTCCCTTACGCACTCCGTAAGACTAAGTAATCTAAGTATCTATCTAAAATTAAATAGTTCATTCATCACTGAAAATCTCGTGGTATAGCCATTTTATTTTACCCTACAAGGTATTTAATACTTGATGCCTTTTGAATACTAATTATTTTGTTCAGCAGATTCATCGGGAGACACAATCATAAGCTATTCATAAAACAAAATAATTACGTTGTACTTTTGTTGCAGGGTCGCAGACGAAAGTAGACGAAGCACTGACTGACCACCGATCTGTGATTCGGCTAGCACGTACCAAATACTCTTAGTTTTATGTGAACGGACTCTGAAAAGCGAAAAGTTATTTTAGTGTTGGTAAAAGAAGTTTATAATCACCATCAATAACAAGCTGACTGAGAATCTCAATTATAATTCAAGAATCAAGTTGTTGTTCGCTAAGAATCTCGTGTTAAAATAATAATTTATTGCTACCAAATTCGGAAATTGTTTTGAATTTTTGGTTATTTTTTTATATTTAATCGATTTAAGAATGTCATCAGAGTCTGTAGTTAAACGTACGTAGTCATTCTGTTTTTATGAATAGTTGCTATTTATATTACAATGCCGATTTCAGCGATAGGTATTATTGAAATAATCCACTAATTATGATAAGAGTAATAAAAGATTTTATATTTAAATGTTTTTTTTTATTCAATGTCTTCACCGTCAAGCATTTGAGACTCAATGAAACAATACAATGCAAAATTTGCACAATATAAGGATAAGGATAAATAAGGAAATTCTTAACGATATTTTCACATTAAATTTGTTACCTAGACATTTTTTATAATTAATAGCAGTTATTTGCATGAAAGTGAGTAAAAAATTCAGAATTTGCTTTAATTATATTAAACTAGTTGGTAGTTTTTATACATTTTTTGATTTATTAATGAAGCTACAAAATAATGTCACGTACTCAAAAATACTAAAAAAATCCCAATCTTTTCAAGTATTTTTTATTATAGCACTTCAGTTAGCCTAGAAGTGACTTTTCACTTCAAATTCATTCATACTAAAATATCCCGAAAGCCATTGAATTTTGGATAAAGCTTCACATAGTTTAAATGATTGCTTTTGAACTTACCTACACGCCCTTATCGGGAATACATCACATAACAAATCACCTGTATAATAACCTTAGTCCATCACTCTAACGTTTTAAATTGTATTGTAATAATAACTTTTCGGAAACATCAAGAAGCATCCTATGTGATAACAGATCCTTTCCTTGTAGTTTCTGCTTTATTTCTTTACAGTGCCTGCCAATTTCCATGAAAAACTGGAAAAGCCTGAATCACGCTATCGAAGTTTTTTACCTTGTCAGTATAAATACAACGTCCCTCTCTCTGTCTGTCGGGGGTCGCAGCCTCGGTGGAAGCCAGTGACGTCACGCTGGTCTGAGGTGACGCTCATTCAGATGTACAGCGCATGCGTTGTAACTACCAGTGCGGCACTTGCCGCTGCAGGCCATTTGCGACCGTTTGTATAACATCGAGGCTCTCGGGACACCCTTTTGTTAAGATTTATCATTAATTTATTTATACACTGGCTATGGCCCTTCCCCTCGGACCGCTGTACAGTGCAGACGTCTCTTATGTTGTCTTAACGCATTTTTAATTTAAAAAAGCAAATAAATTCAGTGACAATAAATTCAAACAGTTACACGGCAAACAGAAGACAGCGGAAGCTTGTTTGCAGTATACGCTAGTGCGCGTGCGCACCTAGAACACGAAGTGTGTAATTAACCTCTATAGTCGCCTGCGGCCCTGGTACTTTGGAAGGTGAGATAGCCCGTTGTACTGATTGATAACGTTAACGTTCTATTATTACTACCCCCTGGAAATTAATACGATCCTGGCACTTTGGGTCTATTATTGGAATGTGTTTGACCCACTATTGGGAACTAAAAGAACTACGTGACACACAACTTTTCCTGGCCCACACTACTGCATACCACAAACCTGCTGCTACTACTAACTCAGTGATCAAACTAATCAATGAGGTGTTGCTGTCTTGCTCTAACATCGAAGTGGTAGCTTTGTGCGTCTTACTTTAAATATTTAACGTTACCTAGTGTCTTTTGCCCTCCTGGTACTTCGTGTTCGACCGATATATAAAATGCCACTTCGTCGCACCCCTCCACCTTCTTCCCCGCAAGTATGCGAGACTAACAAGGCACTCGGCCAGGTAGCGTCTACTATTGCCACATCGCAAACCGTGCAGTATTGTGACTCAGAGCCAGATGTGAACATTCCTCGTTCCGCGGAAGACTTGGAGGGCGGTATACTTAATGTTACTCACCGTTTTAAGAGGAAACGTGCAGAGCGCGGTAATGAAGAACTATCACAGTTCATGTCCGAAATGAAGGCCATGTTTAATGAATTTAAGGACCACCAGGCCTCTCAGGATACTAAGATGGAAAAAATATGCGTATCTATTGAAGAGATCAAGGCTCAAAGCACCGCTCTTCAAACCACTGCAGAGTTTCAAGCGAGCAAATTTGATGCTATTCAGACTCAAATAGACAAATTTGAGACGGAACGCCACAAAAACTTAGAGTATATACAAATATTAGAGGAAAAATTGGAATTAATGGAACGTAACAAGAGGGCAACATGTGTGGAGATCAAGAATATTCCCTACGCTACAGACGAAACAAAACATGGACTTCTTAATCAGCTGATTTCAGTCGCTAATGTTTTGAATACCCCTATTGACCCTAACTGCGTAAGGGATATTTTTCGTATTCATTCAAAAGATCCTGCAGTGAAAACAATTATTGTTGATTTTACATCTGTGCTGACCAAGGAACAAATAATACGAAAGTATAAAGAATATAATAAAAGCAACAGGACAAGTAAATTTAGCACAGAAACACTCCAAATAAAAGGCCCGCGTAAACCGGTCTATATCTCAGAGAATTTAACTCCAAAAATGAAGAGGTTACTTTATCTTTCTAAAGAGTATTCCAGGACAAATTCTTTCGACCATTGTTGGGTTTCAAATGGCAAGATCTTTTTGAGAAAAAAAGAGGGGAGTCCAGCTGTACCCATTAAAAGTGAGCGGGACCTGAAGACTTTGTGTGACTCTGGTAAACTGTGACTATCCTGTTGTCTTACTTGCCTCCTTTTGTACTTATTCTGTTTAATTTTGCAATTTACACTACACACTACAAACACTCACACTACACATTTACATTTCTCTCAGTCTCCATTCTCCCACTCCTCTGTTATACGTTATATATCTTATGAAGCCATGGTTTCGCTCTATTGGTCTAACAAGTTGCAGTACCTTATGTTGGATCCAAATTCACTTAATTATGGATAGTACACTAGAATTACATAAAGAAATCGAGAGCATATCCATCTCTCAAGCATACATATGCTCCCCAGAAAACTGTATAGACAATATAAAAACCATTAAAGATTCTTTTACCGTCTTACACTTAAATATAAGAAGCATCGGATGTAACTTTAATGAACTGCTAGCCTTACTGAAACGAATCAATATAATTTTTGATGTCCTAATTTTAAGTGAGTGTTGGTTAAGCAAATGCCCATACCTACCTTCGTTACCTGGCTACTCCTCTTTTCAAACAAAGCATACCAATCAAAATGATGGTGTGGTTGCTTACGTAAAGACCAACTTACCGTGTACTGTATATAAACCGAGTTTTAATGATGCAAATTGTTTGATACTCAAGTTTACAAACGAACTTGCATTAGTGGCCCTCTATCGCTCTCCTTCCCAGAGGAATATCACGAACTTTTTAGATTCTTTGGACCAAACACTTAAGTCACTAAGTAATTTTAAAACGATCTCTGTAATTGGAGATGTTAATATCAATATTAGGCCTGGATCTGGGGATCCGAACTCCGACAATTACCTAACCACTGCTGCCGCAAATGCTTTGCTGCCTGCCCACGTACTACCAACCAGGAACAACAGTTGTATTGATCATGTACTGTTAAAATCGAACACAGATTCTATCACATTAATTCTTGACTGTTTTATTACAGATCATGCACCTGTTGTTTTTTGTTGTCATCGAAATACTAGGACTTCCAAAGCTGCCCTCATAAAATCTGTCACAAATGAGGATGCTTGTGTAAACGACATTAACAAAACAGATTTCTCGTTCATAATGTCTTTGACAGATCCTGAAATTGCGGCAAATGCTTTAGTTAGTACAATTATGTCTATTGTAGAGACTCATTCATATTCAGTGCATATTTCAAGTAAAAATAGAATCATTAAACCATGGATTACACCCGGTTTATTGCGTTGCATAAGGAATCGTGACCACTTGCATAAAAAGTCGAAGAAAGCCCCCGATAATCACACAACTCGATTAACGTACACTCGCTATAGGAATTATTGCGCAAATCTGTTAAAAAAGATTAAACATGCTTATGAACGCACACAATTTCAGAAAGTTAAAAATAACCCAAAGGCAACTTGGAAGTTTATTAGGAATACGGTGTTTTTAAATAATACTAAGGCGTCCTCTGCTACCGATCTTCTGCAAATAGATAATACAGCTGCTCAGTCTGTTAACTGCATTAACAAATATTTCAGCACAATTGGTAATAATCTAGCATTAAAATTTTGCGGTTTACCTCAAAGTAACACTTTGCTACCACAACCTAACTCACAGGTAAATTCTATGGCTTTACTGAACACTGATAATGTAGAAGTCGAGAGTACGTTACTAGAATTAAAAAAATGTGCTTTGGGTTGGGACAAAATTTCAGCTACAATGCTTAAAGATTCGCGCCATACTCTTGTGCCTGTGTTGACGCATATATTTAATTTATGCTTAACTACTGGAACTTTTCCAACAGCCTTTAAGATAGCAGTCGTACACCCTATTTTCAAGAGTGGAGATAGAGGCAGTATCAATAATTATAGGCCAATTTCAGTTTTAACAACTCTATCAAAAATTTTGGAAAACATCTTAAATAGACGGCTAAAAAAATATTTGGATACATACAATATAATATCTGAGAATCAGTATGGCTTTCGTAATGGAAAGTCTACTGAAGATCCGGTTTTACATCTCTCTAACACTATAATTAGTAATCTCAATTCAAAATTTAAAACTATCGGGATATTCCTGGATCTTTCTAAAGCATTTGATACTGTCTCTATCCCCACCCTCCTAGTTAAGCTCGAAAATGTAGGCGTGCGCGGGGTTGCTCTCGAAATATTTCGGAGCTACCTCAGCGGACGTAAACAGCGCGTTAAAATTGAAAATTATTTGAGTTCTGACTTACCCCTAAATTATGGCGTCCCGCAGGGTAGTGTCCTTGGACCTACATTATTTCTCATTTATATAAATGACCTTTGTAGTTTACCCATCAATAACTGCAAAATTTTAACTTATGCCGATGATACTGCTCTTATAGTGCGTGGTATCACCTGGGAAGAAGCCCGCATTAACGCTGAATCTGCTTTACGCACGGTTGTGGGGTGGCTAGATAAAAATATGCTTACCATAAATTTAAGTAAAACTACCTTCACAACTTTCTCAACCAGTGCATTCTCTGTACCGAACGAGGCCTATACCATAACTGTCCATCGATGTAGAATGGATGCAACAGCCTGCTCCTGTACACAGTTAACTCGGACACTCACAGTTAAGTACCTTGGAGTACAAATAGACTATTTAATGACCTGGAAAGAACAGATTGAGCAAACTGCGTCTAAAATACGAAAATTGATTTATATATTTAGAACGTTAAGAAACATTATTGACGTACAAACACTGAAGACTATATATTATTCCTTGGGACAATCCGTTTTATCGTACTGCATATCAGCCTGGGGTGGAGCTGGTAAATCCAGCTTTCTCCGGTTAGAGAGAGCACAACGCGCCGTACTAAAAGTCATACATGGGAAACCTATACGCTTCTCCACATCAGAGCTTTATTCCATCGCTAAAGTACTTTCAGTTCGACAGTTATACGTCCGCCAGATCTTATTGCGTAAACATTCAAGTGTACCTTATGTCAACACCAATACGAAGTCTCGTCGGATTGCACGAATCTTCAAAACACAAAAAAATAATATTGCACTGGCGAGGCGTCAATTTGATTACTTATCAGCTACTGCTTACAATAAAGTTAATACAATTTTACATTTGTATTCCCTTAATTACCGAGAATGCAAATTGAAACTGTCAGAGTATCTGCAAAACCTAACATACGATGAGACTGAATTACTCATTTCAACCCCCCGCTTATGATACACACATATGAAACACACACACACACACACACACACACACACACACACACACACACACACACACACACACACACACACACACACACACACACACACCCGCACTATTACTTACTAAGGTTATTTCGCATATTTTTCTTTCTAATGTTATAATACATAATATAAGTTTGTTAATTGTGATCTCCGAGGTGGGCGTAAAAAGTGGCGACACAGTTTTTATACTATTGCCGCTGTTTACGATCATATTCTTTTGTATACTGTATTTTTTGTGTATTAATAAATTCTTTAATTCTTAATTCTTTAATTTGGAGACTTGATGATTCCAAACTGCTAAATAAATTTAAGGATAAGTTCGCTATGGTTTGTGTAGTACCATCATAATATAACATCGGGTGCCAAATAGAATAAGTAGCAAATGGATAAGAATATAGAGTAATTTAAAACATTCTGACTGACTCATGTTTTCTGGTTGAGTTGGAGAAATTGCCATTTGGCATTGTCCGCCCATTTCTATAAAGAATAAAGGAAATAAATAAATTATATTTTATAAAAGTCTGTGTCAAATATTTCAATATCATTTGTTTGGATACTGTCGCCAGCTACGTCGCCATGGCATCCCAGTGTAGTGTGAGTATAAAATAAACTAATTAAAAATGCAAAATTTAAAAAAATAAAAATGGGCGTATCACTTTTTTCTTGCACAGCATTTCACTCTTAACTAGATTATAACATTTGAAACGCTTTTTATTTACCTACGTAGTTTCTGATCTGCTGTTGAAGCTAAAAAAATTTTTATTCTTTAATAAATACCATTCAAATATTTACCTCAACATTATTTCCAAATATACGTGGAACAAAAGACTTCTGACTTGAAAAATAGGATATTTGTTGGTTTAGAAATCAAAATTCCGTCTAGTTTCCAGGAAATTGCCTGAAACCCTGAATCACGGTATCGAAGTTTTTTGACCCGGCTGCATATATACCAGCGGAGCTCCTATTCCGTCGGGGGTCGCAGCCTCGGTGGAAGCCAGTGACGTCACGCTGGTCTGAGGAGACGCACATTCAGATGTACAGCGCATGCGTTGTAACTACCAGTGCGGCACTTGCCGCTGAAGGAGCATCATACCGTTTCTATAACATCGAGGCAACCGGGACTCCCTTTTGCTAATAAAATAACTCTTCTGTTTTGTTCAAATCGTTACAATACTTTTCTTCTTTACGTTTAACTTCGTTACAATCAATATTTAAAGAGCTCTCTACAAAGCCGGCAACGCACTGGCAATCCCCCTTGGCAATTGGCACTTCTCGCGTCGATAGGCGAATAAAACCATTTACCAACACGTAACTCATACGTCCTAAGCCTATTGGCTTGTTTAACACATAAAAATTTGAAACACACAATAATAAATTTTTGACACATAAATTTTTTAGAAAACAGTTTCGCTCAGAAAATAACTACTTACTAAAAACAAAATACTTAACAATCCTTATCAGTACTACCAAACATAACGTGTGTGTGATAAAAACTGTACAGTTTTTACGATTCAACGTGTATGGTCTGTAGGGACGTACGACTAATCTGTACAGTTCGAGTTTTATCGTACAGATGAAACTGAACGTGTGTGGTAGGCTTTACGGCCGCTATTTGGCGACACCGTATTCTGAGAAACTAGAGCTTTAGATTAACAGCGCATGCGTTATACCTATCACAATGGCGTTAATGACAGTCCACTCTTGTCTTATTTTGGTAAACAATCGTGGCTACTGATGTTTTTATTGAATACTTTTAATTTATTGAAAAAAAGTTAAAAATTGCTTTAAAAAATAAATTATAGTCAGTATAAACGTATTTCAGTATTAAATGACTATTAGTTTTTAATCTTTCATAATTTTGTGTCTGCTTTATTTCTTAATCGTAAATAAAAATAAAAAGACATGCTAAGATTGTTTACCAAATTGGACATGTGTAAAAAAAAATATTATAAAAGTATTGTTTCTCATGTTCATAACAACGAAAGTTTCGGAATATTTCCGTGGTATTTAAAAGGAACAAATTTTTCTGTAGATTGTTCATACATATTATTATTATGAAGACATATTATCTACAGGGTAATATTTTTTACTTGATAACAATCTGTATCAAAAAATGTAAAATAATTTTACAGTCTAAAATTAAATTCTTAAAATAAAAAAATATATGCGGATACTTAAATCTATTTTCTTGCAAAATTATAAATTCCTTTGGCTAAGCGATGTCGAATAGATATGAAAATGGTGTTTTATGAACAAGAAACACTTTAATCGTAAATTATGTATTGTAAAAGATTTCTGGGATAAGGAATTGGGCAAATTTATTGATTGAACATCAAAATTCCTTCTAGTTTCCATGAAAAGTCCTAAAAACTTGAATCGCGGTAACGAAATTTTTTGCCCCGGTCGTATATATACAACCTCCCTCTCTGTGTCTCCCGGGGGTCGCAGCCTCGGTGGAAGCCAGTGACGTCACGCTGGTCTGAGGTGACGCTCATTCAGATGTACAGCGCATGCGTTGTAACTACCAGTGCGGCTCTTGTCGCTGAAGGCGCCCAGATACCATTCTTATAACACCGAGGCAATCGGGACTCCCTTTTGTTATTATTTTCACGCTCCTTTCTACCTGTATGTTGATTGTTTCCAGCCTGTTTATTGATTTACAATACCGTCTTTACCATAAGGGTACTCGGGGCCAGTGCCCAGGGCCCCCATCCTCAGAGGGCCCCGAAGGACCGACAATTTCTCTCACATTTAATATCAAAATATGGTCGCGCACTTTTCTCGCTGCACGAACGTTGATGATTTTTCAGATTTATTCAAATCAATACATACAATCATACACACAAAAAACAGCAGCAAAAAAGGCAGGAAAAAAATGTATAGTTCGCTTTCTTTGCATTCCAAAAGGGCCCCGAATTCTTGTGTGCCCAAAGGCCCTTGCATAGTCTAAGACGGCCCTGTTGATTTAGTTTATCTATAGGGTTTAGTAGTTGTAGTGGTAGTAGTAGTAGTAATGGTATTAGAAGTAATAATCGTTGTAGTGATAGTAGTAGTTGTAGAAGTAGTAGTAGTAGTAGAAGTAGTAGAAGTTTAGTACATTTTTTTCCTATTCAGGATTTAAACTCTCGTTGTTGTAAGTTGTGGAAAGTAATTTTAGGTGAATCTAAAATTTCTATATTACGTTACGTCAATATTGATAGCTCTTACTTACAACATTCGTGTTCTTTTTCTTCCTCTGCCTGGCCAGTGCTAGCTCCTGAATTGACAGTGAAGGCCGTCGCTTCAGCCATCTGCAGCAACCATTAACGAATTCCAAGCTCCGTTTTACAGTAATTATATGAGTTAAAAAATCAATCAATAAAATACAATAAGTTGGGTGATAATCAAATAGATTGGAATTGGATCCTTGTTTTATACGATAAAACACCTTTATGTTGTCATCGAACAACATTACAACATATTTCTGGGACGATAAATAGGGCGTACTACTTGTTAGCACGAAAGGGATTGTAGTTTCCATGAAAATTTCTAAAAACCTGAATCGCGCTATCGAAGTTTTTTACTCTCGCAGTATAAATACAACGTCCCTCTCTATGTCTGTCGGGGGTCGCAGCCTCGGTGGAAGCCAGTGACGTCACGCTGGTCAGAGGTGACGCTCATTCAGATGTACAGCGCATGCGTTGTAACTACCAGTGCGGCACTTGCCGCTGCAGGTGCACTGATTACATTTCTTATAACGTCGAGGCAATCGGGACTCCCTTTTGCTATTTTATAGAACATCTTATTCATTTTTTAAACAAAATATCATCTAGTTTTCAATAAATTCTTCAAAGTATCTGGGTAAGATATTTCTACCAAGAAGAAGTCAGTGAAGCTGCTTTCATGGTGCTAGTTTCTGTTCTGTTCATGTTATATCGAGATTCGTGGATGGTATAAGGTATTCCTATATTTTCTTATTGCGAACTCGAGTCCATTTCACGAATTGAGCTCCGAAAGATTTATCCGTGTGCGGCCATTGGTTAATACGCACCCTAATTAGCCGCCGCCTCACTCATTGGTCGCTTATCGTTTCATTAATGGCAAGCCGCACGCATTGCACCAATGAGCTGCGAGTATTTTGTTCCTTGCTAGTCTGATAATTTGTGCTCAAAACGTCGCTCATGTTTTAGCATATCGCAAGTTTTTTTTTTTTGGAAAAAAAATTTGCTAGCTTTGAGTCCTGGCCATCAATTAGCATATGTGAAATGGATATACTTATGGAAGAAAAATCAAATGCTATACAGTAATAAATGACCTATAGGTCACAAATGCCGTACAATAAATGCCGTACATTTGTGTAATTCCTTTTGCATACAAATTATTATACAGATACTTTATCCATGAACGCCGTACATATTTCCAAGGGAGGGCTCGAAAGCCAAGGGTCGCAACCCTTATCTCTCATCATGGTACAGGTGCACCGCTCAGAAATGACCGCATAGTGCTCAGAGTTATTTTCTGATTATAGTAAAATAGCAAACTAAGCGTTAATCACGTTGGTTCATTTCACAGGTAAATTTTGTTCATGGGCTTGTAGTCTATTATTAAATATACCGAAGATCATTAGATCCACATGATTTTGAGTAGTTGGCATAAATAAAACCAAAATTAAAGCAGTAAAACATATTTAATTTTTATTTTACATGAGATGTTATAGTAGTCGACACGAGTCAATTCTTATTGGTCGGTTTGACGTTGACTGCGCTGTTGGCTCACGCGATTGGTTCGTCGGTCAGTGTGCGTCGCCTATTGGTGTAACGAGTGTTCTTCGACCGCTGTACAGTGGCGGAAAGTGAACATTATTCGTACTAGTGTTGATGAGGATTCCTTTGCCTCTTAATGAGGAAGTTACGCAATTTTTTTTACTATCACATCCTCTAATTTAAGAGGAATTTATGAGGAATTTTGTGTGTCCACGGTTCACACAGGATTCCCTAAACTATTTATTTTATAGTTTTTACTCTTTTTCCCTTTTTTTTATAATCTTCATTTGTTGTCCACAGACTCTAGGTCCGTGCCTTTTTTTTGCATCAAGTTATTTGTCTGCATTTCCTATAATATATTGCTCCAGAAAAAAATCTTTGTCAATTTTGGCCCGGTGTCTCCTTGGATCGTCCCGGGCATTCTTTTAGGGTTTCTGCGATGACTTGGTAGTCTCTGTGGCTGATAGCAGTAGCCAGGTTGTATTTCTCAATAGCAGCTGTGTTTGCCTCTATGGCCTGCTTTATGAAGATTGCGATTTCTCTTAGATACTCAAACCGTTCCTCTTTCTCTCCCTCATCCTCTTCCTCATGAATATATCCTCATCCTCATTCTCGTACTTTGTGCTCGATACTTCCTCTTCCTCTTCCTCATCCTCATAACTCCTTCCTTATCAACCTCAATCCGTAGCACTGTACACTAATCCTGACTCATGGCGGTTACTACACAAGAGGTGGTAGTTCTCGTACAGGGGGTCAGTAGTAGGCGCGTCGCACCCACTTGATGCGCGGGCCGCGTTGCGACGCGATCTTCACAGATGCACCGATTGCCGCCTTCACTATTTCTTGTATCTGAACAAACAAACAAACAGTTGGTGTTACTCATTAATGACTCATCGCAGGGTCGAATGTCCTCTCACAATGAGAGGGAGATAGCCCGTAGTCCACCACGCTGGCCTACTGCAGGTCGGTGGACTTAACATGCCTTCGAGGACATTTTTTGTGAACCCCGGGTATGCGGGGTTCCACACAATGTTTTCCTTCACCAATTGTGAAAAATTATAAACACACCTTATTTTTTAAAGTTATCGGTGCGTGCTCCAGGGATTCGAACCCGGACCTCTCGAGTAAAGGCTCAATTCTTAGCCACTGGGCTATCACCGCTTACTTTCAGATATTCATTGATCACTGACATTTGACACTGACTGCGCTGTTACTTCACGTGATTGGTCCGTAAGTCAGTGTTCATCGCCTATTGGTTTAGCGCGTGTACTTCGACTGCTGTACATTGGTCGAAAGTGTACAGTATCCCTGTGCTCACGACTCGTGATACAACAAAAATTTAAAATAACATCAACTGTGACAACTTTGAATATTTTCTGGTAAGTTTGAACCACGTTTTAACGTTATATTCAGGTTGAAAGACCGAATCGACACTGAAGTAGCGCGCAGTGTAAGCGCTCCCATAGTATTACAAACGTCGGAATTGTTCGTACGTGAACGTACAAGTTGAATTCGTACGAAATTGCATCCAAACTTTTCGCGGCCTTATATTCCACATTGAAAGCTTTTCAAAAATAACGTTAACACGTAAAGTAATTTTGATACGAGTACGTACACTCGACATTAGATTTTGCGCGTTCCCCACCAGTGTGTTCATCGCTTCTCTATCTTCTTCCCTTCCTGAAAAAGAGAATAATCATTTGAGAAGCTCATACCAGATAATTATTCTCTTCAGTGGAAAATATAAAAACTAATCACTTACGTCCTAATAAACTGTCTTGTAAACAGATTTTAATGTAGTTATTTAGACGAAATTTAATTCGATAAATTAGTACAAAAAGATACCTCCCACCGGGCGAAGTGATGTTTGGAAACAGCCGTGTTGTTCTATGCCAACGTTTTAGAAACATTTATAGCATGCACTATAATATTGTTATCTGTGTATTACCTTACGTCCACAATAAAGAGGTTAAGAATATGAATGAATGAATGAATGAGTCAGGATACCAGCGGCGCGGTGTATTGACGAGTCGTACAAAGATGAGGTAAGATGTTCAGACCGGACACCGACCGACACATACCTTGATAGCCCATGGAGGACCCTTTGACGGTGATCAACATCTTGAGCTGGCCGCTGATGGTGACCACCCGCTCGCACAGCTGCATCAGGCTCTGAAAGTGTTCACGACCGTGCTTTCAATTCTGGTTTTAAAGGATTTCATCGCGTGTGTGTGTGTTGTGAAGAGGTTAACACGTCACAAATGACGAAAGCGGTGATAGCCCAGTGGCTTAGAATTCGACCTCGAATCGAGGGATCCGGGTTCGAATCCCAGTGGCACGCACCGATGACTTTGTAATAAAAGTTATGTGCGATTTATGAAAATTAAATATCACCTGCTGTTACGGTGAAGGAAAACATCGTGAGGAAACCTGCATGCCTGAGAGTTCACAAAAAAATGTTCTCAAAGGCATGTTCGTCCACCAACGGGCAGTAGTGGTGCGTGGTGGACGGCGGCCTACATCCTTCTCATTGTGAGAGGAGACCCGACCCTGTAGTGGGTCATTAATGGGTACTGACAAATGACGCAAGGCACAAATTGTTCACTTTGTACCCCTCGCGAACTGTCGCGCGCTCTCATTCGCCGATTCCTCGTACGCTTAGAGCGTTCGACGCTCTCCTGGAGACTTACCCTGAGTGTGATTTGTTTGCGGTTTAAGGAAATATTGTCGGTATGCTTGAAGTTCTGTGAGCGAGAAGTGTGATTGTGATGTCCTTCAATTAATTTAATTGGTTTGTACCGTATTAATTAAAGTAAAATAAATAAATAAACGATTATCGACACAGCACAAGAGACTGTAACGGCATCGATTAGGAAGTGTGAATAATCGGAGGAAAAAACGCGGGCAGAAGAAAATACCCACACTTTTTAATTAATTAATTATAAGTGCACCAATTGTACCTAATAATAATAAATAAAAACTTTCGACATTGACTTTGACTTTACCGTGCGTATTCTCATGTCGGTGCACTCCAACGCGAGTTTCCTGGCGAGCGCGGCCACCTGGTGCGACGACGTCACTATGTTCTTCGACGTCGTCAGCAGCTCGCTCTTGCGCTCTGCGATCGAAACACTATTTTAAAACAACTTTGGAGGGAAGGGGAGATCTCCCGCCAGGCGGCGTCACTGCCTGGGGACCGCGGGCCGAATGATGACTGCGGACCGTTTGTATACATGCAGAGATTCCATGGAACTTTGATAGCGCGTTTGAGGATACGTGTTCCGATTGGCCAGTTCGGTGTGACGTTTTCTATTGTTTACAACACTCGGTGCTTGCGTCGACATGCGTGGTCGGCAGTTCGTGTGAGGCGCGCGCTCATTATTTCATTATTATTTATTATTTACTTATTTATGGTACGGTTACATGTTCACACAGACGCTGGGACATTAATATTTGTATTAGTGTGCAGTGTGCGTTGTGTCGTATCGCTTACCTGTGTCCATGTGGCCAGATAGGCGCGCCATCTGTACGGCCATTCGTTTAGCGACGGCCACGATCTCGTTGTCGCGGGCCGACCACTCGCGCACCGCCGCGTGCAAGTCTAAAGCCGCCGCCTGCAACGCAATGGACTGGGTTTACCAAACGAGTAGGTACTAATGCGTACGCGAGGGAATCGATTTCAAAAGAGTGCTGGGAGTTTTTTTCCGCCCGCTTTTTTCTCCTGGTCTACGATAGCCTGAGCACCGAAAGCGGATGTAAGCTATATTTTATAATGTTCTATCATGTATGACGTTCATTAAGTGTACACAACTTGTACCTGACAATTAATAAATAGACTTTCATTTGATTTGAGTGTTCAACCACTATGCATACTGTACGGGTGAATTTGTCAAGTGTGTATAGATAAATCAAAAACTATGAAGAGTAGCGAAAAATGCTGAAAGGAGTCTGGGAACCGGTTTTGATGAAAAATAAAATTGCAATATTAGATTTTTGAGGAATTAATATTCCTAGCCAGGAGGCACGCACCAATGACTCAGTAAAGAAGTTATATGCGCTTTATAAAATTAAATATCACCTGCTGTTACGGTGAAGGAAAACATCGTGAGGAAACCTGCGTGCCTGAGAGTTCACAAAAAAATGTTCTCAAAGGCATGTGAAGTCTACCAACGGGCAGTAGTGGTGCGTGGTGGACAGCGGCCTACATCCCTTTCGTTGTGAGAGGAGACCCGCCCCGCCAGTGGGTCATTAGTGGGTTACTTACGTAAATTGGTTGGTTCGGCTCCGCTTGTTTCTGGAAGATGTTTTCGCCGCCCAAATACGATTCCACTTGATTGGTTGTGCGTAGAATCTGAAAAGATAAAAAAATCATTTTTACCGTTTTCTTCTCCTTACTTTCTCCGTGGAAAATAGTGGGTCATGTTGTAATTTACCGTTGGCTATCGTTGTTGAATGTCGATTGGATGGCAGTGTTCGATTATGTTTATCTTAATACGTAATTAATGCTTAATGTTATTTAGGAGAATTCAGACTTTGTTCGTCACCCTATCGTACGTATGCGTGCTGTAAAACCGCCAAGTAAGTTCGTTGGCGATCCGACAAGTTTGAAATTTTGGCAGTGGCAGCACTGCGAGCCGCGAGCGGCCAGTTTGTGGCGCCAGTTGAGTTGAAGCTTGGAAAAATAATTTGTAATAGCTTTCTTTATAAATATACTTAAAGGCACAGGGCCGATATCAGTGTCTTTATCATTATTATTCTGTTGCTCCATATTATAATTCACGGTGGATATTATTGGGTAGGCGTAGGTAGATCGGGCGAGGAGAATAAAAAGTAGCCTTGTTGTATTACAAACGATAGAATCACTGACTAATACTCAAACAAAAGTCACAATGAACTAATCACACAAAATCATTGACACTCCACCGAACACGTAATGCACTCGCACGACGCCACCGAATTTCTTATTTTTTTAGCGCCATCTTCACTTTCGCGCGCTTTCGTGCACTAGCGCTCGGAGTTGCGTCAGAGCGGGGAAACGTCAAATGTCATTCATTTGCGTTCCAATCACTCTATGATTTATGGAAGAGCCGTCATACTCTATACCTATATAATCATTGTCCTATTACATTTTTGGATCGAACGCGTGTATGTGTGCTTGTGCGTGTGTGTGTGCACGTGCGCGTGCATGCGTGTGTATGTGCGTGTGCGTGTGCGTATGTGTGTGTGTGTGTGCGTGTACCTCGGCGGTGACGTCGCTCCAGCTGGGTGCGCGGCTGGCGCGGCTGGCGCGGCGGTCGGCGGCGAGGCGGCTGCGCGCGGCGCTCAGCGCGAGCCTCAGCTCGGGGTCGCTCTGCACCTCGCGCGAATTCAACCCCGCCTCGACCACGCGCAGACCCAGCCTGGATACCAACTAAACTCTATAGTACGTCTATAGTATACATTATAATAATAAATGTCCACCGACCCGCAGTAGGCCAGCGCGGTGGACGGCGGCCTACATCCCTCTCACTGTGAGAGGAGAATCGACCCTGTAGTGGGTCATTAAAGGGTTACTGACATACATAATAAATATGTTAATAATAACACTTCACACTCCCTAGTCCCACACTAGGATAACCTGTGTCGCGGGTGCCATAGACAAACGAGACAAGGACACAATACCCACACCAAAAATAGAAATTCAAATTCAAATCTTCGTTCTGCTGGGAATCAAACCCAGGACCCTCCACATAGCACACCGACGCCACCACTGCGCCACTCAGGTCGGCGACATTTTTAACAAGATAAAAATGAAACACAACGAAATCAAGGTTACCCGGTGAGAACTCTGGATGAATATGCACAGAACTGCGGGTCGCTCTTGGCAGCAGACTCTTCGCGCATGCGCTGCATAGTTTCACCTGGAAATATAATATTATACATTTTGTATAAATCCTTTATTTAATTTCTATTTTATTACCCTATTACTGTATTTTTAACACGCTTTTATTTATGTATTAGCCTAGGTTGTATCTAACGTATGTATGTAACGGAATCTTTGAGCACGATTTTTACCAATAGGCATGATGACTAATTTTCAAAATCTCTTCTATGATATTCAGAAGTTTCTATTATGTCTAAAATATATCATATTTCTGAAGAAAATTAAGGTCTTTGTGCAATAAAAGTACATTTAAATTTTAAGTTTCAAATTCATTCCAAAACGCTCGCCGGTGTCATGGCGTCTGTCATTGCGTTACGGCTCAGTAAAAAATGCAGAGATCGCATATACGCTTAAACGAAACCAAATGACTTTTACTAAGACGTGACGTAAATTGACGTAATTCGATCTGATGGGTGTTTTTAAGCTATCATGGCGGATTGTTGTATTTTGTAGATTTATTTTAACAAATAAATTATTAATCTCGACATTAATAAGAGAATAAATACATGTTTCGAAATCTTTGAATCCTATTTCATTAGATCAGATAAATATTTTGGCGATACTTGATTAAGTTGTCATCAAGCCCATTTCCAGAAGTCTAATTAATTAACTTTATTCCATATTCTTATAATTCTGAACCCATGATAATTTTAAACTTATTCAGTTTGTGAGCCTGTGGTATTAGCCGATACTGGCCCGTATACTAGCTGCATAACATATTGCTAAGTATTTGTTGATTTTAACACAAGTACCTATGCAGTTCCCTTGATCGTGTTAAAAGGAGTCCTTAATAGGTGGGTAATAAGCGTGGGGCTTCACTCGCAACTTACTAAATCAAGCTTTAATACAATCCTTGACCAATAAAAAATTATATCATTTTGTCACTGAAATACGTCCTTCTTCGGCTCTTTCAAGTCTACGTACCAGGCGCGTGGTATCATAGTCGAAAAGGCAATGCCCACCTTTACTCTAGCCTCTGGTTACTACCCTCGCCTTCCATATTATTTTTCTATTATTATTTGACAACAAGGGAATCACTACCAATCGTTATTATAGGTCAATCGAAAATCAGATGTACCTATGACTAGCCGCTCTAGATCTTCAGTGGCTACATCCAACGCACACCACTGCTACGTGCCGTTGGTGGATACTTATCAATAGGAGTGTCAGGAGGCGCGACTCACCGGCGGCCTGCGCGAAGTCCATGGGGTCGACGGCGCGGTCGCACAGCTCGCGGACCGTGGCCATCGCCTCCGCGTACTGCGCCAGCAGCGCCCTGTAGCTCTCCGCCGCGTCCTGTGACATGGAACAGTTGGCTTGTTAACTCCCTCTATTGTGTCAATTTGCGTGCCTGTGCCGAGCGTGAACACTGTCGTCTAAATATTCGTTTGGTCAACGTGTGCCATTAGTATGGTAATGTGGATGTAAACGCGAAAATAGAAACTTTGCTATCCGAATCGTCGATGACCCAAGATCGATCGATAGGTTAGAACCACTGAGCCTTCGCCGCGATGTCGGCTCTCTCTGTGTGTTCTACTTTGGTGAGTGCTCCGCGGAGCTATACGGGATGATGCCGACATCGCCCTTTCTTCACTACACCACCCGCCGGAGACTGAAATTCCACCCTCATCACCTCGATATGTGGCGTTCCTCCACAGTCCGTTTTGCACGTACGTTTTTGCCTCGTACACGCAAACGTTGGAACGGTCTTCCGGCTGATGTATTCCCGCAGGACTATGACATGGGGTTCTTCAGGAAGGGCATATAAAAGCTCTCCTTCATAGCCACAAGGCACTGGCGACCCCCTGGTGTTGCACGTGTCAGTAGGCGACGGTGACCACTTACCATCAGGTGGCCCGTCTGTCTGTTTGCTTGCTCTATTTATTTAAAAAATGTAATATAACCCATATTGTAGTAAAACCTTTATATTTTTTAATTCAATCAAAGTTGGAAAATTTTCTGTTTGCCAAATAAAAATATAACTTCGTGTATACTCACAGTGTTATTAGGATGTTCAACTCTGTGCTGGGCTGCCTTAACCAATGCTGGAGCTAAAAGCTCAACCTGAAAATTTTCAATAAATTCTATGTAAATATATGTCTGTGTATTTCAGCATAAAATAATTAAATTTGGTGTGCACGTATTTTACAACCTAGATTAACATTTAGTATAACTATTTAATTATTTATTTACTATAGAGAGGGATCTCTGGACAAATTTCTGAAATTCCAAGCCAACGACGCCGCGAGAAAATGTAGCTATTTATTGTCTGTTCTCATTTCTAGTTCATGATGATGTTACCTGGTCCTTGGAGTCCATCAGCGCGCCCCGCGGCCCGCAGCCGGCGGCGGCCACGAGCCCGGCGGTCCGGGACACCCGCCGCAGCTGAGCGCGCAGCTCCGCTATCTTCTTGTCCAGGATGTACTTGCGCTTGTGCTCGTCTGAAGTTATACAATTGTGTCCATTCAACTATCTATAAAACACCATCTATAATATCTACCAGCGGTGATAGGCTTAGAATTCGACCTCGAATCGAGGGGTCCGGGTTCGAATCCCAGTGGCACGCACCAATGACTTTGTAATAAAAGTTATGTGCGATTTATGAAATTAAATATCACCCGCTGTTACGGTGAAGGAAAACATCGTGAGGAAACCTGCATGCCTGAGAGTTCACAAAAAAAAAATGTTCTCAAAGGCATGCGAAGTCCACCAACCCGCAGTAGGCCAGCGTGGTGGACTAAGTCCTGCATCCTTCTCATTGTGAGAGGAGACCCGACCCTGTAGTGGGTAATTAATGGGTACTGACATGACAATATCTACCAATCGTGATTCAATCACTACCTCTACAATAATTCAAAGAAGTAGGTAACAAATTGACGACCCAAGCGGCGCAGTGGTTAAGACACCGGTGGGCTGCGCGGAGGGTCCTGGGTTCGATTCCCAGCAGAGCAGAGATTTGATTGATGAATTTGAATTTCTGTTTCTGGTGTGGGTGTGTTGTGTTGTTGTCTTGTGTGTGTCCATGGCGCCCACGACACAGAAAATCAGGGTGGGGCTTTGAGTGTGAAGCGTTGTGTGAAGCTTTATTAGAAAATTATTTCGTTCTGTCACTTTGAAAACTGAGGAATATTTAAACATGTACAAATTGTATCTGATAATGAATAAAAGCTTTCGTGTTTAGACTTTCGAATTTGACTTTTGTTCTCGTGTGGATGGAGTGTGAGGGTTTCAAAAATGAGACACCCAAAATTAGCACATCCGTTCTTACATTTCCTTACATCGCTTAAATTTTGACGAGAAAATCCACATATTTTTCTCAAATTTAAGTGTAATTTTCTTTCTATAATGAGTTTTAAACGAGGCCTGTTTTTATTTTTAAAGATGCTAAAATGTTCAATCCACTTTTACTTTTTCTCTATTAAGTGTCACTTGGCCTGTAGAAGTATTTAGTTTCAAAGTACCTCCCTGAGCAACTAGAGGCTCTTCCACTGGATGAGATAGCATCAGTAGTAGGGTTGATGAGGAAGGAGTTATGAGGATGAGGAAGAGAAAGAGGAAGTATCAAGCACAAAGTAAGAGGATGAGGATGTATGCATGAGGAAGAGGATGAGGAAGAGGAAGTGGAAGAGGAACGGCTTGAGCAAGGGAAAAAGACTAAAAACTATATAAATAAATAAATAGGCTGGCTAGGGAATCCTAGCGATTCCCTTTTACGTGTGAACCTTGTACACACAACATTCCTCATAAATTCCTCTTAATTTAAGAGGAAGCGGAAGAGGATGAGGAATTTTTCAACTTTCCCTAAGAGGAAGCGGAAGAGGATGTGAAAATACCAATAGATGCGCAACTTCCTCATTAAAAGTTAGAGGAATCCTCATCAACACCTGCTACTGATGGCACTGACCTGTTTCCCCATCAGCCAGCAGGTCCAGGTCGGCGAGCGGCTCGTCGAGGAAGTCTTCCACCACGCGGCTGGCGACGCGCCACGCCAGCATCTTCTCCAGTTCGCGCAGACGCTCCAAGAGGACACTGGAGATGGAGAATGCAATATTAAATAACGCTTCACACTCATAGCCCGTGGCGTAACTATAGGGTGGCAGGTTGGCTAAATGCCACAGGCCCCGGGGCTGAAGGGGCCCCGGACTGAGAGGCCGCGGGCCCAGAAGTAGCCCTAAAAGTAATAAATTTAAAGAAATTATTTTCTTATTTCGCCGTCAAACTCACTCTAGGCCACTGCCTAGAGTGGAAAATAATTTGAGTTTTTTTCCTCGAAAGTTATGTGTATTTTAGTTGAAATTGAGAAAAAACAAATTATTTTCCCCGGAAATTTTTATCTTATTTTTCTCAATTTCAACTAAAATACTATCACAGTTACACAGTGTAACTATTAAATTACTAAAACGAATATTAAAAAATAGGGGGTGTTGATAGAAGGGTGAAAATTTAGGCTTGCATGTATTTTTTTATGGCATATTATATTATGGCATATTGAAAAATAAAAAAAATTGTCCAAAAAATTAAATAAAAATGTTAGGTGTGGACAACAATATAATACATCCGCTTTCGGTGCCCCTCAGGCTATCGTAGCCCAGGAGAAAAAAGCGGGCGGAAAAAACAGCTGAACAGAAACAGAATAGTTGAAGAGGTTGTATGTAGATGTACCTACCATAAGAACTATTTTAAATGAAATTTAAAGTCAACTCATCTGCTTTCTAGTGTTGTTCAGATAATTGCAATATTACTTATTATTTTCATAAGGGAATTTGCCGAATTTTGTCTATGGCCCAATGTTACCTGGCCGTCTCGCTGTTGTACTTGCTGGAGCAGTCTTCCAGCAGCTCCGAGGCTTCCTTCACCATGCCCAGCATATCTACTCTCTCCTCATCCTTCATGTCTTCTGACACCTGAAAGTTTGTTACGAATACATAATTATCATCGAGTAATAACAGTATCAGATCCGTCTTTAACCTATTGGAGGCGATGGGCAATGCTGGGCATATTAGGATAATGGCTCGATTTCTTCGAATTATATAAGTTTTTCAGTAATAAATATTGGTTATCGTTTGGTGATCTGACAGAAACTAGGGACTTTGTATTTGATCTGAGGGGGGCCCCTATCGATCGCGGGGCCCTAGGAATGATGAGATTAAATTTCTGTTTCTGGTCTGGGTGTGTGTGTTGTTGTCTTGTGTGTGTCCATGGCACCCACGACAAGGAATCCTAGTGTGGGGCTGTGAGTGTGAAGCGTTATTTGTTACTTATTTATTATTTATTTAATTAGAAGACATACCTTTTCAGCCAAGTCAATGATGTTCTTCACTCCCTGTATACCAGCAGTCTTCACTTCTGGCTTCGCGGCTGGCTTCGTTAGCCACTTATTAGCCAATTCCAGTCTTAGAAACAACAAAAATATTTTGATTAAAAATCATTAAATACGCAATTACAAATGAGCAATAAATAAATGACACTAAATAAACTGAACGATAATCATTTAAAACTCGACTTCGCGGGGATTCAAACCCAGACCTCTGCGACTGGTATCTAAACTATTGGGCGGTGGTTGATTATTTAAATCCTTAGTAGTACTCAGTTGTAAATTCTCCTCGCACGTCTTAAAATGACCATGTCGGATAAGTACTTTTTGTATGAAAAGTACGTACTGTGTTTGAATGAAGGTCTTCTTAGGTTCCTCATCCTTCTTTTCTTCTTCTTTTACATCTATCAAGCCAGCGCGTTTTCCGTTCTCCCTGCAAAATAACACAACCAGTTTTATTTCCAAGAATTTAATAGTTTTATCAATCACCAATCGTGCAGTTGTTATTTTCATTGTAACAACGTCGGGGTGAAACAATTCTTTCAGTGCATTAGTATACCAATTTTACGCTTTGCTCTATTGTTATTACTTATTTCACCTCTATTAATACCATAACCAATATCACTGCCATCACTACTAACACCACTACAAGCCAAACGAGACACCAGTTAGTGCAATCGTTAATTTCCCGGTAAACATTGGAAAAAATATTTAGACAATTGTTCAAACTCTAAAAATCGATTTGACCTAAATCGATTCACACTCATTTATTTACAAAAAAAAAGAACGAAATGCAAACACAAACATCCACATGTTATTATGGAAATCTACAGCACAATTTTCAAAGATAAGTACACATTAAGCGGGCGGAGCCCGTCCATGAAGTACAGTATTCCCTGTAGTATATTGTATCAAAAATAATTACAAAACTTTATGTGCGTGATCCTGTGCATGCCTGAGAGTTCACAAAAAAAATGTTCTCAAAGGCATGTGAAGTCCACCAACCCGCAGTGGGCCAGCGTGGTGGACTAAGGCCTTCATCCCTCTCATTACGAGAAGGAGACCCGACCCTATAGTGGGTCATTAATGGGTTACTGACATGTGCGTGATCTGTCAAAAGTTAAATAAACGTATGGAAAGGAAGGGTATAGCTCACCGAACGCAGACAACAAGGTCCTCGAAGGTCTTCAGCAGGCCGCCGCGGCCGGCGTCGAACATCTGCCACGTCAGCAGCTCGTGGTCCGACGCGCCCACTTGCTTCACCAGCGCTTGGCTCTTCACTATCAGCGTTCTAGAAGACGTCATTTTAAATACTGCTTTAGTGATTATAGTCTTGGAGGGAAAGGGGAGATCTCCCGCCGGGCGATGTCACTGCCTGGGGACCGCGGGCCGAATGATGACTGCGGACCGTCTGTATACATGCAGAGATTCCATGGAACTTTGATAGCGTGTTTGAGGATACGTCTTCCGATTGGCCAGTTCGGTATGACGCGTGTGACGTGTTCTATTGTTTACTACATTCGCTGCTTGCGTCGTGACGCGTGGTCTGCATTTCATGTGAGGCGCGTGCCCATATTACTGTGGGTATCGCGCCGCTACAGTCTGTTTGTTATAGTTTTCCTAATTGGTTATTATGTTTTATTGGGAAAATTGCTTTAAAAAATAAATTACAGGTACTAGTAAATAGAAGGTTAGTTATTACTCAACCAAATAAGAGAACCTCCGCTCAGCTCTGAGTTATAAAGCTTAAAGTGGGTTGAATTTAAAATCCGAGAAAGTTCTATGTATTCGTTGTCGTTCTTTTCTCCTCCATTCCCAATTTGAAATATTCGGAGTGGCGTTAATTTGAAAATAAGACTAACTACATTATATTTGATCACTTGTTTTTTTTTTAGCTTCGCTACTCCTAACTATGTCGGAAACCCTTTAATGACCCACTACAGGGTCGGGTCTCCTCTCACAATGAGAAGGATGTAGGCTGCCGTCCATCACGCTGGCCTAGTGCGGGTTGGTGGACTTCACATGCCTTTGAGAACTTTTTTTTTATGAACTCTCAGTCATGCAGATATCCTCACGATGTTTTCCTTCACCGTAACAGCAGGTGATATTTAATTTTTATAAAGCGCTAATAACTTTTTTTTAACAAAGTCATTGGGATTCTTGGGATTGGGATTGGCCACTGGGATTCGACCCCGGACCCCTCGATTCGAGGTCGAATTCTAAGCCACTGGGCTATCACCGCTATCTCCGCTCCTAACTATACCTTTGATAATTTGTTTGTTGTCTTTGCTACTACAAGACTTACTTGGCGTAATCAATGACTTCATCCGAGCGCGCTTTGCTCTCTGCAGATGGTTTAACTTGCGGCAAAACAGATATTTTGTTGACGATTGCATTGAAATCTTCTGAGGCGTCCAGTAGTTTGGTGGCCATGACAGTTGCTGCTTGCTGGAAGTCAATGCCAGTATGGGGATTAAAATAGTTTAAAAAATCTATCTGAACAATGTAATATAATTTTTTATTATATATGAGTGTAAAATATGCAGGCAGGCTACCTAACGGTAAGTGGTCACTGTAGGCCCATAAACACACACATCCAAGCTCAAATCTATACAAATAAATAAAATTGAAGTGTCTGTTTGTAATATAAAATTAACCGCTTTTTACTATTTTATACACGATACATAATAACATTTTTTACAATTTTTGTCTGTCTGTCTGCTTGTTACGGCTAATCTCTGGAACGGGTCGACCGATTTTGACGGGACTTCCACTGGTAGATAGCTGATTTAATAAGGAGTAACTTAGGCTACTAAAATTATAGTAGGTATACATTATAGTTAGATAGTTACATTACAGGTGGACGAAGTCGCGGGCACAGCTGAGCTGCTAAGGTATAAATTCTATCTAAGGTGAGAGTTACTACTCATTAGGACTAAGATGGCCACAAATAAAGCCACACCCCCCCAACGAAACACAAGACAAAAAAAACATACAGCTTCACGACGGGTTAAGTAGCTAGTAGCGGTACCTATCGCGGAATAGATAAAAAACTCACCTCATTTATCTGTTCTGTGGTACCTATCACCTATTAAAGTAGACCTAACTTATTTATATTAGTTACGCTCTACTCTCATGCTCATTCTGAAAGAGCGATTATTCCATTATTCATCTTGAATTTATTTGATTCCTTTTCATATCAATCTCATTTTTTTTTTCATTCCCATTTAAGTTTCCTTTTTCGTTCACAACCTATCTTTAATGAGTCAAAACACACGTTTATGCATTCGAACGCTTACCATATCACCAGGGTTTTTCCTCAACGTTTCTCGGAGATCCTTCGAAGCATTATCGACTTCTCGCAAACCTTCCAGCACGTCTCTCTTCGTGTCCGGATCTTTGATCATCTCTACAGCCTCCTGCATCACCTCTTGCAGATCGATGACCTGTTTGTTTATCTCTGATTGAGAATAGTTGGCCTGAAACAATCATAATTATCATAAGTTTTTTTTGCAATGGGCTAGCCATGGTTCGAAGGACCGACAACCGGTGGGAAAGAAAGGTCCCTGAATGGCGGCCACGCCTCGGTAAAAGGAGAACAGACTGCCATCCGACCGGGTGGACTGATGATCTGAAGAAGACAGCAGGAAACCGTCAAGAGGAACATGACTGGACCGAGTGACGTGGACTAGGCCCACGCCCAACAGTGGACTACGAAGGGCTGATATTATGATGATTTTGTATCAACCTTGGTAGTTAAATCGACTCGTATACAATGTTTATTTACTTTTTTTATTTGCATACCTGATAAGGTGAATATGAATTGATCAAAATGCCCTGTAAAACCAATAACTAACCCATATTCGTGCAAATAAATGATTTTGATTTTTTTTTATTCGTTTAGAACAACATGTAAACTGTTACCCCTTTCCATAATAAAGAAAATTAATTTGTTTTGACACTACGACCCCTGAGACGTAAGAATAGGACATTTTACCAATTTTTATATCATAAGTCCTTCTCGTTTCCATGAAAGTGCTTAAAAACCTGAATCACGCTCTCGAAGTTTTTTACTCTCGCAGTATAAATACAACATCCCTCTCTCTGTCCGTCGGGGGTCGCAGCCTCGGTGGAAGCCAGTGACGTCACGCTGGTCTGAGGTGACGCACATTCAGATGTACAGCGCATGCGTTGTAACTACCAGTGCGGCTCTTGCCGCTGCAGGAAGTTAGTAGACCATTTCTATAACATCGAGGCTCTCGGGACACCCTTTTGTTGAATTTTATCATTAATCTGTTTATACACCGTCTATTAGGAAACCTGATGTCGCTAAACTGCTAAATAAATGTGAAATTTGAGTAACTTAATCAACAGCTTATGTATTCTTAAGTTGGTAAATCATTTTAGCTCCCTAAGCTAACGTAACATGGGCTTTTTATAAGGTCATATGAAATTACCAATTAACTTAATTTCCTTCCTACGTTTTACGTTCCTACGGTTTTTGTTTATCCAATGGTTAACCAATTAATGTATTTCTTTTTATAGTTTACCGCTACTTTTAGATTCATAGTCTTAAAAAATTTCATAAATAAATAATAATTAATGACTATGAACGTAAATCGATTAACTTGTAAAATATTCAATGAGTTGGTGGAACGATGAATATCGGATTTAAATTTGGTGCTCTGTGAAGATTAATCACTTGTATGCTGTCATATGCATCACGAAAGATTTCTAGATTGAAGATTAAGGCATTACACTTAAAAGTACATCAAAATTCCGTATAGTTTCCATAAAAAAGCCTAAAAACCTGAATCGCGCTATCGAGTTTTTTTACTCTCGCAGTATATATACAACATCCCCCTCTCTGTCTCCCGGGGGTCGCAGCCTCGGTGGAAGCCAGTGACGTCACGCTGGTCTGAGGTGACGCTCATTCAGATGTACAGCGCATGCGTTGTAACTACCAGTGCGGCACTTGCCGCTGCAGGCCATTTGCGACCGTTTGTATAACATCGAGGCTCTCGGGATACCCTTTTGTTATTTTATCATACATTATATTATCATCATGGATACATGATGGTGCCAAGCTTAAGAATAACTTAAGAATACTTAACCAGATAATTTAAGAAACGAGGATAAAGATACAAAATTTCTATCATTATTAAAACGGTTCCTTATTGACAGAGCGTATTACAGCGTAGATGAATTTTTGACGATATGAAATTAAACAATAAACTTACTAACAACGAACCCTATTCTCTATCTTAAAATCAATAGATGTATTTTTTATAGTTTAACACTGCTCCTCAAATTAAGAGTTTTAAAAATTACTTGATTAAATGACAAGTATGTACTTAAACCGATTTACTTCTAAAATATTCAATTTCTATATCCAACGAGTGGGTGGAATTATGACGATTCGATCAAACCTGGATATTTTGAGAAAACAACACGCATATATGCTTAAATATGCACTACGACAGATTTTTGAGGTGAATATTAAAGCGTTGCGCTTTTTTGTCCATTAAAATTCTTCATAGTTTCCATGCAAAAGCCAAAATCCTGAATCGCGCTATCAAAGTTTTTTGCCCCGGTGGTATATATACAACCTCCCTCTCTGTGTCTCGCGGGGGTCGCAGCCTCGGTGGAAGCCAGTGACGTCACGCTGGTCTGAAGTGACGCTCATTCAGATGTACAGCGCATGCGTTGTAACTACCAGTGCGGCACTTGCCGCTGAAGGAAGTCGGCAGACCATTATTATAACATCGAGGCACTCGGGACTCCCTTTTGCTAATTTCCTTCGTGTTTTTCACATTTTTAATTTATAGTTTCGTATACTCTATGTTCTATTGTTATGCTATTGGTATATTTAAATGCTATTGGCAGCACAATTTTATTAAACAAGTTTATATCTCGATATCTAACTTATACGTATAATTGACTAGACTCATGACTTCATAAAGTTAAAAATAATATGAATTAAAATTAGAAAATTTTTTCTTTTGTTCTTTTTTCTACTAGTTTACTAGGAATATAATTTGCTTCTAGACGATATTATGTGGACACACACTTTCATATATCCATTGTATTCACGTAATGTCACTTATCACTTTTAATTTTTTATATTACATTTTCATGTAGGTTTCCTCACGACGTTTTCCTTCACCGTAACAGCAGGTGATATTTAATTTTATAAAGCGCACAAAACATTTTTACAAAGTCATTGGTGCGTGCCACTGGGATTGGAACCCGCACCCCTCGATTCGAGGTCGAATTCTAAGCCACTGGGCTATCACCGCTTGGTTCTTTTTAAATGTTTTAAGTCAGTATAGCTAAGTGTTACCTGTTCAGAGTCCGGGCCGCGTATGATCTTCAGGCAAGCGAGGCGGATGTGTTCGGCGATGTGTTTCGCGCGAGACACGTCGGGCAACCCGTCTCTGGCCACGTGCTGGTGCTCCGGTGGGAGGGTGAGCTGGAACACACATCAATGGAACTTCCTCAACATTGGACATTTCCAACACAAATGAAAATATATTGGTTGTAATCTGATTTTCGAAAATGAATTCCAACACAAATGAAAAGTTATTGTGTAGTTGTAACAAAATTATTAATAAAAGTACCGTATCGAAAAACGCTTAGAAATGTGTTTATTTTTATGATAAAATTTAAGACACTAACGGCCGCACTCAGGACGTCATTTAACGTAATGTTCGTAAATAAAATCGTCTTTATTCGTATCGACATAAGTGTCATCGTTATTTACATAATGAACCATTAACGTTAATGAATGTCTCTGAGTGCGGCGGTTAGGCAGTAATCGCTATCCCAAATGTGTCACCGACCCTGGGAGGAGGGAGGGCAAATAGATAATTCTTTAACCACCTCATTTGCTCCACCGATTTGTCTCCTCGTGGGGATGGGAATAGATTTAAAGTGCAGCCGAATCTGGATTCACAATAATAACATGCGTTGTTATAGATGCAGATAGATGTAGGTTATCCAGCAGTGATAGCAGAACAGCTAAGAATTTGGCCTGCTATTGAAATATTTGGTGCCGATATCGTGTGACATCAAACCGTACGTCATTTCATGAACTTGGAAAGGAATCTTAAATGTCTATCCTATAAGGCACACAATAGATTGTCACGATATTTGACTTTTAAGCCTTTTTTGACTTTTTATCACGGGTAAGACACGACATTGCCGCGATACGAGTGTGAATGGTCATACAGAATCAGGCCCCAGGTTTGGCTGCCGCTCTAATATACAATTCAATGCCAGCGTGGTGTTTCATTTTAATTTAAAACAAAACAAAATTGCTTTATGGTGGTTTCAAGAGTTTGTAGTAACCCCCCAGATGTAAACGGTTTACGCAACATCGGCAACACATGTTTCATGAACAGAGAAGCTATAATAATTATGTTGATGTTTTGTTTTAAAACATCATTGCTTTATGATGGTTTTAGGAGTTTGTAGCAACCCCCTGATGCTCACCAGATAAGCGCAGTGCGCAGCGTGGTCGGCAGCGTGGCACACCGTGGAGCTGACGTCCCGCAGGCTCGCACTGCACTGCGCACGACTCATCGCCTCCGACCCTTCAAGGGCTTCTGTTGAGCAGTGGAACGAACAATTTACACTTGACACCTTGTAAGTTTTATGTCATTGAAAAGAAGAAAATAAGATCGTGCGAATATCGTTCGAATCGAATAATTCGAATTTTCGAAAGTTCCCGAAGTTTCCCTAAGTTTGTAAATAAAATAAATAAATAATTCCAAAACGATTCGTAAGTTCGAATTATTCGCACACCCCTAGAAGAACATTTAGTTCAGTAACTTGCATTATTACATATCTTTAGGGATAGGAGAATTTGGTTGGAACCACTTCTCTGTGGTGACAAGGACCAAAAACCTGGCCAAAATACAAAAAATGAAATGTCCCAGATTTAAGAATAACAAACCAAATTGTCATCGCATGGTGATAATTATCACATAATATGATATCATGTATGATGCCAATATTTGGTGCCACGCAAAATGTTCCAGACATTTTATTAGCTACTTGTTTTGTTTAGCTGACTAAAGATAAGAGATGTTAAAATGCTATCAAAGTTTGTGAGGACAGTACTCACGTAAGTTGTTGTGGTTCTGCAGTTGGTCCAAACAGGCGTGGTAGGCGAGAGCGCCGGCGGGACAGTCCGCCTGCAGCTGCAGCACGCCCAGCTGCAGCTGCAGGCCGCGCGCCAGCTCGCTGCAATCGCGCTTCAAACGCTCCTGCGCTTGGGTGGCTCGGGACTAGGGGACGGGTGGAAACTGTTTTATATAGGGTACCGGATGATTGTTCAGTTTTTACGATGTCTTGGGTTGCGGACAAAACATATTTTTCATCCCATCTATTCGAAAAGTACGACTTTGCTCCCCTTTAAGTGCGCCCAAAGCTGGTGTTTTCTATAAGAAACTTTTTAGCGGGCAGGAATGAGTTTTTCCTCCCTCTTCATAAGTTCCACATTCAAAAAGTGCGCGGCAATGAACTTTTGTGCGCACTTTTTTAATTTGGAATATCCTAGTGTTCAGCGCCAAAGAAATCGAACGCAAATATTGTTTGGATAAAGACGACAGAACTACAGAACTACAGCCCGCGTTTTTGTCAATTTTCACGGATTGTTAGAAATGAGCCAGATTCGGACATTATTTCAAACACGCAGAACACTCAGTGACTGACCGATGACTTTGTAAAAAATGTTATGTGCGCTTTATAAAATTAAATATCACCTGCTGTTACGGTGAAGGAAAACATCGTGAGGAAACCTGCATGCCTGAGAGTTCACAAAAAAATGTTCTCAAAGGCATGTTCGTCCACCAACGGGCAGTAGTGGTGCGTGGTGGACGGCGGCCTACATCCCTCTCATTGTGAGAGGAGACCCGACCCTGTAGTAGGTCATTAGCACATAGCAGCGTGGCGGTGTGCTCTAAGCCTCCCCTGTTGCAGGCAAGTATACAAATGACATACCAATTTGTTAATAGATTCATTGACCAGCCGGCAGGCCTCGTGCAGCCTTCGATGAGAATCAGCGCTGTGTGGGTCCTGCACACAAACAAATACTATTCACAGCATCAGTGAAATACCATTCACAGCCACAGTCATAGGCGATTAACACACCCCCGCATCACGCAGCGGAGCGCGGGAATGCGTGATCTAGCGTTGTATGTAAGTATTTCCATTGTATAGAAAACACGCACATTCCACCACACAGAAAACGCATCGGCATGTACGCGCGTGGATGCGTTTTCTATACAAATGGACGCGCATCACGCAGCGAAGTGTGTTAATCCCCGTAGGTAATTTAAATGCCATATATCATATTGCTTTTTATCCCTTATCAAATCAAAATCAAATGTGTTTATTTGCGCAAATGTGGTTTAACAAATAGTATGTACAATGTAAAATGTGGTTAGGGTCCTTTTTATCGATCTCTGGGTCAAATCTTTAAGGTCACCTACGTGGACGAAGCCGCGATCGGAAGTTAGTCACTTATAAGTTGATGTGAGACGTAAGATATATGCACTTACGTTGCTAGAGGCCTCCGCAGTCCTCAACAGGTTGTAGGCCGCACGACACATTGCTCGCGATGCGTCTTCAATCTTGGCTCTTCGTATCGGATCCTGTGTAGGTATAGAGATTTTTTTATTAATTTTTAAATACTACGGTAGTGTCGTTCACAAATCGAATTGCTACAGAAATGACCCTTATTTATTTCATACTTTTTTGAAGTCAGATTATTTTTTTTTCAATTATTTTTATTTCCTAAACTTTTAGTTTTTAGTCAATATTACAAAAATTTCAGAACCGATTTTGATGAAGCATTTACCATTTCCTTAGTTGCAAAAATGCAAACAAAAAAAAAAAGATCACGATCCGTCTATATCTACATACAAACATACATACACCCATTAAATTTGGCATACGTACTTGTTTGGAAGTCGTAATAAACCGACATATATAAATATTGTTATTGTGCATTTCAAATAATTTTGTGTCGAATGGACAACCTCCTTTTTTGAAATCGGTAAATAAAGCGCACATAAAAACAGAGTTATTGTTGCGTTCCACTGGAATTCAAACCCGGCTTTCTCGAATAACAGGCCAGTTTGTAAGCCACTGGGTCACCATCGCTTATTTCAATGAGATCTCTATAGTTAGTAGTATAGTTAGACGTCGATCTAGTGTCACCTCCGCGTCCACGGCCCGTGCGAGCGCGTCGAGGTGGAGAGCGCAGTCGGCGGCGGCGTGCAGCGTCCCGGCGAGTGCGTCCCGCGCGCCGCCGCCGCCCGCCCGCACCGCGCCGCACAGCGCGCTCAGCCTCTGGCACTGCAGCTCCAGCTTGTGCTGCACTTGCCTGTGGGAGAAACAGTTAGCAAACAATAGGCATGATGACTAATTTTCAAAAACTCTTCTATGATATTCAGAAGTTTCTATTATGTCTAAAATATATCATATTTTTGTAGAAAATTAAGGTTTTTGTGCAATAAAAGTACATTTAAATTTTAAGTTTCAAATTCATTCCAAAACGCTCGCCCGTGTCATGGGGTCTGTCATTGCGCCACGGCTCAGTAAAAAATCCCAGATCGCGTATAATAAGCTTACGAAAAAAATTACGTTTACTAAGACGTGACGTAAATTGACGTAATTCGATCTGATGGGTGTTTAAGCTATCATGGCGGATTGTTGTATTTTGTAGATTTATTTTAGCAAATAAATTATTAATCTCGACATTAATCAGAGAATAAATACATGTTTCAAAATCTTTGAATCCTATTTCATTAGATCAGATAAATATTTTTGCGATACTTGATTACTGTCATCATGCCTATTGTATGGATGGTAAAGCAATCGTCCACGAAAACGCAAATTTGAACACTAGGAAGACTCACCAATTTTTCTATCGTTCGAACGATTCTTACTTATTGATATTCTGGCAAGAGTACGATTTCCGAGGCGCCAAATTTTGACCATGCAGTCTTCATGTTTAGCCCAAAATAAGATGTGATTTGAAGGTAGAGAGGAGAAATCGCCTACAATTCGGTTCTGGCATTGTTTTAACTGTTCTAACCTAACCTAACCAATTTTTATGCTTATGGTTACCCTATTTTACATCTCTAGGTTCTAGCCGTTTTATTTTAAAAATTGTTATTGACACCATTTTATATTTCGAGAAATCATTTCAACACAAGATGTTCCTACTCTCACATAGCTGTGCGCGCTAAAAATCTATTATGAATAGCCAAAAAAACACTTTTTTACAAATTTAAATGGTCATAACTCCTTAAGGAAGCTGAATCGGCAAATATTTTATTCTTGAAATTCTTTTTATAATGGTCGAAATATGCCGAATCAATCGCCAAATTTTGGCGCCTCGGAAATCGTATTCTCCCCGATATTCTTATAAAGGCTCACTACTGCTATCCAGATTACACCAGTTGGCAACAAAATGAAGAAAGAGAGATAAGTAAGATAATAATCAAATGTTTTGTTAATGTTTTCATTAAACTACGGCTCCGAAATGGTATGTGAAGAAAGCCATAATTTTATTGAAATACTCGTATAGTACTTACTTTTGGTCACCGTGTACAACGACATGCTTCGACGGCAGCAGGAGTTTCATCAAATCACTCTCGTCGAGCACCGCTACATCGGTACGTTTCTGGACTCCAGCGTCACCTCCTTTGTTGAAGGTATCAATTTCCTAAAATTTACAATTAGATTTAGAACTAAAACCGAAGTCAATGCAACCCACACACAAGCCCATTTTTCAAAATTCCAATGAAACATTAGAAGCGAGTCGGTGACGCTTCCAATGTTGTCCACCGACAGTAATAATTAAAGTGGCACCGGCAATGGCAATGGGCTGGTCACACCGTTCGCAGGACTCACAAGTCACAACCGATAGGGAAGAAAGGTCCTGGAATGGCGACCACGTCTCGGCAAAAGGAGCACAGGCCGTCCTCCGACCAGGTGGACTGACGAGCTGAAGAAGACAGCGGGAACCCGTTGGATTCAGAGCGCCCAGGACCGGGCGAAGTGGCGTCGATTAGGGGAGGCCCATGTCAACAGTGGACTGCCAAGGGCTAAAAGGAAGGACGGTCTATCGTAGTAATCTTGTACCCTTACCTTTATAATCTGTTGAGTAATTTCAGCGATTTCGCCGTCATCTCCTTCTTGCCACGTGGCAACTCGCCTGCTGGACACCAAGTTTTGAGTCTTCAACAGATGAAGCAGCTTCTTCAGGTGTTCTTCTAACCTGTGCAGTGAGAATAAATTGTATTGTTATGATTTTTAGTACTTTTAAAACTTGTTTTGGATGAAAATATCTCCTATATGACCTAAAATAATGTATTACTAATTTTGACCAAGGATTAATTTTAAAATCCACTATTGTATGTCTTAAATACCGTGTTTTTTATAATTCTCCGTCCCACCCGGATATACTGAATAAAAAGGTTTCTGGATGTCCTCCTAAGATTGCCCGTCTACCTATTTGAAAGGAGGCTTGAAATTCTTTTGCAAACGTAGTCGCTAATTGAAGACATGTCTTCCTAATATTTGGGGCGATCAAAGATGATGAATGCATAATTTATAATGCAATATAATTATGTAACGTTCGTTATGTGTGCACAAATTGTACCTGAGCTTTAGAATTTTGAATTTTTTTATGTGTTGCCACTTGAAAGATGTAACCAGCGCATTGGTATTCTAGGTAGTGCATATTCAAGAGCTACATGTTGTTGTTGTTGTTTTAACCCATTAATGACCCACTGGCGGGTGGGGTCTCCTCTCACAATGAGAGGGATGTAGGCCGCCGTCCACCACGCACCACTACTGCCCGTTGGTGGACGAACATGCCGCGTGAGAACATTTTTTTTTTGTGAACTCTCAGGCATGCATGTTTCCTCACGATGTTTTCCTTCACCGTAACAGCAGGTGATATTTAATTTTATAAATCGCACATAACTTGTTTACAAAGTCATTGGGATTCGAACCCGGACCCCTCGATTCGAGGTCGAATTCTAAGCCACTGGGCTATCACCGCTGCTACATGAATACTAACACTAACACTAACACTAAATGAATACTAACATGTACTTCTGTTTCGGGTCAGCTAAGTCAGTTCTGGAGCGAGCCTCCAGCAGGTAGGCCGCCAGCGCGGGAGGGATCACCGCCGCGCGCTGACTCGCCGCCGCACTGCACAGGGAGGTCGCAGTGGCCAGTGTCGCTGATGTCGACTTCTACAAGGAGATAAACGTATAAAGGGATAGTCTGAGAGGTGTCTGAGGTGTAGTCGGAGACATTAAAAGCGTACACCACAATAGAAACAAAAATTTAAACTAAACATTCAAATTGCTACTACGCTGGTACAAATCCCAAGACCACAAACGCACAGCTACTAAAGATAAAGAACTAACGTCCACGTCCTGACCAAAGCTTTTGTGGATTACAGAAGCAGAAATTGCAAAGATGAATATGACGCTGCCGTTTCTATTTTTATAGTTCATCATTATATCTGGGGCATCATATTTCAGCCTTCGTAATCCACTGCTGGACGTGACATTTTTGTCGGCCCCTACAAAATACTAATGAGCCTGGCCGTCAGTTCAGTGACGTCAACTGTCACATTAACACGTGACAAGGTTCCAGCGTATCAGTAATATACGAGAGAGAAAAAATGAAAAAAACGCAAATAAATACTACCTCATCATCCGGCACTTTCTTAGTCTTCCTCGTTGTTTGGAGAATAGCGCCCACCTTCTTCTCCAGCTCGTCAAAGTCGGCCTGGTTCACGTCCAGCGTCGCGCTGCGGACCGCCGCTATGTGACTGTTCACAGCGAATCTGAAAATACATTGACGCCAAATGCTTGAATGTTTCGCCCGTATTACGAGTACAACGGTGGCAAAACTGCAGCGGTTTCGCTATTTCGATTTCGCGGCGGAGGTGTGTTAACGCGGTCACTTGTTAACATTTCACACGGGATATGTTCCAAAGTGGACCGTAGAGTAACCGTCATGATTCATAAGCACAGTGCCGTAAGCACGGACACTATCGTCAAAGTATTCGTACGGTAAACGACAGTCATTGGTATATCATTATGGTTACTTTTTAACGCTACACACTCACTCATAGCCCCACACTAGGAGTCCCTGTGTCGTGGGTACCATGGACACACACAAGACAAGATCACAGCACACCCAGACCAGAAACAGAAATTCAAATCACTGCTCTGCTGGGAATCGAACCCAGGACCGATCAGCGCACCGGTGTCTTAACCACTGCGCCACTCAGGTCGTCATTATGTTAATTAATGTTTTTGCTATTATTCGTTTCTAAGTGATCTTGCACTATGCAAAACTTTATATAACACACTAGCTGACCCGGCAAACGTTGTTTTGCCATATAAAATAAGGGTTGATCGTAGAAGGGTGAAAATTGAGGATTGTATGTATTTTTGTATCTTGTATCATAAAAAAATAGAAATTAAAAATTTTGTCTAAAAAATAAAAAATAAAATTTAGGAGTGGACTACCCCTAACATTTAGGGGGATGAAAAATAGATGTTGGCCGATTCTCATAGATACCGGATAAGCACAAAAAATTTCATCAAAATCGGTCAAGCCGTTTCGGAGGAGTATGGCAACGAAAACTGTGACACGAGAATTTTATATATTAGATGTACACATATGAGAGAAGACTTGATCCACAATAAAATTTAATTATTAATTTGTTCGATTATCTCAAGTTCTAATGAATAATATTTATTGTAATTATTTTCACTTTTGGAAACTCAAGTATTTATTTATTCACTAGCTTTTGCCCGCGTCTTCGTCCACGTAAACTTCAGGATTTGGTCAAGAGCGAAGTAAAAAGGATTGCATATCACAATCCAGATTTAATTTTTTTTATTAAAAGCATAATAAATATCTGCATCACTAAATGTCGAACATAGGTGCTGTTATCGTGAAGAATGTCTCTCTCTCTTTATGTCTTTAGTTTCTTTTAACATCTTAGTCTTAAAAAATTTAAAAGTCTAAGATGGTAGATTTAACTGCAATTTTTGCCCTGTTTGAGTTTTAAAATTAATTTGTCCACGGGCTTAACAAAATGTCTATTACATAATCCAAACCCCCCAATTACTGTTTTGTTAAGTAAGACCTGTTTAGAAAATAGGCCTATGTTACTCTCCAGTCCATCAAATATCTTCACAAAAATAACGTCTATCGATCGCTCAGTTTGACGACGCGAAAGCAGGGGTAACATAAAACACTCACATTTATTTATTTATTTTGCAAAATTGTTCTACGCTACTAGTACCTATGAATTAAATAAGTATTGATTGTGACTTTTGCTACAACTACTAAACAAACGTCTGACTAATGAACAACAAAAAAATAAAAGATAAGTACCAATTATCTTTAATAATAACATGAAACGTAAATTATAAAAATAATAATTATTATTATTGATACCTAAAATTTAAAATACACTTCGCCAGAAATTAATAACCGATTCAGATTATGGACCGCCAAAATTACATTTGGTAACCAAGCAACATAATTGTTTTAACTAAGAAATTATATAGAAAATTTGAGCCAAGATGACAAACAAATAGTATCATTCTCAATCCATAATCTGAACATAGGTTATTAATTTTACCACTTATCTACTCCTGGTAATAAATATTAACAGCGTGCAATGATATTGTATAAAACAAAAGCAGATCTCGTATGTTATAAGCGCGCGCTGTGAAGATTCAAATACGTCCCAAATGGGACGTCTGAAACATTTGAAGTGCAACCATTAAAATTATAGCTATCTCTTTCAATTTCTTGTTATTTCATATCTTTTGCTTATCAGTAAAACTTGTCAATGTGTGCTATGTGTCATTGGTGCGTGCCACTGGGATTCGAACCCGGACCCCTCGATTCGAGGTCGAATTCTAAGCTACTGGGCTATCACCGCTTACGCCTCAGAGTAGCAAAGCATAAATAGCAAATTGTAAAAACATGTACTCTTACCTCAGCAAGTCGCAGCTTCCCTTCAGAGCGGTGGCAGAGTCGCGCAGCGTCGCTTGAGACGGCTCGTCGCGAATCTCTTCTACTGCATTGCGAATATTGTCCAATCGCAAGTCGCAATTCTATAATAATAATACATTTTTAGTCCAATAAATTCATTGTGAGTACGCGTTTCATACGATTTTGATTACGCTCGATGTGACATTATGGCAAAAGGTACCTATAGTATAGCATTTGTACGCCTAGTTAGGCATAATATGTAGAACCTAATTACTTTAGCATGTACCATCTTAATGTAACACATATTAGTGCAAATAAAGTTGATTATGATTAAGAAGCTCACTCGATATATCTACTGTTGTATATTATCTATATATATCTACTATTACTAAATACATTAGTAATTTGAACTGCTGAACAAAATTAAAAACTTAGTAATTGCCATGAAATGTAAAATTAAGTTTTAGTTATGTAAGACATAATTATTGTATGCCCGAACTAACTATAATAACTATAATTTTAGTAACATCTTTCTTTTTAAGAAAAGAATACGTTTATTGTTGATGTAACAGATGAGAAAGATGTTACAAAAAATTATAATAAGTTTAGAACAGTCTACCCTATGCGGGCATACAATAATTATGTCATATATAACTAAAACTTAATTTTATATTTTATGGCAATAGGCATGATGACTAATTTTCAAAATCTCTTCTATGATATTCAGAAGTTTCTATTGTGTCTAAAATATATCATATTTCTGAAGAAAATTAAGGTTTTTGTGCAATAAAAGTACATTTAAATTTTAAGTTTCAAATTCATTCCAAAACGCTCGCCCGTGTCATGGCGTCTGTCATTGCGTCACGGCTCAGTAAAAAATGCCAGATCGCGTATAATATGCTTACGAAAAAAATTACATTTACTAAGACGTGACGTAAATTGACGTAATTCGATCTGATGGGTGTTTAAGCTATCATGGCGGATTGTTGTATTTTGTAGATTTATTTTAACAAATAAATTATTAATCTCGACATTAATAAGAGAATAAATACATGTATCGAAATCTTTGAATCCTATTTCATTAGATCAGATAAATATTTTGGCGATACTTGATTACTGTCATCATGCCCATTATGCTAAATTATATTTATTTATTTATTTATTTATTAATATTATTCTCATGTAACAGTCAACAATAAACGCATTCTTTTTTTTTTCTATTGAGTGAGTGTCAAGATACCAGCGCGAACTCCTTAATGGCGAGTATGTCGTCCATATCCCCTCCATCCTCGCGCTGCTCCGGCGGCTGGCTGGCCTGCTCCGCGCCGCTGACGATGTCGTCAGCCTCGCCTTTGATTTTCTGCAACTGGACAACGATTAACCATCAGAGGCCATGAGAATCTTAGTGGCCTAACTATTATTAATAGTTAATACTATTATTAATATTAATTATAAATAAACGCTTCACACTCACAGCCTCACACTAGGATTCCCTGTCGTGGGCGCCATGGACACACACATACGAGTACAACACACACACCCACACCAGAAACAAATTCAAACTCGTCATTCAAATGTCTGCTCCACCGCACAAGGTTCATGTTCGGGACTCTTGTTCAATATTTATTATATGTTAATGTATTATCGTTACTTACGACTAATGTATTTATTATATGTTAATGTATTATCGTTACTTACGACTAATGTATTTTTGTTGTGCGTCAAATTCACCGAGCTGGTGTTGTCTGCAAGACTCTTCGCATCTGTCGAAACATCGTTTATGAGGTCCTGTAACAAGAACAACAGGATTCAGAGTAACTTAATGTAACATTATCTCAATATTTTAAAAAGAAACATTAAACTACATTACCTAATTACATTTCAAAATGACTTACAGCGGATGATACAACATCGTAACTATTTCTTATTCAAATTCAAAAGCTTTTTTTCATTATTAGGTGCAATTTATAAAAACATCCGCTTTGATCGCCCCTCAGGCAAAACGTAGACAAGGAGAAAAAAGCGGGCGGAAAAAACTCCCAGCACTCTTTTAAAAATAAGTGTGAATTATTCTATGGTGCAGTATGACTAGGCCCAAAATCTAAAATATACTATCTAAAATATACAAAGCAATGTATTTATCTGATGTATGTTCGACTGTCCTGTCGGTGTAGTGGTTAGCGACCCTAACTACTACGCCGGAGGTCGTGGGTTCGATTCCCAAATGACAAAGTGTTCGTTCCGTGTCACTGTTGTCACAATGTTAGTCACGCATACTCCTCCGAAACTTAAAGTGGATTGTTGGATGAGCGCAGTGTACTTACCATTAAGTCAACAAATCGATTCTCATCGCCGGACTTGATCCTGGACTCCAAGCATGTCTGCTGCAGCGCCTGCACCGCCTCCTCCAGATCATGTCGCCGCTGGATGTCCTGGAATATCACACGGCTCTTACACTCGCCTACATACGATGTGTATATGAGTAATGAAACCCAATGAGATGATGTGAGATGACGACCCAAGTGGCGCAGTGGTTAAGACAAGACAACAATACATCTCAGTAAAGGAAGAAAGTTATTTTTGCAAAAACAAAATGAGTTACAGTCCTTATCGTTGGTGTCTCGTGCCTGAGTACAAGATTACAAGCATTAAAACGCCGGGAAACGCAAATTATCAATAAAAAATACAGTTCAACAAAGACTCCATTGTTTATTTACACTGCTAATGACGTCACGCCGATAGCTTTCATGGCGTATAGCGTTTTTGACATTTGAAAAACAGATTAACAAACCTGAATTTTAAAATTGAAATAATAAATGTATACTACATTTTTCAGAACAGAAATCACCATTTTTCACTTGCTTTTAACAAAAACTATCAATATTACATATGTAATTTTGGATATTTCCTTGCATGGTGCGAAATCCCCTATTGCGCGGTAGGTCCAAAACCATGACATTAATTCATTTACTGACTACGGATTAGCGGAACAGTGAACTATAGAGGAAATGAGTTCTTATTAAACAACAAGGCCTTTGAAGCAACTTCTTACAACAACTTACAATAAATTGTAGGTACTTCGAGCGCTGCAAAGCGTTTTTTCATACATTTTAAAATTTAAGCAATGGGAAATTTACTTACGTGAGGCATATTTTTACATCGTGCGTTGGCTACGTCCAAATCTTTGATGGCAGCGGCTAATTTGTTGGCATAGTTGGTGTAATTTCGTCGCTCTTCGGGAGAATTACTCGTTAATTCCGATTTTATCTGCATAAACACACAACATTTTTGTTTTAATGATTTGAATTAGTTTACATTTTTGCGCGTGGAGTGTGATTGAGTGTGAAATGTGTGATTGATTTACTTTTAAAATAGTGCTGGGAGTTTTTTCCGCCCACTTCTTTCTCCCAGTCTACGTTTTTGCTTGAGGGGCGATCACAGCGGATGAATGTATATTCATATCTGTATGACGTTCATTCAGTGTACACAAATTGTACCTAATAATGAATAAAAGCTTTTGAGTTTGAGTCTATCACAGTAACGTGATAGAAACATACCCTAGCAGTATCCAAGATGTTAGAAGCGAGCTGCCTCAGCGGGGTGTCCTGGACCACCAGCCTCTCCACCACTCGTCGCCTGACCATCTTATCGTCTCTCAGGTCCTGGAGGAACTTCTCCAGCAGAGCCTTCAGCTGTGCCGCTTCGGTGTCCAACTCTTTGGTTATGGAACTGTATTTGGGATCCGCGGACAACGGCTGCCAGCTTGAAGTGAACTCTTTGGCTTTGGAGGACAGGCGGTTGGCAACGTCCAGGAGGGTGTTTCGGTTTCCTGGGACGTGGATCGATGGAGCGACCAGCTGTGAAGAAATATTACATTTAGAAAACGTAGTCACGAAGCAAAAACTCTCAATTTGCGACAGAAATTAAAAACCAACTATAAATGTAAGACAATCATACTGCAAATATAGAAAACTTTTTAATAGCATATATGGTGCAAGTCACTGGAATTGGAACCCAGACTTATTGAACAAGAGAAGAAACAGAGTTCTCAGCCACTGGGTGGAAACTTCGAATATTCTGATGCGGCTTTTTTCCTTTAAAAATTGATGTGTATGAGATGTTTCTGCACTAAAATGTCTGTGCATTATTGCAATGTCATGTGGCTCAGAATTCGCTCATTTACTTTCAAAACCTGGTTTCAAACCTCAGTGAGATCCGTAAACTACTTTTTCAGTTACGTACGTTGTAAAACATCATTTGTTGTAACGGTTGCTGAGAGTTCCATCACAGCTTTTTCAAAGGCATTTGCAATCCAGCATCGTGCACTAAGCCAGCGTGATGGACGGCGGCCTACATCCTTCTCATCGAGAGGAGACCCGACGCCTCAGTGGGTAAGTTACCTTGGCAGTATAGACGAGTTCGCTGGCCGCGTGTGCGGTGTGCACTCCGGCGGAGCACACTGCATCCCCCACGGCACCGCCGGCACCTGTGTCCAGTCCCCGCGCCGCCAGCCGAGACGCACTGTCGCCGATCTCTTTCGTGCGACGGATTACCTAATGGAGCACGGTCATTTCTTTTAACACAATGATTTTTCTGATGTAGCATGAAATCTACATTATCCTACAAAGACATTAGCAGGCGTAGCGAGGGCGTCAATGTCGGCGACCAGGGACGTTTGTACCCAAATGCAAAAAGGGCCATAAACTGCTAAAAAGGAGATTATGTAAACAAGTAATTAAATAAAATTATTAATTATCAATATTTTTTATTGCAGCAGTCAGATCAAACGCTGGAAATGCACTCGAAACTCAAAACAATTAGCTTCAAAACTTACTTCTTTCTCTTGCAGGGGATCCACTTCAGCCGCTACACTGAAGAGAATTTTGGAAGCCTTGTTACCAAAATCTACGGCTACATCATTTAAGTTCTGAAAAAATATTTTAACATTATAATATCTAATGTATTGAATTCTCGGTCTTTTCTACTTCAAAACGCTTTAATTTCGGTGTAAGAAATAGACTTAAGTGTAGACCATATATTTAATGCTTGTTTAATATGCTACATGTACTACATGTGTGTACACCAACCCGCACTAGGCCAGCGTGGTGGACTAAGGCCTTCGTCCTTCTCATTGTGAGAGGAAACCCGACCCTGCAGTGGGTCATTAATGTTTTACAGTCAGGGAATTCTATCTATAGAATGAATACTACCTTAGCATCACTCTTGGCGGCGTCACAAAGCTTGTCAGAAGCTTCGCATAAAGAGAGAAGATTGTCTAAGAACTCCTTTTTATCTACATCTTCCTTCACATTAGCAATTTCTTGTCCCCCTGAAACACAAAATATATCAAAAGTCATTAAATAATGTGGGACAACTCACACACGGCTTTCTGTTCTCAAACTAAGCTGTGAGCTTGTGTTATGGTAATCCGATAGCTGATAAACGTACAATATATTTGTAAAAATATACTTATATAGATAATTTACACCCAGACACAGAACAAACACTTGTGCTCATCACACAAATATTTATAGTGGGTGGGAATCGGAACCCACGACCTCCGGCGTAGTAGTCAGCATCGCTAACCACTACACCAACAGGCCATTCAAAACAAACTCAGTTTAAAGTATTACACTCGTGATATTTTATAACAAGCTGATTTTCACAATAATACCTCACGTACCTTTTACAATGACCGGCAGTAGTTCAGCCAAAATATTCGTAGCTTTAATTGCGCTATCATAATTCAAATGACTTGGATCTGCAAGGATATAAAAATAGATTAATTAATTGCAACGTTTTTGTACCACTAAGCCCTCACACACACACACACACACACACACACACACACACACATACACACATAGCCCGCTGCTTGAGTAGGTCACAAGCGATCGAAAAAATCAGCAGCTATGGGCGCGGTCAGTACCTGGATGGGTGACCGCTGGTGGCGAAACACGCGCTTCCGTACTTCGGAGGGCACGTTAAGCCGTCGGTCCCGGTTGTTCGATACGATAGCAGTCGTTAAACCTTGTCGGAACCGCTATGGGCGGTTTGAAAACATCCGACACGGGTTAGCCACTAGTCCGTTTCTCCACCGCACCGCATTGGAGCAGCGTGGTGGAGTATGCTCCAACCCCCCCTGTTGTGGGGAGAGACCCGCCCAACGGTGGGCCATGAAAGGGTTCTAGCCCAGCACACATAGTTCTAAAGAAAGTAATATAAAAGTAAATCTCTTACTGATATCAGAGAGGAGATGCGACACGGTGACTCCAGCGAGCGCCAAATTCTTCTGCATGAGCTCCTGCAGCTTCTCTTGCTTGGCAATGATGAGAGGTCCCGTTGTTTTTTTGTTATATGCCTGGAAAGATTCATATTAGCCGCTTATTTTGGGGCAATAGTTAGCAGCGGCGTCCATTGTGGATAGCTCAGCTAGCACCAAGTTTTTTTACCGACTTCAAAAAAGGAGGTTATCAATTCGACACGTATGTATGTAATATTCTCTGAACTGCACAATTTTTACATATTGGTCGATTACTCAGACGTGTATGTAGATATGTTTGTCCTCGCATATCTCCGAAACTAATTGATGGATCGTGTTCGTTCTTTGTTGTTTGTTTGCATTTTGTTCAACTTAGGGAATAGTTTCACCAAAGTCGGTCCAGTAGTTTACGTGATATGGACTTAAAATTAAAAATTACGAAAAAAAATTAAACCGACCCCAATAATCGAGGTCTTTAGTATTAAGTATTTTGTTTCTATTGTTAAATTTTGGCACCAACCTCAAAAAAAGTAAGCCAAAAGTAAGTAACAAATGTTATTTCATACTTTTTTGAGGTCGGTTTAATTTTTTTAATTTATTTTTTTAAAGCAATCGAGTAGCAAAAGGGCATGCAGACCACCTGATGTTTAGAGGTCGCTGCAGTCCATGGACGCCCGCATCCAACCATCAAATAGAGAAAAAAACTCCGATACGAGGTTGTATGTATGTGCTTTTTTGTGAGGACTAGCGTGTTCGCCTCAAAAAAAGCGTCCCTGGCAACCATATCTCCTCAGCCGCAACACAAGACATGAAGAACATGCTGCTTTAGGCTGCGTTTCCGCCAGAGATGTGCGAGGATGCGTAGCGAGGGATGCGTTTTTGAACAACCAATAGAATTGCTTCATTTACCGAGCCTCGCTCCGCTAAGCCGTTTCCACCAGAGCTGTGCTAAGCGAGGCTCGGTAAATGAAGCAATTCTATTGGTTCTTCAAAAACGCATCCTTCGCTACGCATCCTCGCACATATCTGGCGGAAACGCAGCCTTACGACGGGTTAAGGGGTTGGCGGTGAGGCACCTTCCTGGACAAGTTCCTAATTCTACCACGTAGGTGGTTCTAGAACTGCTCAAATGCAATCCACGACTCGCTGTGACCATTAGTGCTGGGATAACTACTAGGAAAGTATAATGCTTACCGATTTTAAGTCCACTTCAGCTCTCTTTATGTTCTCTTTAGCCGCGTCGACGGACTTGCAGAAATGGACTCGTTGCTTTGCTTCTGGACTGCCGACTACGCTACGTCTGATAGGAGGATCCGGCTTGGGAGGTCTTGGCGAAACTCCTGCCAACATAAAATCAATTATAAAACATTTAAAACATAAGTCAGCTACATTCTAGTCTCTGAAATTTTTGTTGAGCAATAATATGTGATGCACAAAAACTAAATTTCTTGCATAAACTTTAATTTCGTTATTTATTTTAAAAAATTATTTTCGTTAACCAAGTCTTTATTGAAATTTTAATATTTTTATTTTTAACTAGCTGACCCCGCAAACGTTGTTTTGCCATATTATAAGTAACCCACACTGCCTAGTGTGAGTTAGACGGCGAAATAAGAAAATAATTTGAGTTATTTCCCTGAAAAGATTCTCTTGTTTTTTTTTAATTTCAACTAAAATACATATAACTATCATAGTTACAATGCCTAGAGTGGGTTTGACGGTAAAATAAGAAAATAATGTGAGTTTTTTCCCCGAAAATTTTTCTCTTATTTTTTCTTAATTTCAACTTAAATACATATAACTCTCATAGTTACACTGCCTAGAGTGAGTTTGACGACGAAATAAGAAAATAATTTGAGTTATTTCCCTGAAAAATATTCTCTTGTTTTTTCTTAATTTCAACTAAAATACATATAACTATCATAGGTACACTGCCTAGAGTGAGTTTGACGGCGAAATAAGAAAATAATTTGAGTTATTTCCCTGAAAACATTTCTCTTGTTTTTTCTTAATTTCAACTAAAATATATATAACTATCATAGTTTCACTGCCTAGAGTGAGTTTGACGGCGAAATAAGAAAATAATTTGAGTTTTTTCCCCGAAAAATTTTCTCTTATTTTTTCTCAATTTCAACTAAAATACATATAACTCTTATAGTTACACTGCCTAGAGTGAGTTAGACGGCGAAATAAGAAAAATTAGCTCTTTCCCCGAAAATTTTTCTCTTATTTATCTCAATTTCAACTAAAATACATAACTATTATATCACACACAGTGTAACTATTAAATTAGTGAAATGACTATTACTAAATAGGGGTTGTTGAAAGAAGGGTGAAAATTTAGACTTGAATTTATTTTTTGATGCCACATTGTTGAAGAATAATAAAATTTGTCTAAAAAATATAATAAAAATGTTAGGTGTGGTCAACCCTTATCACTCAGGGGTATGAAAAATAAACAGTAGCCGATTTTCAGACCTACTGAATATGCATATAAAATTTCATAAAAATCAAGCCGTTTCGGAGGAGTATGGTAACTAAAACCGTGACATGAGAATTTTAAATATAAGATAATATATATACTACACAGACAAAGTCAAAACGTTTATTTGCACAAATCCAACTACAATGTTTATTGTTTGTACACTTCAAACTGTGTGATGACCATAAAATCTGTTATTTCAAGCAATTAATAAGGATATCTTGCCTTTAATTACTTAGTTTATTTTTGAACGTAAAATCATTAAAATACGCACCAGGTTTAGCCTTGCACACTGCGATCAATTTCTCTATCATCGCGAGCAATTCTCCCCTATCCTTCTTCAATTCTTCTCCAAGGGCTCTATGTTTCGGGTTTTGTACAACCGGTGTCCATTTACCGCTCAATTCTTCAGTAATGGACGACAGGTCGGTGGCGGATGTAATTAAAGCGTTCTGACACTTTTCTTCTTCAATAGTTGGCGCAGTTAGCTGAATGGAGAATATTAGTCATATCAATATTTTAAGAGTTAAAGTACGGCATCCAGGCCACCAGATATTCAGTGGTCACAGCAACCCATGGACACCTAAGTCTTAAGTAGTGGAAATTCTATTTCAAATTGTATTTATATGTATATGGATGCCTCATCTCATTGAGAACTAAGATGTCTGCCTCAAATTAAGTATCTCCAGATATATCTGATGTATTCAGACTATGATATGTTCTTCAAAACAGACGCAAAAAGTGCTTTAAAGCACTGGTGACTTCGGTGTAAATAGGCGACGGTGACCACTTGCCATCAAGTGGTCCGTCTGACTGCTTAGTAAAAAACACAATCTTACGTGGGCGGTGGTGAGCAGAGCCTGTGCAGCGTCCACCACCCTGGCTCCGGTGTTGTCTAAATCAGCACCTTCGTCTCCGCCGACGGTCTCCGCCAGCTTGTACACGCGGGTGAGCATCTCGGACGTCTTTTGACCGACTGATTTGGACAAATCTATAATCTGTAAAGAAGCCATGTAATCTATACATATAATAAAATTCTTGAGCTGTGAATTCTGTACATGTAATATTTTTTTGTGAAATTAAGTTTTTCCAAGTCAGGACACGCTTCTGAGCCCAAAAATATACTTTTTACAATTTTTGTCTGTTTGTCTGTTAGTCTGTTAGTCTGTTTGTCTGTTTGTCTGTTAGTCTGTTTGTCTGTTTGTTTGTGCGCATTTGGATGAAATTTGGATTGTTGTATAGAGAAAAACCGTCGGTAACACATAGGCTATATTTTATTTTATTATATAACAAATATTTTTTTCCATTTTTCACGCCATTATGTAGGTCTACTTAGGTCATTGACCTTTGTAGTGAGTAACAATGACAACTAGAGACGTTTTTTTTTTAATAAAGTAAATATATTTATTGTATTCCTGAGCTATGTTATGAGTATCTTGCTTTAATTAGTTACTGCTACTGATACTTAAAGGCTACTGCTACTGATACTGATTCTTGATTCTGGCGCAGTGGTTAAGACACCGGTGCGCTGCGCGGAAGGTCCTGGGTTCGATTCCCAGCAGAGCAGACATTTGAATGACGAGTTTAAATTTCTGTTTCTGGTGTGGGTGTGTTGTGTTGTTGTCTTGTGTGCGTCCATGGCACCCACGACACAGGGAATCCTAGTGTGGGGCTATGAGAGTGAAACATTATTTATTTATTTCTAGTATACTCTCAATAAAACCTAATATAGAATCGACACTAGTCGACTAACCTCGAAAACATACGTTCGTCAAGTATTTATTTGAAAAAAGATAAGATATAACATTACAAACCTGATTCTCTTTTACGTGGTTAAGAGGGGGTTTGAACATGTGACTTAATTTGGTTGAAGAGTTGGCAAATTCATTCGCTGCGCTGTTAAGTTCCTGAAAATATAAAAGAGAAGTCATTAGAACTTTATTAGTTACGTTCTCCACACTTGGAGAACGATAACTATTTTGAGAGCATCTATATTAACACAATTATCTTTTTATTTCTTTAGGTTGAAATCAGACCTATATTAGTTTCGTACTAGGCAGTGCCCGCGGCTTCGCCCGTGTGGATTTTAGAACAGTGCCCGAGGCTTCGCCCGCGTGGATTTTAGAACTTGGTGCAGAGAAGGATACAAGTATACTATATGTCAATCCATGTTATAATCTATTCGTGTACCAAATTCCATCCAAATCTGTTCAGCCGTTTTTGCGTGAAAGAGTAACAAACATCCATCCATGATAATAGTAGTAGGATTGAACTACCCACCTTTACGTCATTATTCTCCACGCCCTCGCACATGTCTCTGTTGGCTTTGCAGATGTCCCGGACGCCGTCCAACATGTCGAGCCGCTGCTGCTCCTCCGCGTACTCGCACAGCTTGTTTGTATCTGTAAGAGGCACATCGTTACAGATAATTAAATAATAATAACAAAAGACATTTATTAAAAATCTAAGGTACATTGTAATTAATGTAATTGTAATTGTGTAATTGTAATTAATTACGGTGAAGGAAAACATCGTGAGGAAACCTGCATGCCTGAGACTTCACAAAAAAATATGTTCTCAAAGGCATGTGAAGTCCACCAACCCGCAGTAGGCCAGCGTGGTGGACTAAGGCTTACATCCCTCTCATTGTGAGAGGAGATCCGACCCTGTAGTGGGTCATTAATGGGTACTGACAACGACAATTGTAATTGTGTAATTATAATTGTGTAATTGTAATTGTGTAATTGTAATTGTGTACAAAATGTAATTACAGAAAAAACAAAAAGGCTTTAATAGCGGCGCCACAATCACCTGCGCTAGCCATATCTTCTATATCATCGTGGATGTTAAATCTTTGCAAGGATTGTCTCAAAAACATGAGATTGTCATTATTTACAGAATGACTGTAAAAATAATTGTCCATAAGTTTTCCTCAACATTATTTTGTATCCATTGTTAAACCATCTTTACTGTTAACTCATCTGGGGTCCTCCTTATCTCACGTGAGTATCTTATCGTAAATATTGAACGAAAATTGACTTACTTTGTACAATCTCAGGTGTAAGCAGAGAAATGGCTTTGAAAGACATTTCCGCTGTTTTGTAATCCGGATTATTTGTATCTGAAAGGTGTAATTCAATAATCAATCAATCAAATCTGAACATATACCTACCTAGCTACATTCAAGTACTATTTTCTTCTATATTCAAATTTCAAAATTATTTACAAGCATACACGGATACTTTTGATCGGTTATCAGGCAGCATCTGTTATTTTAAAGAAATTAAAAGAGTATCCTGTCAACCTCACAGTAGTGCGCATTACTTTGTACATTCAACTCTACCAAAAACAACTTCCATACCTGACGTAGCTCTAACGAGCGCGGCTATAGCGGCATTTAGTTCCGCCAACTTGTGGGAAGAAAGCCGCTGCAACTCCCTATACTCCGGCGTGTCCTTGTTGATCTGCAACACGTCATTGATATTGCAAATATTCAATTCCGATATTTTCATTTTTATAAGAAAGCAGGCAAACAGGCAAGCGGTTCACCTTCAGCTACAAGTATCCTTCCTTCCTTCCTTCCTTCCTTTCAGCCCTTAGTAGTCCACTGCTGGACATGGGCCTCCCCTAATCGACGTCACTCCGCCCGGTCCTGGGCGCTCTGAATCCAACGGTTTCCCGCTGTCTCCTTCAGGTCATCAGTCCACCTGGTCGGAGGGCGGCCTGTGCTCCTTTTGCCTATATGCGGTCGCCATTCGAGGACCTTTTTTCCCCATCGGTTGTCAGTCCTGCGAACGATGTGGCCAGCCCATTGCCACTTTAATTTGCAAATTTTTACAATACAAGTATAGTTATGGACAACTATAATAACGCATCTGCGTTATATATAAAATTCTCATGTCACAGTTTTAGTTACCATTCTCCTCCAAAACGGCTCGACCGATTTTTATGAAATTTTATATCTATTTTTTATGCCCCTAAGTGAGAAAGGTTGTCCACACCTAACATTTTTATTTTATTTTTGGTCAAATTTTTTTTTATTATTTTTCAATAATGTGATCAAACAATACATGCAACCCTAAATTTTCACCTTTCTATCACCAACCCCTATTTTATAATAGTCGATTTTTAACGCTCGGTAACTTATACATAATTATATGCAAAACAACGTTCGCAGGGTCAGCTAGTGTAAGTATATATGTAGTAGGTACCTACGACACGGGGAATCCTAGCGTGGGGCTAAGAGTTTGAAATGTTATTTAAAACTCAAACTCAAAAGCTTTTATTCATTATTAGGTACAATTTGTGCACACTTAATGAAAGTCATACAGATGAATCTACATTCATCCGCTTTGATCGCCCCTCAGGCAAAACGTAGACTGGGAGAAAAAAGCGGGCGGAAAAAAACTCCCAGCACTCTTTTAAAAGTAAATAAAACTTAGTCTATAGTATACTGCACTATAGTATACTGCACTATACTGCACTAAGTTTTATTTAGGCTAGGTCCAATAAAGGAACACACGTGACAGCTATCGTGTGTGTCAATATCGCCCCATTGCCATCCGCTCACAAACGTAAAGTTATAGGTTACCCATCAGAGCTCGCGCAGTTAGATACCTTCACCTTACCATCGGCCTCTTAACCTGCCGTAAAGCAGCGTATTCTTGATGTCTTGTCCTTTGGACCTTGGGTCTTGAACCTAGTCATACTGCACTATAGACTAATTTATTTACTTTTAAAAGAGTGCTGGGAGTTTTTTTCCGCCCGCTTTTTTCTCCCAGTCTACGTTTTGCCTGAGGGGCGATCAAAGCGGACGAATGTAGAATGTATAATTTATCTGTATGACTTTCATTAAGTGTGCACAAATTGTACCTAATAATGAATAAAAACTTTTGAGTTTGAGTTTGGTAAGCGAGGCGTGTTGCCAGAGAAAACTCATATTTGAGGTGATCTTTTACATTCTTAGTTCTCATGAGCAGCATATTCATATTTGAGGTTGGACACGACGTACGTATCCGTGGGCTATAGCGACCACCTAACGTCAGATAGCATGTATGTCCGTTTGCGACTCAAGTCCATTAAATAAATAAAGTTACCTTCAAAGGAACCTTGGCGTAATAACTGGATCTCTGCAAGAGTTTCTCGGCTCTGTCGATTTCCTTCTTCGCAGCCGACGAGGTCGCGACAAGCCTGAGATGTTGCTTTATGTCTTCCATTTCCTTACCTACAATATTAAAGTTTATCTACTGATTGATTTGTCTTCAATATTAAAGTCCTGTTGTTTTATTAGCTAACACACACACCACACATGCATACACCCTATGCATTTCAAAATCCGGCTCGAAGGACAAAAAATCATAAAGTGCTGAGGACCCTGTAGCTACTAGCTACAGCCTGGCGCTTACTGCTCCAACAAAAAGCTTAATTCAATGGAAATGAAAATCCTTTAGTTGCACAAATATGGGTTAGTATTTGGTTTTACGTGGCATTTTGATCAAGCCATTTCGGTAACCAAGATTTTCGCCAAATTAAAGATATCTTTTTTAGATTATAGATTATTAGAGATGGAAAGATTATCTTTTTTTTATGCCATTAGAAAAAGTTCACTTTAAATATGAGTTTAATTAGCTAACTGATTTATATACAGCCGATTTTACTGGCTGATATGCTGGTTCCCTTGATGATTCAAACCGAAACAAGAAACATATAACAGATACGAAAAACAAATGAAACTTACCACTGTCTTTGCAAGCGTTTCTCAATTCATCTAGAATAGCTTCCAGCATGTCTCGGTTCTTACTAATCTGGCTCCCGAGAGCCTGGTGGCGCGGGTTCCTGGTTATCGGCTCGTACACTGAAGCCAACTTGTCAATCAGATCGGACACTGTGTCCGCCGATGACAGCAGAGCCGATTGGCATTTGCTGTCCGATATTGAAGGTGCGGTAATCTGATGAAGAAAGAAATACGAAAGTGATAAATATAGGTAAGAAACCACATTGATCAATCCTTTCCAACAGTAAACATACTTTCAACGATGCTGAAAGAATAGAAGTTTTCTGCTGTCTTCTTCACATCATCATGTCATCCGTTCCAATCATTCCGGGTGCATTAGTTATGTTTAGGATGGTACTAGATTTCTCAGAAGCACGTTAGCGCGCGTTTCGCCACTAGCGGTCACCCATCCAGGTACTGACCGCGCTCATAATTGCTTAACTTTCTCGATCACTTGCGATCTACTAAAGTAACGGGACTATACGCGCTTCGGAGGGCACGTTAAGCCATCGGTCCCGGTTTTACCGATAAGATAGCAGTCGATAAATCTTTTTGGAAGCCTATTGACAATCCCTTTCAATATTTTGAAACGTTTTGAAACATACGACACGGGTTGGCGTCTAGTCAGTTTCTCCACCAGTCCTCATTGGAGCAGCGTAGCCTACTCCAGACCTTCCCTATTGTGTGGAAAGACCAATTGAAGGGTTGCAGCCACCACTAGGACTCGACTCGGACGGCATTCACTAACCTGAGCAGTGGTGAGCAAGGCCTGGGCGGCCTCCACGACGCTGGTCCCGGAGCGGTCCAGCCTGGAGCCCTGCTCGCCCCCCACCGCCTCCGCCAACTCGTACACGCCGGTCAGCATCTCCGATGTCTTCTGGCAGGCCGCTTCTGATAAATCCAAGATCTGAAAAATAAGCACTAATGGTTACATAGCCATTCCGGAAAATTTGAAAACATTCAATGCCGGCGCCAGATTTACCCTCAATATTGCCCCACCCATGTCTATGTTTTCTGTAACATTGTCTGTGTGAAGTTTTTACAGGTCCATTTGGCAAAACATGACTTTGTTGTCATTCGCACAAAATACAAAAAAAATTTCGAATGGGCTCAAAAAGTCCGAATAGAATAGTCCATATGATTTTTTTAATTTATAAAAAATACAACGACACTATGGCGCAATAGTCAAGTAACCTCCTTTTTTTGAAGTCAATTAAAAATGATGCCAAATATTTGGAAAAGAAATATGCAAAATCTCTGTAGGCGACTCACCTTATTCTCCTTTTCAGGGTTGGCGCGTGGACTGAACACGTAATACAGCTTTCCCGACGCACTGCCGAAATTATTTGTCGCACCGTGTAGTTCCTGGTAGGAAAAGGAAGGAACAAAACATTATCTTATTTGACGACCTGAGTGGCGCAGTGGTTAAGACGCCGGTGCGCTGCGCGGAGGGTCCTGGGTTCGATTCCCAGCAGAGCAGACATTTGAATGATGAATTTGAATTTCTGTTTCTGGTGTGGGTGCGTGTGTTGTATTATGTGTCCATGGCACCCACGACACAGGGTATCCTAGTGTGGGGCTATGATTGTGAAGCGTTATTTCCTCTTACCTAAACTTAATTTAGCTGTATAATTTTAACATTTTTTATTAATATTATTTTTAGATTTTTATATAATGTTTGAATATTCCTAGCATTTACCTTCAAATCACCATTCTCAGCGCTATCGCATATAGCTCTGTTGGCCTCACAGAGCGCTCGCAAGTGGCTCAATATAGCTTGTCGCCGGTTGTCATCCTCGTATTCACACAGCTCATGCATATCTGAAATATTCAAGGCAAATGTAAGGCTCTAACAAATGATGCAAGCTTGCAACAGAGGGTTTTGGAAATTCAACAATTCAAGTAATAAACATATGTGTAATGTAAGTAATAAAACAAAGTGTATTCCGACCGGAGTTCTTGCTCACCTGAATATTAGTGTCAGTAACCCACTAGTGACCCACTGGCGGGTCTCCTCTCACAATGAGAGGGATGTAGGCCGCCGCCCACAACGCACCACTACTGCCCGTTGGTGGACGAACATACCTTTGAGAACATTTTTTTGTGAACTCTCAGGCATGCAGGTTTCCTCACGATGTTTTCCTTCACCGTAACAGCAGGTGATATTTAATTTTATAAAGCGCACATAACTTTTATTACAAAGTCATTGGTACGTGCCGCTGGAGTTCGAACCCGGACCCCTCGATTCGGGGTCGAATTCTAAGCCACTGGGATATCACCGTTCTATACTAAATAAATATAAGTGTAGCCATGTCATAGGTGAAGGTGACATCGTATTTAAAGCTATAATAAAAACTTAAGCTGTAATGAAACATACCCTGCACAATCCGTGGTGTCAATTGCGATATCGTCACTATGGCACGTTCGGCCGTCGCGTACTCTGGTTTGGCCGCATCTAGAATAAATAAAATCCAGTCAATATGTCAACCGACTAACCCCAAATTCCATTCCTCTATATGGTGCGGTATGGTATACAACGACTCATGGAAAGCTGTTAAGGCCCATAAAAAGACAAAAAGAGCATCGGCTATTGACAGCTGCAGATATCACATCTTACATGATTTTAAGAACATTATGGAATAATGTGAAGTCCATCAATCTGCATTCGACCAGCGTGATGGACTAAGGCCTACCACCCTTTTCATTGTTAGAGGAGACCCGACTTTGCGGTGGGTCACTAGAAAGTGACAGACATACATAAGAGAGGTAGGAGAATAGGGTAATTATGTAGTAAGCAAAATCTATGAACTCACCTGAAGTTGCCTGCACAAGGAGCGCCACTGCGGCATTCAGTTCAGCCAGCTTCGCAGACAAACGGGTCTGCAGCTGCTTGTGTTCTGGCGTGTTTTTGTTGCGCTGAAAGTATTTTATAAAGTATCTTAAAAGTGGAGCTCACGATTAAGGACCTCAGTCAGGTCTGCAACTAGTCGGGCTATCCCGGAAAACGTGAGTTCGCCAGTATTATAGTAACTCTCCAACTATGTCAATTGTTAGATTTAACTAAAAGTTATCATTCTTGCTCAAATTGAGTGTAATACTTAACTTTTCAAGTCAAACCTAAAAAGTTGATCTTGACTTTAAACCTTACCCGATGAGGCACTTTTCCGATATCGCCGTTGTTTTGTAGAAACTTGTCAATTTCATTCAACTTCAATTTTGCCGCTGATGTTGTTTTGACAAATTTTAGTCGTTCTATCTCATTAGCGTTGGAAGTATCTTCAGTTGTGTTGTTATCACCTGTTAACAAAATAATATAATAATTACAGGCTTTATCAATATTAAAATGGCACGACAATATAATTAGGGTCCAAGTGTTCTTTAATAACGGACGACGTCAACCTACTAGTTCTAGTAATTCACAGAATTTCTTCTTAAAATGTAATTCTGTGGTGATATCCACCACTCATTCTAAGAGCATCCTGAATACACAATAATCACCTAGCCTTGTGGGAGACCTCCCTTTGCCAAAAAGACATTTAAAAGTTAATCTCACCACCATCAGCCGTGCAAGCGTCTCGGAGAGCGTTCAAGATCTTGTGCAGCATATCCCGATCTCTGGTGAGCTGGTCTCCAAGCGGCTGGTGCTGCGGGCTCCGGGAGACCGGCTCCCACACTGACGCCAGCTGTTGGTGCCGCTCCAACACTTTGTCGGCTGATGTGACCAGCGCCGACTGGCAGCCGCTGTCCGTAATTGATGGTGCTGTTATCTGAAACAAAAATTTTATGAATGTATAGTTACTGAGTTAGACCGGGCGGAGTGGCGTCGATGATGGGAGGCCTATGTCCAGCAGTGGACTACGATGGGTCGAAATTAAGATGATGATGAGTATAGAAGACTACTATAATAAAGAGGAAGAAGAAACCAAAAAATCGCAAGCGGTCAGTAGGTACCCAAAGAACACTATTATCTAAATAATCGTACAGTATACGCCAGTCATTAAGGTAAGGTAAATTATAATATCTTCCCATAATAATGACTCACGTAATCTTAGCAGCGAGCTATATACTCTAAATTATGACACTAAATTCATGTTTCTACAATGAACAGTTTTGTAGTTATGAAGGTCAGACGATATAGACCAATTCGTTACGGTTCGGTTTTCTGACATTATACCCTGTATGTGGTAACGATTTTAGCGACGTTTCACGTCAAAGATAAAGCTAGAAGCTTACCCGAGCCGTAGTCAGCAATTCCTTCGCGGCATCAACGAGCTGAGCCCCAGCGCTATCCAGTCTGCAGCAGACTTCCCCGCCAACTTTCTTTGCCAATTCGCATACATGAGTCGACATTTCTGCTGCTTTCTTATCGACTGCTTCTGATAAGTCCAGTATCTGAAAATATAATGCAGGTAAGTTTTGTATTGGTATTTATTTGTTCCTATTTTATTTCCTACTACTATTATATGTAAATGTGAAATTTTGTGATGTGGGCTGGACGAATTTGGATGAATTTTATAACAGGTACTTTATAACCTGGGTTAACATAATTATAAGTATGATAATTTTCAACTCTCTCTGGACCAAATTCTAAAATTAACGCAGATTTTATGTTTAACAGTGAAAAATAAATGCTTTCTTTCTGGATTGGATTTCACATATTATTGTAATACATTTTATAGTAATTGAGTAGTAGTGTTTCATGGACCTATAACTGAATAATACTAGTATCAACATAATTCTTAGAAAACTAATAAGATAAAGAAGGCCAACCTTATTTTCTCTCGCAGAGCTGGCGCGAGGATTGAACACGTAACACAATTTCCCTGAAGAGTGTGCAAACTTATCCGCCGCGCTGGTCAGTCCCTGCCAAATGATCGAACACCGTGTTAACAACAGAAGGAGTGACAGCCCAGTGGCTAACAATAGGGTATTACGGTCTATGTCAAAAGCTTTTTATATGAATTCGTAAGTCATAAAAACCCATAAAAAATTGGAAAAAAAAATTTTGCAAACAAATATTATGTAAATAAAGACTTATCAATTTAAATTTCAAATATCCCCGCGAAAACACGGTCTCGGCCGTCTCGGCGCTGCTGCCATGCTTGTGACGTCACTCGCAGTGTAAACAATACATCTCAGTAAAGGAAGAAAGTTATACTCCATTGTTTATTTACACTGCTAATGACGTCACGCCGATAGCTTTCATGGCGTATAGCGTTTTTGACATTTGAAAAACAGATTTACAAACCTGAATTTTAAAATTGAAATAATAAATGTGTACTACATTTTTTAGAACAGAAATCACCATTTTTCACTTGCTTTCAACAAAATCTATCAATATTACATAATTTTGGATTTTTCCTTGCATGGTGCGAAATACCCAATTCAGTCCCTTACTATAGAGGTAGTGAAACGCGCATATCCCCGCTGCTTGAGGCACAAGCGATAGTAAAAGTTAAGCAACTACGGGCGCGGTCAGCACCTGGGTGGGTGACCGCTAGTGGCGAATTACACGCGCAAACGTGTTTCAGAGGGCACGTTTGCTATAGATATGTTGATTCGAACTTTGCATGCCTTAAGCAATAAATGTCACCCGCTGTAACACTCGAGGTATACATCGTAAGTAAAGCATGCTAGAGAGTACCTCATAGCGTTCTTGGGGCTTGAAATCCACCAACCGGCACCAAACCAGCGTGGTTGACTTAAACGTGGAGACTGCAGTGGGTCGGTAATGGGCTCCACACTCACCTTGACGTCACTCCTCTCCAGACTATCGCACAGGAGTTTGTTAGCCTGGCACAGCGCGCGGACATTGTCTAACATCAGCCTGCGTTCACTCTCGTCTGCGTACTCACAGAGCTTGTTCGTATCTGAAACAATAGTAACGCACTGTAGGCTGGCCGATAGCGACCGATAGCCCAGTGGCTAAGAATTCACCCTTTTGGCTTAAGTTATATTTGGCAATGGAACGATATTGACACACGATAGCTGTCGCTGTGTTCCTTTATTAGGCCTAAACATACTGAACCATAGAATAATTCATGTTTGCTTTTAAAAAAGTGCTGGGAGTTTTTTCCGCACGCTTTTTTCTCCCAGTCGACGTTTTGCCTGAGGGGGGATCAAAGCTGATGAATTTCTACCTAATAATGAATAAAAGCTTTTGAGTTTGAGCGGAACCAAAACTCAAACTCCACGTCCTAAGTGTAGGGAGAAGGGTTAAATTTCTACATTTAAGTAATTTCTCTACGTTCTAATGCACAACTTTTGAATTTTTATCATATTCTTCTTTTAGACATGTCATTTTTTATCTGAAAGATTTGGAGTACATTTAATTATATCGATACTTACTTTGGACGATCTCAGGCATCAACGCAGACATTGTTGCGATCGCGCTTTCAGCTGCCTTGTAATCTGGGCGTTCTGGATCTGAATGTTATAGATGCTTGAATTAGTATATATAGTAACTCGCACAATTCATATTTTACTATACCACAATGAATTTCATTACTTTTGGAAGTCGTTTAGTCTGATGGAAAGTATAACTAAATCGACACCCATAACTTAATGAAAATCCTGGGTAGTATTGCTCCACAAGCACTTCGATAATGGTTGTATTTTTGCCAGATACTTTCGCCTAAACATACATCCTTAATACATCCTATAGAGTTATAGGCCAATATTGCATGGCCTACTACGGGTCATCGACACCTCTAGTGTTGGAAATGTTTGTGACAGCTGTGACCACTTATCATCGTCGACTTTCCGTTCGTTTACCCGCCATCTTTTACTTACTAACACATTACCTGGCACATTCAAATTACCTGAAGAAGCTCGCATGAGGGCAGCGACAGCAGCATTTAGTTCCGCCAGCTTCTGAGCCGAGCGACGCTGTAGTTCCCTGTGCTCTGGGGTTTCTTTATTTAACTGCGAAAATTAAGGACAATGAAGATTAAAATAATTTTACGATATTTGTTTCGATAGTAGTAATGTTTCGTAGTCGATTTAAATAAAATAGTGCCTGGTGGCATTTTATTCCTCACCAGCACCGGTAGCTTCGTAACACTGCTGTGGTCCAGCAAGATCTTCTCCGCTTCGTCCATTTTCTTCTTCGCTGCTGAGGTCTTCGTTATAAAGTCAATGTGTCGCTTCTCTTTCTTCTTTTCCATGTTTTTGTCAGCCTCTGATTTTTAAGAAAAATACAAAATATAATATGAATGTTATTCATGAATTATATAATTTTAAAAAACTTCGCCTCAACCCTTTCGTGACCCACTTCAGAGTCAGGTTTCCTCTCATAATGAGAAGTATGTAGGCTTTGTCCACCATGCTGACCTAGTTCAAGTCCATGGACTTCACATGGCCTTAAGAATACTATGGAGAACTTTCGGTCACTGTTCCTTCAGGATGTTTTTCTTCAACGTAGGACTGTTGGAATAATTTATAAGGAATATTGTGTGTTTGACAAATTCTGATTAGTTGGTATGGATTCCATATAATCTATCTAGAAAAATAAAACGTGAAAGAGATGAAATACCTGTCATTCCATCATCTTTATTGCAGAAAAGTATTGTAAACAGATCAATTAAAGCACAATTTTAGTAAAGGTTATACACTCTTCAAGGTCTTACCGATATCTGGTCTGCAGGCGTGTCTGAGCTTCTCCAAGACTGCTTCCAACCTGTCCTTGTCCTTACGAAGCTGGCTGCCGAGGGGCTGGCGGGAGGCACTCTGGACCGATGGCTCCCACAACGAGGCGAGGCTCTCGCTCAGGCCGGAGACCGTGTCGGCTGATGAGACCAACGCTGATTGGCATTCTGGGTCGGTTATTGATGGTGCTGTTATCTGAAACAACATATAAACTTCAATATATTATTATGTTCGATTTATAATAACTACCAATCCAGTCAACGACTCTGGGTCCAGTACCAAGATTCCTTAAACTGATTACAGCCGAGCATAAATTTAAATTCCCAACTCTGAAATGAACTATAAATGTCTATAGTCCATCTAATAAAAGCATTAATCTCATTTAATATTAAATGATTCCTTTGATTATCCTCTTATTTACCAACAAAACTATCTGATGACCTAAAGGAGACTATAATTGTCCGAGATGCTGTTCAGTTCAGAAACCCAAACGCGGGGGCTTTATTATAGAAACACCAAGCAAGCAGGCAAGCGGACCTGCCTGTACTGAATCAGGATGCCGATGACTGACTAATGACCGAGTCAGGTGTCAACAGTGCATTTCTAGGAGAGCTCCTTGCCCCTGTAACAATGAAGTGGATAGTTAGTCACCTGAGCAGCGGTGAGCAGAGCCTGCGCAGCGTCCACCACCCTGGAGCCGGCAGTGTCCAGCTGGGCGCCTCGCTCGCCGCCGACGGACTCGGCCAACTCGTACACACGGGACAGCATTTCCGAGGCCCTCTGACACGCTTCTTTGGATATGTCCAGAATCTATAAAAATATCATGAATTATTCAAGTAAGTTTGTTTTTACTTATTATACCTATTTGCATACCTAAAAATGTTAAATATTATAATAATTAATAAGGTAGATCAAACTAATTTGTAACAACTTTATAGCTATATTTGTGCAAGTAATGTTGTGTCATTGTCATCAATTAAAAATAATAATTTAGATCTGATACTTGTATACTGCTGTCTTTGCTCACAATATTATAAACAAGGAACGATTGTGGACAGGTTTCGTGATAATATTTTTTTAATTTTTTGAGCAAGACAAATAACCTCAAAAAGCATTTCTTCTTTATTCGTCATTGGACGGGGGCGACATTTGACATCAAGTGGCCTTCATGCTCGGCTACTCACATGCAAGAAAAATAAACACACACCTGGTTCTCCTTAGCAGCATTAGCGCGAGGATTGAACTCGTAACACAGCTTTCCCGAAGAGTTGGCGTACTTGTTCGCAGCGTTGTTTAGTTCCTGAGTATTAAAAAACTAACTCAAATGAGCATAGGCATTGTTCTATACATTCTCTAATTTCCTCTTTTTTCCTATTTCCTATACATTTTTTAACAGAAATTGAAACATTCAACATCAACTAACTCTTTTTACTTAATCCATATTTTTCTGCAAGCTACAAGAAACCCACAGCAGTGTCAGATCTCATAATGAGAGTTAGGGAGTCCCATAGTATTCTCATGTGATGTCTCCTCCACAACACATTGAAAAGAAAAGAAAGGAAAAGAAAAAAAGAAAAAAGAAAAGAAAAGAAAAGAAAAGAAAAGAAAAGAAAAGAAAAGAAAAGAAAAGAAAAGAAAAGAAAAGAAAAGAAAAGAAAAGAAAAGAAAAGAAAAGAAAAGAAAAGAAAAGAAAAGAAAAGAAAAGAAAAGAAAAGAAAAGAAAAGAAAAGAAAAGAAAAGAAAAGAAAAGAAAAGAAAACGTTTATTGTTGACTGTTACATGAGAAAGATGTTACAAAAATTTATAATAAGTTTAGAACTTAGGCCTACGCCCTTCTCATTGTGAGAGGAGACCCGACGCTGCGGTGGGTCACTGGCGAGTTACCAGCAGATTGCAATTTACACAATAATATGTGCA